>SZWC01000717.1:79659-110628 GCA_023375785.1 Penium margaritaceum
GTGTGTGTGTGTGTGTGTGTGTGTGTGTGTGTGTGTGTGTGTTATGTCCTCTTCTGTCTACTCTACTTTACCTAATCCTACTATCTTCTGGTATGAATATGGAGGGTAATCCTATGCCCCGCTCTTTCCACTATGTACATGTTCATGTCAGAAACATGTGGATAAACTGGACACATTGTATTGGTTATTGCACGATTAAAGGCAGGGGCTGGGTAGTTGCGGAGAGGTCAACAGAGAGCGAGAAGTGCTGATGTAGAGGGTAGATGTGAGACAGAGAGAAGCAGACACAGCAAGCCGGAAAGAGGATGGTGGACTGTCATTGATGACCAACTCACATCAATAATCGTACTGAGAGGCATATTCCCTCAAAAAAAGAGATTCTTCGCATGAGCTCCTAAAGCAATTCCTTTTTGTTTGAGCATATCACATGTGAAATTACCCTAAACTTTGTTGCATGTTGCTCATAGTAATCCTTTGTTATCACCTTTTACCCCGGGCTTAATGCATCAAACACTTGTGGCATGGTTGAGGACAATGGTACTCGGTTAAAAATATCAACAGGGTAGGATGGAAATCTACGGTCAAGCAAGAGCAATGACGTCCTCCAGCTCTGGCTTGACGCGCTCTCTAAAGATCGAGCTGTTCATGTCAACCGCTTCCTCCGTGGCACCTTCGCGGAAGGCAACATCCTGACAGTACCCAAAGCCACACACATCCCATGCATGCTTCACAAGATCCCGGTTTGCCTTAAGCTTCAGCCAGGACTGCAGTACCCAATTCATGCTAAGGTTGCGCATCAGGCCTAACCCTGAGTCAACTTTGCCATTGTTCCCTGCTTGCAGGCTTGCCCACAGTTCACTTGCATGCCAATAATGGAAAAACATTTCTATGGCTGCCTTGAATGGCTGCTGCAGGCCAGCATCAGCTGGCTGTGCTTTTGATGTGCAGCCGGCAGGGATGAACGAGAGTCGGATGTAGGAATAACGGGTCTTGAGGAAGTCCAGGAATTCCAGGTTGGTGTGGGGATGCCATGCATCGAGAAGAAAAATGAGTTTCGCCCTCCCAGCCACCTTCTGCTGCTGCTCAAACTGCAGCTTGTACCACGGGCGCACCACGTTCGTGACCCATTCCCGGGTCGTCTTGCTATTGGCCCAGTGGTTAGGGGTCTGGTTGATGTCAAAACGGTAGTTGTCATGGGCCCGGCGTGCGCCGGCATTGTCCGGATGGCAGCACTCCGTCTTGCTGGTGTAGATGAGTTGTAGGGGCAGCAGGTCACTGGCCATTGTGGATGCGATGTGCGCCGTGATCTAGTGCTTGTTGTGAAGTGCCGCGATGGCGACCTCCCTCAATCTGGTGGGTGTGTAGGTTCGGTCTCCTGCAATCCATGGACCACAAAAGTTGATTTGCTTTCCGGACTGGAAAACGAGCATGGATAGAAAAATCATTAGAATTGATGCGGCAATCGATGTTCTTACCCGTTAGCATGATGCTAACACCGGTGTGGTTGGCGTTGATGACGAGCTTCGCTTGGACTTGGTTCATGACCATTAAAGCCCCGACACGCTCGTGCATGGCCAGCACAAGCTCTTCCCATTTCTCCGGCACCTTCTGTGCCACTGTCGTGCCACAGCAGCAGGTCCAGTGCATGTGATCTGGATGTAGTTCCGGATCCATGCGCGGGAGAATGTCATGCTTCCCCCGTTAGCTGGCAGCTCCTCCGGATGGTGTTCAAGGGTGAGCGCATGAATGATGTCTCGGACATTGGCGGAGTTGATAATGGTGCCTGCTGCGCACGTCTTTGACAAATTTTCCACAATATTCTCTTCAAAACCCGGATGAAAATTGAGGAATAATGTGCGGCCACGGTGTCCATGTGTGTGTTTGCATGTTGAACCTTGAACTTTGATTTCTTCTACGTTTGACAGGAAACTCCAGAAAGATGAGAGAAAAGTGGTGCTTCGAGGTTCATACCAGCCTCAAATTGTTGACGGGGAGATCTGGTCCTAGATGCAATTCCCTCCCGGCTCATGGTACAGCCTGCACACAAGCTTCAGGGCCTGGTACCTGTTTTTCCCAGTGAGCATGGTGCTGTGGATGCGGCCAAGGTGACTATCGCCTAGCCAGTTCACAAACTGGCCACACCATTCTATAGGTGCGGGTTTGTTGTCACATGCGTCGTCACCTTCAGGTGGTGGCGGTGGTGGTGGTGGTGGCAGCGGCAGAGAAATTCTCGCATCGGTACACACGTTGATATTGGAGGGGGGTGCTGCAGCCTCAACCTTTGGCGGTAGGAATGGCCAGCAGTTCTTTTGGGGACGGCCAACAGGATGCTTCGGTGGAAGCTTCGATGGCCTCGGATGTGCAAGCTTGTGCAGGTCAAAAAGCCTCTTCTGCTTGGCGGCAGCCTCCTCTGGAGCAAGGTGCTGCATGTTGAATTCAAGGAGTGATTTCATGGTGGTGGTTGGGAAACAACTGGCTGACTGGGCTGACTGCAACTGATGGTATGCTGAAAGTGGCATGCACAAGATGGCAGATCATGAATCTGAAAGTGGAGGCTTACCTCAACGCGATCCGGCATGAGGAGCTGGAGCCCTACGCCCGCGGGAAAGGGGAGTTGCGACGCCTCAAGCTGAGTCGCTTCGACTCATGTTAGATGCGAAGATCTGATGGCTGTCCGCGGTTGACGGCATCGACATCATCAACCGGGCGCTTGCAGTTTGAAGTTCGAAGTCATGGCTTCCAAAAGTATGCACATCTGGACATGAACGATGGACAAATATGGATTTTCCTTTTATTTCCTGCAAGGGGTTTGGGCGAGCACCTACAAGATTCCAAAGCACAAAAATATGAGAGAATGCAACAAGCACCAAAATTCAGAGTAGAAAGGTTAGGAAATATCCCTCTTAGTATGGTATCTAGACATGCATTTATGGCTCCAAATCTCCAGGCAATCTACGATGGATAGTTGACGACAAAGACATAGAAAAAACCAACAGGGGAGGTAGAACTGACGCTCGCAAGAAAAAAGGAGAAAAAGCACCCCAAACGGAGATCTGTGGAAGTTCTTGCGGGAGGCACACTTATGGAGCTTGCCGCAGATCAAGCTGCTAGCAGGAGTTTGGGCTGCGGGAAGGTCATGATGATTCTTTAATACTTGTACTGTTATTTTCATTCATTCTTTATCAAGATTGCTTTCTCTCCTCTGGTGTCACTGGGTTCTGATCTGGTGCCATTTGTGCATGGCTGGTTTTCTATGATCACATTCTTAAGCTGTGACAGGTTCGTTCACCAAGGCTAAACTGTTCAGACATTCAATGATCCTCATTTTCTTCACTAGGTATCATAGCAGGTGTGCCATTGAAGATCTAACATTGAGTGGGGGACGTGGTTTGAGGAAAGAAGATGTCTGACGGCATTCGACTTCTTCAGATGCAGTCACTTCTGCCATTGCTTCTACCCTTGTGGGAAGCGGATCTGTGGCCAATCAATTTTAAGTTGAAGGGTTTTATGGCAAAAATACCATGGATTCACCTTGGTAATGGTCTTCTTGGCAAAGGGACTCTGGGAGATGGTCTCTGATCCCCCAACACAAGAATTCATCCCAAATGCAACGAACAATAAGAAGGCGGCATGGCGACACAATGAGGAGCAAGCATTTGCTCTCCTGGCAATGCGCTATCTGAAAGGCTGAAGCTTCTCATCAGGGATGGGAATCCTGATCTGAAGCCATGGAAGGCCAAGAAGATGATAACAGGCAGATATGACAAGATCAGCAAACAAGAAAAATGATTCTTCTCAACGAGTTCTACTCGTTGAAGATGGAGGAAGAGACAAGAATCAACGGTCATGTGGCACATCTTAAATCCCTTGTTGACTGCATTTCTGTTACGGAACAAGTGATTCCAGATGCTCAGGCCATTCACAAGCTTCTTGGCAGCCTACCTGGGTGCTTGAACTGGACAGTTGAACAACTACTTGTGTCCCAAGAACAAGGGCTTGCTGTTGACAGGAATTTTCAAGAACAAGCACAGAAAATACATCAACAAGAGTTAAGGCTGCAACAACTTCAAAACGGGTCAGCTACGGGAGGAAAAGGAGCAGCTGCAGCTGAAGGAGGAAAAATTGTTGCACAACAGGCACATAGCCCACCACCCCCATTTGCTCTAACAACAGCCACATCGAACGAGTGTGTGACTCCATTCTCATAGCAGAAGATAATTGGATTTGTGACAATGGAGGACCTGATGTAGCATTCTATCCAATATTTCAAGGTGGGGAGGGAAGGAGGGGTCAAAAGGACCATCCACAAGATATGGAAAAATAAGACTTGTCACAATGACAAATCCAGCAATTGGAAATCAACAACATCATGCATCACAACTTAGACAGTGAAAACAATAGCAGGGACCTTTTGGATCTCCAGGTACCAAAGCTATGGCTCGTGTGCAGTGTTGGAACTGTGGGAACCCTGGGAATATCAACTGTTTTTTTCCCAGAACTTGCAAAATTCCAGCCTCAATCCCAGCAGGCCTTGCTGGCACAAGACTCCCGCAGAAACTCATCAGCACCGCCCCCAACATCACCACGACCAGTTGTGTTCATGAGCTGCCATCCTATTCGAGATCTCGACCTGAAGACCTAGGCCAACCCATACCAACTGCTGATGACTCACATTTCAAACCGTCATGCAAAGTGGCTACTGGTGAACTTGTTTTCTGCTTGATTGAAAAGCCATTTCTATTGGCTGTTGGAGTGCTGGCAAAGATCATCGACTCAGGATGCACGCGGCACATGAAAAGAAACAAAACCTGGATTACATCTCTGAATCCACCCTGTCCACCCAAGGCTATGCTTTTGGGACATGGCAGAATTTTCCCAGGAACATGAACAGGAACTGCATGCATTACCATCATGCTGAAGGGAAAGCCGGTCTCTAAACTGTTGGATGATGTTCTCTATGTACCAGATCTGTCAGCAAATTTTCTCTCTGCGACTGAAATCAACAGCAAGGACTTCAGGGTGAAATCTGATCTCGACAAGAGTTGTAAGGTGTACACAATATCAGGGTATCTTGCAGCCTCTGCATGAAGACAAGGGAAACTGGCAGTACTTCATAAAGTTGATGAAGTTCCCGATACATCCCAGCCAGACCTAGTCTTTGCAGCAGCAATGCAGATTTATGGCATGGAAGGCTTGGGCATGTTGGCCACTACGCCCTTTCCATAATGGTCCAAAACTGCATTGCCCATTCTCGTCCAAGCTCCATTGGCTTACCAGCTGCTGGAGCTGTTTGCGAAGGCTGTATGGCAGGAAAACAATGTCAATGATATTTCAAAATCTATCCTTCTGCACGGAAAACTGAAGAATTGAACTCGTCCATATGGACCTTTGCTATATTCCAACACGCTCCATCTCTAGCAAGCAGTGTTTTGTAGTCCTGGTTGATGAAAAAAACACTACACATGGGTTCGCGTTCTGCTTCACAAGTCTGAAGCTGCATACATCATTATCTCCTGGACAGGACAGATTGAGAATAAGACCAGCCTCACCGTCAAGAGATTCCACTCAGACAACGGAACATAATTCCTCAATCAAAACCTTGGCAACTTTTTGAAGCACAAAGATATCCGCAAAGAATCCACATTTCCCTTGAAACCTCAGCGAAATGGGAGACATGAGCAAATGAAGAGTACACTACTGGACAAGGCGAGATCCATGCTGTATGACGGCAATGTACCGCCATCCCTCTGGGCTGAGGATCTCAACACAGCAGCACATATTCACAACCTTTTATCCTGTGAACAAAATTGCAATGGCATTTCCCCCTTCAAAGTTTGGACAGGTCATCGGCCTCACCTGATCCACCTCTGTGTCTTCGGTTTTCCAAGCTAGGCATGGGCTCATCCATCACGCCATTACAAACCTTCCTCTCACTTCCGGAAAAGGTTCTTTGGTTGGTTATGAAGCAGCTGGCAAGGCGCATGGGATCCACAATCCTCAAACTAAGTTCACCTTTCAGAGCCACAGTGTCAGTTTGAATTTGCGTGCTACTCTGCCCTCATCTTCAGCCGAGGCAACTATTCCTGAGCCTGAGTATTGCACCATTTCCTGGATGAACCGTAGCCTCCTGATTTCCAGAAGGTTCTGGCCAATCTTGATCCTGATGAGCATCAAGGTGTCTTGCCGCCAGTTGTGCCCCACCTGACTGTTGATTCTTCAGTTGTAAATCAATAATAGCCTCAGCGGCATTTCAACCATAACTGCCCGTGCGACTAGCATCCTGGTCAGCCTCCAAGGCACTCTCCACAATTGAACAATGCTGCAGGTTTTTCTTCTGCTATGGAACCAGAGCTACTTCATCTGAGCATGTATTTGAGGAAGTCACTCAGATTGCTGACCCCGTCAGCTACAAAGATGCCCTCTCCCGTCCTGAGGCTGCTGAGTGGCTCGCAGTGGCAGTGGAAGAATATGAGCAGGTACTGAAACAAGGAACCTGAGAACTGGTGTTTCCTCCATCAAAAGCTCCTGTTGTCTCATTCAAATGGGTGTCTGGAATCAATCTGGACGCTGATGGTAAGCCTTGTCTCTACAAGGCTTGACTTGTGGGTCAGGGCTTCAGCCAAGTGCGCGGCGTCAACTACAGCGGTACGTTTGCCCCTGCTGCAGATTGTTTGTCTATTTGTGTCGTCCTGGCACTTGCAGGGCTGGCATCTGCACCAGATGGACGTCAAGTCCGCCTTCTTGAATTGAGATCTTGAGGAGGGGGTTCTCATGTCACAGCCTGAGGGCTTTACGCAACCAGGGGAGGAAGGTTTGGTGTGCAGGTTATGAAAGCCCTCCATGACCTAAAACAGGTGCCAAGAAAATGGTATTTAAGGATCCACGGAATTTTTTCTTCATTACCACCTGGAGCGACCACATCCTCTACTGCAATGGCAGCTTTGGTGTGATCTTGTAAATTGACGACCTCATCTTGTTTGGCACTGACATGTCAGAAATTTCTGCCATGACATGGGCCTTCTCCAAGAATTTTAAGATGACTGATATGGATCATGTTGGAATAAAGGGACAGGTGGAAGACGTGTTCACGAAAGCTCTTGAGAAGAAACAGCACGTTGACCAAAAAACAATTGCCAGAATGCCACGGAGAGCCTCCAGGCCGAGCGATGTCCCGGTCGGGACCAACAAGTGAGCGCTTGCTTTGACAAGGCAAGAGCTCGACAGGAAAGAAAAACAACCATTGAACAGAAGGAGACTCACGGTGTGAGTAGCCGCGGGGTATAGCTTACCCCCTTTCTCTCAATCCCCCCTTCTCTAGGACACTGATGGTGCCAATGAGGAAGAGAGGGAGGGGGAGGCCCCGTCTACCTCTCCTTTGGTACCAACAGCGCCAACGGCAAGGAGAGGGGAAGACTCCCTTTCCCCCTTCCCTCCCAGGGCACCGACAGCGCGAACAGGAAAAGAGAGGGTGGGGGACACCCACCCTCCTCCTTTGGCATCAATGGTGCCGACGGGGAAGGAGAGGGGAAGAATCCCTCTCTTCTCCCCTCTCATATAGTGCCGATGGAACCAATGGAAGAAGAGAGGGTGGGGGACACCCTCTCTCACCCCTCTCTTGATACCAAAATTGCCAATGAGGGAGAAGAGGACGGAAGACTTCCTCCCCCCTCCTTTGGTACCAGCGACACCAATAGGGGGGGTTCGAGGGGGGGAATTCCTCGCTCCCCTCCTATGGTGCCGATGGTGCCAACAAGGGAAAGAAGAGGAAGGGAATCCCTCTCGCCCTACTATTATGGTGCCTTAGGCACCAACAAGAAACAAAAGGGAGGGAGGAACCCCTCCTCCACGGTGTCGTCTGTACCAATCGGGGAAGAGAGCGACTCCCCTTCCTCTCCTCAGCTATGGTGCTGGTTGTTCCACAATGGTGAAAGACGGGTGTGATTCCCTAAATCTGCCTCCATCTCACTGCCGGGGGGAAGAGGAGGACGAGGAAGATTCCTGCCTCTTTTCTCCTCACTACGAGGGGATGGCCTCAAAACATAATCAATAGATCATGAATAACATGTCTCAGCTGTGCATGTGTGCATGTACTGCATTCGTAGGCGCTAAGTTCCAGGACAATGGGGTCACTGGCTCAACCCCCAATTCACTTTCCTTTGTCTCTCCCTCATGGCACCTTTGGTTCACCCATGGAAACGAGACAGCCTTAAAAATTGGTACCGAGCTCAGGTTAAACTCTTGAATATTTTCAGAGTTTCTTGTGTATTCTGAACTAGTATTTTTCCTACAGATGGCAAACAGAGAAAATGTATCACGCCACCTGGAGTCGCTCAAAAAGGAAGAATTTTCCCAAAGAATGAATTCTGGCACTCAGTGTACAAAAACATAGGGCTTCAATGCAAGACATTATGCACCAAAAGTGTCCATAATTTCTGAAGCAACCACAGGGCTTGGGGTATTTTGTGACAACCCCAAGAGGCCTAACCACTTAAAATCCATGAACTGGTTGGACCTGGGTTACACATGCACTGAAAACTATTTTTGTGTGTGATGTATCCTTGACGATGCACTCCGAACTAAAAACTACAATTATGACGTACATTGAGACAAAATCTCAGACCTAGGTATTGTAAGTGCCACCATCGGTTGATAACTCATTATCTCGTTGTAGAAATATGAAATGGACCGATTTCACAGAACATATGTTGAATGTGCAAAACAAGTGGCGATTGCACTAAGTATGTGTGTGACGGTGGCCATCTTCGCATGACTGTTAGAGCCACAAGTATTGGTTGTATGTGGAACACTTTTACGATGCTCCAACAGTGTTATTATCATGAGTGAAGAGTACACCAATGATACATGTGCAAATCAAAAGAGTGATACGGGTGTTGATTTCACATTGATGTATGTGTCGATTATGTTAATGACATAAATCCGATTTTACTCTCGGCACAAGCGCCAACCGTAATATTGGTGCAAGTGTCGATTGCAACGGTGTAACGTGTTTCAATCACACAAGTGTGTGTTACACCATAACACAAATATTGGTTTACCTACTCCTATGAGCACCGATAGCATTGTGGAAATTAATGCCAATTGTACTCAATGTGTTAGTGCCGATAGAATTTATCAAACACCAATTGTTAACCACAATACTCAGTCTCAACACATCCATTGTCACAAATTCATGGAACACAAAGGAATTTTTTTGCACCTATTACAATGACAAGAATGCTTAAGTTCTTCTGAATGAGGTTGTGGACCACGATAATGGTCGATGGATTCCGTGTACATACAACCAATATACGTTGTAAATTCCAAGCTAGCCATGCACATAGTTTACGATATGCATGGTTTGTACAAGGGATCACACTTGACCAAAGCCGAACACCGACACCACCAAATTGGTTGTGGAGATTTGGTCACAAATTGACTAATTCATACCAACACTCGATGTGTTCGCTAGCAAAATCTGAGGCTTCTAGCAACACCATCAATGGCATGTTGAAGATACTAAAATTATCAGTGATGGATAGAGTGCCTTATCTTCTGGACCTGCGGGGGTATGCGATCCATACCAACATACTTCGGTAACTTTTCAAGTGTCATATGGCATAAAACTTGAAGTGTGCACGATTGGCACGAGAAAGTTGATCACACACATTATCATATTTCATCAGAACCAAAGACATCAGGAATTATTCTACATCAGTATTACAAAACCAAACATGAAAATTGGAAAGTACCTGATGTTTTCTACCAACATAACACATTTATTTCCAGTGTTCTATTACGCCCAGGCCAGACATGACCATTTGAGGGCGTCTCATAGCCATACCATGCAATAATGAGCACACATAGCTTCAATGAAATCACATTTATTTTGGTCACAAAGACCAAATTAGGGGGACGGATACACGGGGGCATGCTTAGAAGTTCCGAATGGGTCTTTGCAAAGGGCATCATGTACTGGACCTAGTGGGTCACAGTCATGTACACTACCAATGGCTGTACAGGTGCCCTCAAGGATGCCTAGCTCGCACTCATGTACACTACCAATGTTTGAAGCAGCCACTGGAAACCACTGGTGAAGCATAATGATTACACACCAGGAGTGGACATAAACATGTTGCATTTGTTGTGTTGAACTGAAAAAAGAGATTTTTACTAAGCAGAGTGGGATTAAATCAGATCCGTGTACCCTGTGATCTAAGCTATGGAGCAGTAGAGCTCCTACTACAGCCTTCGATGCAACCCGTGGTAGAGCTATCCACTATGCCTTGCGCGCTAGGCCAGGGGAGGTGCTCTGACAATTACCTATCCAAGTGCCCTTTTTGGGCCGAAATTCAAGGACAGGTTCATCGAGGTCTCCCAAGTTGTCTCCTTTGTGGCACTCGTGCATTTGGAGACTGTTGAAATCAAGTTTGGATCACCAGCGGTAGAGTATCCCGTCGCCCGTGAAAGATACAAGATCCCACCCGAGCTTTGGGCTAGGCTTACCTTCTTAATGCTCACTCAGATCAAGCAATGAAAAGATTGATCTTGCATGGAAAAAACCGAATGAATTCAAATATAGAATCAGATCAGGTATTCAACCAATCCTTAGTGGTAAAACCAGGGACTACAGTCAACAGCACTCGTGGCAAGGAGTACACTATTTCAACAACCTCCCCCTTGCACTACAGCCTTGATGTCATGTCCTTGAAACCTGTAGCATTTTTTGCCTAATATCATAAAACAAGATCCATTTTCCTTGTATCATGTCTTTTCCTTGGCTGAATCTGTGAGCATGCACTCAGTGCCGCAATGCACAATAGTCGCCTCTCTCTCGCTAGGGGAGATGTGCATAATGATGACAGATCTTGATGTGCTTGGATGTCCTGTGCTACATTAGGTTCTAGGTGAGGCGGATGGAACTCATGTTGCCCACGCTGAGCATGGTCAGATTTCTCTACGGTACCATGATCTCCTTCATCAGCCACTGTATCCAAACTGCCTCCTTTGTAGCTTCCACAAGTATAATATTCTGTGCCTCAATGCTAGACAGCACCACGCAATCCTGCTTCTTGCTTGCCCTTAAAATTGTTGCACCACCAAATAAAAACATGTGCTCCTTTTCTGTCGTCCACATCACGGGCCCAGACGACATCCGAGTAGCCGACCAACTCGGGGGAGTCACCGCTCGCTCCTCCTCTAAACACAATCCATAACTGTTTGTTGCCTTGAGGTATCCAAGGATCCGCTTCATCACTTGCCAATGCAGCAGCCGGGGGTGGGCGACATTGCGGCCCACATATTCATCCGTGAAGGCCAGGTCGTAACCATGGAATACATAAGCTGTCGACCGTGGACTGGCATGACACATTTCCCATCTCCTCCTTCTCCTCATCTGTGCTTGGGCCGATGCTTGATTTCAAGTCACACGTTGTGGTCATGGTCGTGTTGATGGGGTTGCACTCCTCCATCTTACAGTGGCAGAGCACCTCTTGCACGTACTTTCCTTGTCCCACCTCCACAGTTCATGCCTCACGGTCCCTCTTGATGGTGACACATAGGTAGTACTTGAGCTAGCCCATATTGGTCATTTTGAACCGATCCCTAAGCTACCACTTCATGTTCATCAACTCCTCTGTGTCTGATGACACGAGGACCAAATTGTCCACATAGAGGACCACAATCCGGTGCAACCCCGTCACTTCCACACATACGTGTTGAAGCCAAGCTCATCCTTGAAGCCATCCATTTTCAAGTACCACATGGGTGGCGCTTTCCTCAGCCCATAGAGTTTCTTGTGAGGCCTACACACCTCCCCCAGTGGCACATTCACCCCTTCTATCACTTCCATCAGGACCTCCCTGTCCAAGTTGCCATTGAGGAACCCATGTTTCATGTCATCTGATGAACCTCGCAGCCGCACACTGTCACTAGAGAGAGGATGGTGCGGATGGAGGTGAACTTTGCTACCGGTGTAAAGGTTTCCTTGTAGTGTTCATCCTTTTGCTGGAAGTAACCCTTCTTCACCTGAAGCATCTTGTACCGCTCTACTTTTCCCCTCCTTGGTGAGCTTCCTCTTGAAGATCCAATGGGATCCAATCATTTTATTGTCCTCCGGCCTGTCAACGAGCTTACAATTCCCAATCTCCTCATGGGATACAAGATGAGATTTAATAGCTCCCTCCTACTCAGCCATGTCCTTCTAGAGCAATGTCTCTTTGATGATCTCGAGCTCCTCTTACACATAATGATTGAGCGAACCCACTCCAGATTTCCTCCACAACATCATACCATTTTACTGTCCTATTATGAATCCAATTCTCCAAGGCTGGTGCTATTGGGGCTCATGTTGTTGCTGCCACTACTATTTTTGTCCTCTCGTGGCGCCACTCATACCACTGGCCTGTTCCCCCTCTATTAGAGACGAGTTACCGAATGTTCGCACTAGAAAGGATACGGAATCAACACCATATACTGCAACTTGACCAACAAACACCAATACATGCTTTTGAGATTCATTTCCCTACATGACCCTTTTCACAATTAATGTGTGTTTTCTATCTTTTGATGTGAATGAAAACTTCCTACCAATGATTTTTACATAGAAATATCTATCGAATATGTCCTAGTTGGAACCCTTCTATGAAATTCTGTGAAAACAGCAATGTGAGGAACTGGTTTTCCTCTGCATGCGACCACTTGATGTGACTCACAAGAATTCAATCTCAATGACATGGAATTGGCATTCAGATCATGTCCTTCCAACTTGTAACATATGAATTGAGACCACATCACGAAAAGCTTTGTGCGTGGATTAAATCCACATGCATTGAAATCGGTCGTCTTGAGTAACCTAGTTCATATATATGTACTTTCAACAAGGACGTGAGCGGCAACCTACGGTGCCTTCTTTAGAAATAAATTAGGGGATGATGGTCTGGACCAACATCATCTAGGCCGTACCATTTTTGTGTCCGATGATAGAGTTTGACGGAAATTGTGCATCCTAGACAACCAATATCACCTTCTTCAAAGATGAGTGATTTCTTTGAAAACGATAAGAAGTGTGCTTAGCAACCATGTTTTAGGACTTTGGCGCCTCCCAACCCAAAACTCATTCTAGCATGCGAGTTCTATGGGCATAGAGGAGCTTAGTTGAGTTCTGCTAACCTATCCATGGGTGCTGAAAGAGTCCGGTAGACCTTCGTGTGGTCATGAACACGTTGATGGAACCAGGAAGACTAATGTCCGAATCCTACATTATAGGTACTGACAATGTTGCAAGAAGGTACCACCTCGGCATCAACTTGTAGGAAGAATCATGTCTGAATGACATGCAAACGTGTTGTGTCAACATGGATGATTTACGCGTGGACGCCAGTTGAACTGGTTGCGGCGACGGTCACTACAAAGGGGGAGGAGGCGTCACAACAACATATTGCTAACCGTGTACGACAAAAATCAAGGGAAATTTTATACTGTGTGCCCTCTTCCAATCTGGTAAGAAATTGTTGACAATGTATATCCCAAAAGGCACTGACAATGATTTTGTTAGACATGTGTGAAAGGTCTTGTGTGAAGGTATACCAAAACTCGTCACAAACGTATAAATGTTGTACATTTTTTTGTCTCGACGAGAGCCAAGGGATTATGCAATCAACAAGGGATGTCATGGAGTCATGGTTAATCACCCCAAATTCATACACTCACCAATTGGTGAATCAAAAAGTGTATTCCTATATTCAAACATTTATCTAAAATCACCAACATCGATTCATGTCACTAGAGCCCAAACATAGTTTCCTCATATAAGGTGTTACTTATAATGGATTACATGTGCTATATACTAGTTTTTGTTAGATGTCCATGTTCACTAATATGTTCACTTCCCAATACACTTGTAGATACACGGTTCTAGGGGTGAGGTGATTGGTCATGTATGTTATAGACGTTGTCAAATAACATAACCCACACATGTGGATGTTGGTCCATGTCAGTATGACACGGTGACCTCTGAACTCGTTGCAAACTCACCTCACTGATGCATGTGACTGACCAGAGAGAGACGATCTCGCCGGCTACTTCGTCGTGATGCTACGACTGGACAAATCGCCACATCTTGGATCAAGTGGCAACAGAGTTTGTCCAAATTTGCATACATTTACCACATGCATGCATGCACGTTTGTCATGAACAGAGCCAGGTTCACTCTCCAGCAAAAAAATTTCTTGGCCGGTAATATGTTTGACAGGTTTGGAATAGTCACTGGGTAGGTGGGTCAAATTCACCAACTTCGAGGATGGCGAGCAAGATTGAGCTCGCTGCTCGCTCACTCGCCACCCCTGTTCAGTGTCGTGTTACTCGCTACTCTCTTGATCCGTTTTTCATTTTTAACTCCCATAACACTAATCCATGGTGCATCGACCTCCTATCTGTGCCACGTGTCATGCTCCAACTGCTGTCAACGTGCTAGCTTTGACTACGCACTGGATCACAACGTGTGCTTGGGAGACAGACGACTTATTGACCCACTGTTTGCGGATCCTTGGCCTAACACGCGTCCGCGTCTCTTGGCATAATGCATCCACCCTAGCACCGCTAGCTGCCCTTAGGAGAGAGGGCATTCTATAGACCCTCCCTTTCAGCCTTCTCTCTCCACTGCCGCCTCCCATTCACCGTTCAAGGGTAAAGGTTCCGCCTCTTTTGACGACGGACCTCCTTGTGGAAAGCTTTCCGTCTAAGAGCGACATCCGGCTCCGTCTAAGGGAGCTCCTCGGCCTCTCCTCTGTGCGTCACCTGCCTCTCTAGGCAAGGATTGCCCCTGCGGGGCTCAGCGGGATCCCACCCGCCAAGGTGCATCTAACGCACCTCTCAACGTCCGCCGGCACCGGCGGCCACTCTGCCACAGCAGCAGTAGTGGCAGCCGGCAGCAGCAACCTCACACCACATTTCTTTCCATGTCTACAACACGGAAGCTGCAGCAATAGCAGTTACGGCAGCGGCAAGTGGCCAGTCACATCCCCTCTCCTCTTGGTGGGGCTCTCTACAGACTACCCCCCTTGCAACCGTCTTTGCATCACCATTGCGGTGGTGCCTGCCGCCATGCTAGCGCACTGGGTTATTTCCGGTGCTGCTCCTCTTGGCGGATACTCCAGGGAGAGTTCGGCGCGGCAATGCCACAACATCCGCCATGACGCCCTTGCTACCCAGACCGCTTTTGCCTCTGCATCGCATGCTGTGCACCAGATCCCGGTAAGCCCTTTTCTTTTCCACTCTACTAGAGGGTCCAGAAACTACACGCTATCGTCGAGGTGGACACCACCACTGCTTGCTTGTCCTCCATCCTAGGTGACGAAGTTATTGAATTGGCACATAGGATTACTCACACTGGATTTGTTACGGTAGAAATTGCTGCAGAAATTGCCGCAACACTTGCTACCGCTGCTCGGGCATCTTGCGCCTCTACCTCGACCTTGGCTGGACGTGTTGCCGATTTGCATACCGTGGCTATGGTTGTCGCCGGTCTGGTTGCTACCGCAAGTGCAGATATTTGTATGCAAGTTGTTGCAGCCGCCTCTATTGTTGCCCTCACGACCGCCTCTCTTGCGTCTGCCGTGTCTGCGGCCGCTTCCTCATTTGCATCTCCATCTCAATTGTTGTCACCTTTGCTGCATCTACAATATCTACTATTACCAGCATCATCACAGCGGCGATCATTGTAGCTACAACATTCACCACACTAGGACCAGCACTTACCACAGGCTCTTACTCTTATGATGCCTATCACATCCACTACCTCTGTTTTTCTGTTGTAGCAGCCGTTTCTGTACCACCACTTCTTGCCTTCTTCCTCCTCCTGCCTTATGAGGATTCTCTACATGTATTCCTTCTACTATTGCTCTGCCTCCTTGCTCTCTTCCCTTGTGGTGTTTTGTTTTTCTGACCGAGGTCGGGCTTTCCTTCAACATTTTTTCTTCGTGCCTTGGACACGTCCAGTTTTCCCACGTCTATTGGGGTGGGGGAAACTCTGCCGAATCTTTATGGCAGGAACTCACCGCCGTCACCATGCCTGGTGAAGATGAGTCAGTCATAGCTGACCTGTAGTGACAGCTGAACCTCGCTCACGAGGCTCAGCATGAGGTTGAAGATCGCCTCAAGCTTGCTAATGACGCCTTTGCTTATGATGTTGATGCTATTGTGCTTAAGAGTCTCCTTGTTGTGTTACTCCTAGTCACTACTGAAACTGTTGGCACTAGTGTGATGCTGCTTTGACACCCTCCGCTGCTAGCACCGCTGCCGAGAGCACTGTTGTCACTCCACCTGCCGCCAACCCCGTCGTTGTCACGCGCCAACATGATTTCTTCTCCCTGCCTCCCGTCATGTCGACTGGGCTTGCCTTCTCCTCTTAGAAAACTTGCTTTAGTGCCTAGGCTCAGTGGGAACGTGCATGGGAGTACTATTTCCCGGTTGTCTCGCCTTTTATGCGATGTCCGCACCTACAATGCAGACCCCAGCATTTTGCGTCTGGCTAACCCCATCGATGCCTATACCATGCTCCATCGTCGTACCACTGTCACTGGTCAGGCAGCTCACAGTGACCTCACTGTGCAGTTCAACACGCTCTTGATGCATGCAAAAGAATTGGTTGACGCCTACTAAGCACACGGGCTCAAGTTGCTTTGCGAGCTTGGCGAAGCTATGCCAGGGAAGCTATTGGCTGTGCACACCATGGTTAACAGGTTGATACCCGAGCTGTCAGATCTTCTTCGCAATGTCAAATCTGATGAGCTGCAGTGTCTCGCTTCCCAGCCTGTTGCACCCAAGCCCCCACTTGGCCTTGGTGCCCTCTGGGACTTTGTCGTTGAGAGGCTCTCCGCCTGGTGGACTAGCCTCCAAAACAAATGCCTTCAACGTATTATAGTAGCCGTAATTGCTGCCATCACCACCGCATCCTCCTCCCCTTCCTCTACCGCTGCCTCCTCCATGTCCTCTTCATCCTCGACCTGTACAGCCATAGCTCTCACCTTCCAGGGTCGTGGGCGTGGACATGGTCATGGGCAGGACAAGGGGAATGCCAAAGACACTACACCGTTCCGTGTGCCTAGAGAGGTTGTGTGCTAGAATTGTGGCTCCTCCAAGCACTCTGCTGGAAAGTGCCCTGTGTCCCATGACAACATGCGCTCGCCTGTGCCATGCGTACACAATGAGCATGCATTAGCAGCCCGTCTGCTTCTTCTCCCGCCAGCTCAGCTCCAGCGTCTCCTCTCGACCCACCACTTCTTCCCTAGCACAGGCCTACTCTACCATTGGTGTCTCCTCCATTCCTCCCGCCATCCCATACCCTTGGGGATGGCTGCCGCCCTATGGAGTGCCCGTCTAGGAAGGACCTCCTTCCTTGGCCTACGTTCCTCCTCTGTGGTTTCCCCCTCTCTGGGGCTCGTCTACTCCATCGCCTGTACCATTTTTCCATGGCGAGCGCCAGCTAGAGCAGTCTTTTCTCCAACATCTCCACCTTCATGATGAGGGAGGTGAGAGTGTGTCTTTCTTGGCCAGGGGTCTTTCTTTTCATACACGCTACTCTTCGTGGGGACCCTCCCGGTCATGTCCTCGGGTTATTGTCT
This sequence comes from Penium margaritaceum, assembly GCA_023375785.1. Classification (NCBI taxonomy): domain Eukaryota; kingdom Viridiplantae; phylum Streptophyta; class Zygnematophyceae; order Desmidiales; family Peniaceae; genus Penium; species Penium margaritaceum. The sequence continues at coordinate 97,278 of SZWC01000717.1, forward strand.
GTGTCTTTCTTACGGGTCAAGTACTGGCAGTCCGTCGTTCTCCCTCTTTGACTCTCTATTTGTGACTCGTCTCCACCTTTTGTTGGCAGTTTTGCCACTTGTGACGTTCTTCCTACTGTTCGTGTCTCCGGTGGATTTTTGGTCCTCGACTCTGGAGCCACCCACCACATGAACTTTTGTTTGCTCCGTGTTTTTCTCGTTAGGCCCAGCTGCTTCCGTTCGTTTTGTCGACACTATTTCTAGCCAGCTTCTTCCCGTCCAGGGCATTGGGATTGTCCGTTTTGTTGGTCCAAGTGGCGTGCTATTTCTGCCTGAAATTCTGTATGTGCCTTCCTTGGAACTCAGCTTATTGCCGGTGCCCTCCCTCGATAATCAGGGCATGGATTTCTCCATCTGTCAGGGTGTTGGCACTGTCCGTCTTCGTTTATTTGGTCGCATTGTCTTGCGAGGGTTTAAGAGTGACAAGCTTTACCTTGTGCCTTTTTTTGTTCGTGTTGCCTACACTGTTAGCTCTTCTTTTTTCCAAGTTACACCCTCTCTTTCCCCCGCTAACATCCACCTCTTGCATCGCCATCTTGGGCATGTGCACACTAATGATATCACAAGCATGCTTAAGCTTCGACCTGATTTTGGCTTGTCTCCATCCACATTTCCATCGCCTTGTTCCTCTTGTTGTCTTGACTATGCTCAGGAAAAAATGCATTGCTCTCCCTTTGCATCCTCTCACTCCCAATCCTCTCAACCCATCGACATTTTTCATGCTGATGTCATGTCACCCTCTTCCTCACAACTTTCTTGGGGGTGTTGGGTGTTACATTTTGTGTCTCACCGATGATTTCTCATGGTTTTGTTAGGTCTTTGCTCTTTGTCAAAAGAGCGATGTTCCTGCAATCATTGATTCCTCACTACTACAAGCTGAATTTTCTTGCCAGCGCTCCCTGCATCTTTAAAAGTGACCGCGGCGATGAGTTCCTCGGTCCCACTGCCTAGTTCTTTTAATCCCAAGGCGTTTGTCTCGAGACCTCGGCTCCCTACACACCCCAATAAAACGAGGTCTCTGAATGTTGGAACTGGACTCTTCCGGATGGCGTTCGTACCATTCTGTCAAAGTCCGGTCTTCCTCCTCTGTTTGCCTTTGAGGCCATGAGTTACATGACCCGGGTCTGGAATCGTGTCCCACACGAGGCCCTCCCTCACACTATCATCCCCTTTAAGTACTGGTACGGCACTCGTGCCGACCTCCGTCTTGCAAGCGTCTGGGTAGAATTATTTCCACTTTGCTTCTTGAGGACATTCAAGACACGAAGCTATCCCCCGTGGATACCTCAATCCCTTCTTGGATGTATCTGCACAGTCCAAGGCCTGGCACTTCTGAAACTCGGAGTGCCAAGGTGTCATTGAGTCCCGTGATGCCCTATTCTTTGAGTCTATGTTTCTTCGTGATCTCAGTTGTCACTCTCCCGCTGCCTCCCTGCTACCGCTCTCTCGGTTGCGGGAAGAATTTGGTCATGTACTCCCCTCCGGCTCTGCAATCCTTGCTGTTGCCCCTTCTCAGTAACCTTCACCCTCGTAGAGCCCTTTGGCATACAAAACTGTGACTCCTTTGTCCTCTAATGCCTCCCCGTCCGTGTTGTCTAGCTCACATGGAGCTCCGACATCTCCTGTCATGTCCTCACCAGTCCCATCTGAGTCCGTGTTTCCTACACACTCCTCAGTGGCCTCTTCCTGTCCGCTTACTCCTGTTACGCCAAGTCTGTCTGCCTCTGCTCCACTTTCGCCCAGTGACCCTCCCAGTCCTACCCCCATCGAACGTTTTGTTCGTCGCGGGCGTCTCCGAATGCTTCCTACTCTATCCTCCAGTGTCGCAACAACATCCGTCCGCCCTGTCCAGTCTCACCCTGGGCAGTCCGCGAGGTTTCCAACCGGCATGGACGCCTTGGGCCTGGCCATAGTGGTTGTCCACCCCAGCTCTGTCCTTGGGCAGGCACTGCTCATGTTAGAGCACACGCGTGCACTAGAAGCCGCCATCCTTAGCAACGTCACAAAGTGTCACGCAACAGATGCTATTGCACCCTCGTCGCTCGACCCGACTTCAGTTTGTCAAGCACGCGCTGTGCTCGACTCCCATCAGTGGGAGGTGGCCATGCGGGCCGAGCTTAGAGCTCTTGATGACCATGTTGTACACGAACTGGTCAATCCCCCACCCGGCTGCAAGGCCATCAATGCACGATGGATCTGTTGGCGTAAGTACAAGCCCAGCGGTTATCTTGACAAGTACAAGGCACGACTCATTGCCAAGGGGTTTTCTCAAGTCCATGGCATAGAATTTGATGAGACTTATTCCCTCGTTGGACGTCACACCACAGCTCGAGCCCTCCTGAGTCTTGTAGCACACCATGACTGGGAGCTCGAGCAGATGGATATAAAATGCACTTTTCTACATGGGTAGCTAGATGAAGAGACTTACATGGTGCAACCTCTAGGGTTCTGAGACGGCAGCGACAGAGTGTGGCGACTGTGAAAGGCTCCCTATGGCTTCAACCTGTCACCACGTTATTGTAACCAAGTTATCACCTCTACCCTGGAGAAGGGAGGGTACCCTTGTAGCACATTGGATCCCTCCCTCTTTGTCACTCCACGCTTTGTGTCGTTCGTTGTTGTCCTCGTCTACATCGATGACTTGCTCATTGCGTCAAGAGGTGGTGTCGGCTGTGAAGTCTCTGCTGTAGTCAGCGTACAAGATGAAAGACTTGGATCCAGCTCGATTTTTCCTTGGCATGGAGCTTGAGCGTGATCGTGCTCGCCGTGCTCTTCACTTCCACCAGGTTGCATACGTCAGGAGCCTGGGGGAGCGCTTCGCCTCGCTACTGAAGTCTTCGTCCACTACATCAACGCCAACGATGCCTGCCAGGCAGAGGTTGTTGAAAACACTACACGTGTCAAAGCTAGGGGAGAAAATGGATGTGACTCACTGCGTGCGAGTCATAGGGTTTCTGATGTACCTGGCTACTACCACACGAGCAGACGTCACCTTCAATGTGAACCTCCTTGCTCTGTTCTCACAATGCCCACGGGTACGACATATGAAGGCTGCATTACGCGTTGTCATGTATGCGCTCTCCACTGCTCGAGTCGGTCCGTGTTACCGGGCGCAACCGTCAGTGGTTGTTGATGGGTACACTGACAGTGACTAGGCTCATGATACGGATGCAGGTAGCCGCACTGGCTATGTCTTTCTTGTCGGTGGGACATTGATCTCTTGGAAAAGTGGCAATCAGGGTTGAGTGGCACACATCACCAATGAGGCAGAATACCGTACTGATCTTGATATTCGTTTTTTGAGAGTTCGTGATTTAGGGAATCTTTATATTTGAACACGGGTTTTGATGAACAATGATTGAGGTGGTACCTTGGAATTCGTTGAATGAAAAAGCATAGTCCTGAAAATTGACGACGACCGGTCTCGACCACTGCCGATGACCAGTTTTCGAGGCTGCATCAATCTGATGCGACTTACTTGACGCGGCAGGCCGCGTCAATCTAACAGACCTGATGCATGAACATTGTTCCCGCATCAGGACCAAAACATGGGACCGTAGGTGAGATTGCTTTGATTTTTTTCAGGCATTTTTTAGGCTTTTGACGAAATTTGTATACCCAAGTCAGAAAAGTAGTTATTTAGGTGGTACCTGTTGAATTCGATGAAAAAAATGGTAGAGCTAGTAACACCAAAAAAAATCGAATATCAAGATCAGCAGGATATGTCACTCTTTGTGTAGGAACTTGTGAGAGTGTCTAGCTGTATCGTTTGCCGCAATAGCTGTGTGTGCCCACAAACTTCATCACCTCGCGCTGCGACAATCAAAGCACAAAAGCTATTGCTGAGCACGATGGCATACACCACACTCGCACAACACAAATCAATATGGAACATCATTTTGTGCGTGAGCATGTGGTTGCAGGCGATGTTCAGATTATGTGGGTTGATGCCCGCCAGCAACGAGTTGAATTCCTTACAAAAGGCAATGAGAAGCAATATCTTCAAGGCAGAAGTTAACACTGTTGGGTGGTTGTTACCTCGTGATGCTCTTGGTATTGTGATTTGTGATGTTCCTGTCGACCTGTACAGTTTACTGTGACCACTTGGTCATGTCCATGCCCGTGCAGATCCCTGATACGAACCCAGTTGGTACCGGTGCATTGTCTGGTAGTGGACTACAAGCTTGGAGCTAACCAACAACCATCCCAGAGCTCTAGACACTGCCTAGGACCTCCTGTAATTTTCCTGCAGCACGTAAGAGTTCATCGGTGGACTGGCCGTGGGCCCGATTTGCACGTTTTTGCATTGTGTGTCCACTGTTTGATGCCAGATGCATGCATGTGACATGAGAGAGTTTGGCTTGTGATTTTTCACGTCTAGGTTCAGACGACGCAACGTTCTGACATGTCTACACTGAGTTACGGCCAAAACAGTGGTTTTAGGCCGGTTTTAGGACAGACTTTGTGCTGCCGCGTGCGACACCCGCCGTGCGCCGCGGCAGGTACTTATGCCATGGACCTGTCATGTGTCATTTCTCTCTGCAAATGCTATTGAAGCATAATGACACTTTGTCTCGTGTCTCCTAGCCAAACCCTTGCCGTTGTGTGTACGACTTGTGACTGTCGTCATCGTCTGACCAGGCACTGACGCCTAGTCAGCGCCTGTGTCGCTAGGAAGCTTCCACGCATCTTTTCATGGTATCAGAGTGGTGAGATAGTTCATGTCGAGCTGCGCAGCAAAGACATAACAGAGCATCAACAGTGAGCGTCACCACTGCAGCCGATCCATATGGACCTGTCGACGTCACCCGACTACCGGCGACGTCACCCACCTTCAGCACGCGAGAGTGCATAAAAAACAGCTGCTAGTAACAGCAAGCGACAGCTGCAGCACGCGGCAGCCGCTAGCAACCGATGTCATTGGAGTTAGCAACAGTGACAGCAGGCCGCAACCGCAGCAGGCGGCGACGGGCAGCAGTAGCAGCGCGTAATAGGAGTAGCATGCACGAGTACTGTGCAGCGGTGGCAGTGGTGGCGGTGGGCAACAGCAACAGTAGTAAGCAGCAACATCCAACAGTGATAGCATTGAGCAACAGTAGTAGCAATAGCATGGCAGTAGCATCAACAGTAGCAGCATGCAACTAGAGCAGCACGCAGCAGTGTTGTGGCACAACAGCAGCACGCAGCTACTGCCACCGCTAAGCAAGCAGCTTTACGGCTGCTGTTGCAGGCATAGGCGTATTAGCGACAGCATCCGAGCGGAAGCTATTGCGGAGCTTTCGCGCAGCTTCTCCGCGTCTGCCGTGGAGCTACCGCCCAATAGCCGCGTGGGTTCTCAACCAAAAAAAAGACAAGAAACTATGCTGATGTCAGCATCTTCCTTGCTGACGTCATCAGGTCCATGCTGACATCAACAAACCCTTGCTGACATTAGCACCCGCCTTAGTCAAATTTTGGGGCGGAAAGTCAAAAATTTCCATCAGTTCAAATCGTGGAGAATCGCTGACGGCTCTGAAATCCGACAAATTTGACATCCAGGTCCATACTGAGCGTTGACATGGCTCCGACCGGTGACAAGGGCAAAGGACCATCAGATCCCTCCTCCTCCTCATGGGTCATGAGCCCACTCTCGCAGGCCATGGCGGATTTACAGGGTCAGTAGGATGAGATACGTTGTCAACAGCAGCAACACACTGATGTTATCTGTGCACTCACTGATCTTGTTCGCGGTCAGTCCATGACCCCATAGTGTACATCCAGGGGAGTCGGCGGTGCCATACCTTTCTGCACAGCAGTCAGCATTTACACGAAGGAGAGCAGCAGGACAGGACCCTCCACTTTTCAATCATTTGGATGTGGACCCTGACATGCCAAGGATGGATGATGATACCCATGAGAGGGAGATTCGCGTGCTTCAGGAGTGTCTCCGCCAGCTTAAGACGCATTCCGGTTCTCTATTCTCGGAGATCCGACCCTCGCCTGATTCCTTCCTCGACGAATTTCCTCGCCCCGGTGTCTTCCCCATCCCTTGTTCCTCCCAGCCTGTGTTTGCTCCTCCCACGAAGCAACAACCCAAGGACTTCGAGACACCGTCCCCACGTTATGTCAGCGAGGACGACTTTGACTACTGGGAGACTCTCGTCTAGGTCTAGGCCACTTCCGAGGGGGTATAGCCCTACTATCACAGTCAGTATCAGATTACAGACCGCAATCAGGTGCTGACAGTGGCTCGAGTGATGTGCAGACTCCTTTACGCCATGCCGCACGAAACTGTCATGGACTTTCACCGTTTCCTTGGAGAGGCCGACACAGGAGTGGGTGCTAATCCACGTTGGGACTGGGACTTGGCACTATCTCTACTTGTTGTAGAGACGCACGCCATCCGCGCGGCTCACATTTGTACTTTCCACTCCCTTTGTCAGGGACCTGCTGAGTCCAGAGCTGATTACTAGCGGCGTGACATGCGCATCTACACGCGCCTTGGGACTTCAGGAGGTCCACAGCTCTGGGCGCTTTGCACGCTCATGATCGTAGTCCGTCTTGAGCACGTAGACATCTTCTCAGGGTACAGCGACGTCGTGCTCGAGCCCTTCTCCACCTCTCCTCAACTTCTTCCTTGGGCGCATCAGCTCTTCCTCCAGGTGACTTTTGCCCGCGAGGCAACCGTGGCCCATCAGGAGAGTTCCCTTGTTGCAAAAGTCATCGCATCGTTGCAGACCACTTCTCCATCCTCTAGCACACCCTCCTCTTCCCCTTCCACCCCGGCTACCCCAACTCCAATGCAGGGTGTGGCAGCCATGGCACGGGAGAAGAAGGGTAAGAAGAAGCGTGGTTTGGGCCAGCAGTAGTCGCAGCAGCTGTAGTCATATGGCGGTAGCAGTGGACGTATTTTCCACTGCTACAACTGTGGACGTGCTCATTGCTACACCGAGTGCCAGAAGCTACTTGACTGGGCACGGATCACCCGCGGTCTTCAGGCTACACACGCACAGCGGGCTGCGTCGAGCAGCACAGCCTCCGGTCGCACAAGGACCACGACAGGCGTAGTTCCCGCTTCCTCACCGGGGAGCACTGGTGACCCGGACCTGCGTGACCACACTAATGCCAAGCTCCGTCACCATCTGGCGCTTCGCTTTTAGGGAGGTGCGAGTGTCTTGTCACAGCCGAGTGGTTCACAGACTGCGTGTTTGTCTGTTCTCGTCGCTCGTGATGACCTGTGTGGGGGGGCACAACTGGCATGTGATGACAATGGGCCTGACAATACGAATTGGATTCATGAGTCGCACCTCTGTTCCCTTTGTCGTTCCTCCTCACCTGTTGCTCAGCGCCCGTCTGAGGCTGAGTCTTCCATTGCCTGTTGTACAGTGACGTCCTCCAATCGTGATCCCGGTGACACTTAGATCATCGATTCTGGTGCCACTAATCACATGACCAGTCGTCGTAGTGACTTTGTTGTTCTCGGTCCTGTTGCGTCTATTCGCTCAGTTCGCACAAGCTCTGGTCAGTCCTTTCCGGTCCAGGGTGTTGGGATTCTTTGAGTCTCTCACCTACCGTGATCTGACCTCGATCTCGTCGTTGTCTGTCACGCATGTTATTACGTGTGAAGCTTCTCGATGGATGGGGGAGACTGGGCCTGCGAGCACTTCTCGCCTGGCTGATGTGTCCGTTCGAGCCCCCTCCACTTCTCGGTTCCCGGCTCTTGATGACCCAACGATCATCGTTGTCGGCCCTGAGACCTCTCCAGCACAACCGGCTTCTACCCCTATTCCCTCGCACTCCACATGTACCCATGATTGTATACATGTATCCACCAGTACTCCTGCATGTATACGTGGTCCTGTCTCGATCCCTGCTTCTACAGTCACACCTAGCCCCGTGTCTCCCACACACATACCTCCTCACACTACATCACCTGCTCTTTTGCCTCAGCCCTCACCAGCTGTGGTCGTGCCTGTCTCTGAGCCAAAGGTGAGCCCCTTGAGCTTAGGTTACTCGTGTGAGCCGGACGGTCATCTTCGACCATTGGTCTCTGGATTCTAGCGAGTGCCAGGTCCCGCACCCAGGCACTCCACTCGAAACATCACGAGTGGTGATCCCGACACAAAGGCCCTAGGCCTGAGTATTTGCATTAATCACACAAAGGTACATCTAGTATGCCCTGTAGGGCACGATCTCGTCACTCGCGAGTTTCATATCGCTTGTGATACAGCACCTGACCTTGTGGTCGTCAGCATTGAGGCATATGCACTTGCCACTCAGAGCTCTCCCTCTATGGTGCCTGATCCAGGCACACTAAGGGAAGCTCTCTCATCAGAGGATGTAGGCGCTTGGCGTGTTGCTTGGGAGGATGAGCTTTGCGCCATCCGAGAGCACGGAGTTTACGAGCTAGTGGACCTTCCACCTGGGAGGAAGGCTATTCAGGTCAAGTGGGTCTTTCACAAGAAGTGAAGTTGGATGGCTCATTGGAAAGTCACAAGGCTCGCTTGGTTGTCAAGGGGTACTCTCGGATTGAGGGCATCGATTACACTAACACCTTTGTCCCTGTCGGCCGCATGACCTCAGCTCGTGCTTTGTTTGGTATAGTGGCTGAGTATGACTGGGAACTACACCAGATGAACGTGAACAATGCGTTCCTCCATGGCTGGATGAGGACATTTACGTGGTTCAGCCACTAGGCTTTGAGGATGGTGACAAGGTGTGGCACTTGCGCAAGTCCTTATACGGCCTCAAGTAGTCGCCTTGGTGTTGGAACTTGCAGATCAGTGTCACTCTGACTCGTGCACGATATGTACAGAGCGATGCGGATCCCTCTCTCTTTATCGAATGGACACTTGCACGGTTCATCGTCATCTTGGTTTATGTGGACGACCTCCTGATCGCATCTCTTTCCATGGAGGCCGTGATGGAGGCCAAGGCTATCCTCCAGACTGCCTATAAGATGAAGGATCTCGGTCCTGCAGCGGTGTTTCTTGGCATGGAGATCGTGCGAGACAACAGACGTCAGCACTTCTGTTGCATCACTCCCGATACGCACGTGTTGTGGGGGAGTTCTTCAGTGACCTCCTTGCTCCACACCTATCACACCTGACGGGCGGGATTCCTAAAAGGTGGACGATCCCAAATAGCTGGGGGAGACAGTTGATGTGACCTTTAACCTCCGCCTCATTGGATCTCTAATGTACCTGGCTACTACCACACGTCCCGACATCGCCTTCGCCGTCAATCTTCTTGTACAGTTTTTGCAAGCTCCATGTGTTGGAGCCCTTCATGCGGCTGTGCGAGTGGTGCGGTACGTGGTCTCCACATCGTACCTTGGACTCTGCTTTTGTCGGTAGTGTTTGTTGGTTCTTGACAGCTACACCGACAGCGACTGGGCCTGGAGTCCACATGAACGTAGTCGTATCGGCTACCTGTTCCTGCTCGGTGGTACCGCTGTATCCTGGCGTTGCGGGATGCAGGGCTGCATTGCATGTACCTTGTCAGAGGCGGAGTATGTTGCTCTGGGTGCATGGGTTGCTGAGGCAGTGTGGCTGCAGTGCCTGTTCCCTGAGCTGGGTCAGTCAATACCTGCCATTGTGCTTCGCTGCGACAACCAGAGTGATCTTGGCATTGCGGATAACTCTGTTGTCTTTCGCGTTCACACGAAGCACATTGCGGTTGAGCATCACTTTGTGCGTGATCTGGTGGAGCAACACGTGATCTCTGTCATATGGGTTGGCAGTGACATGCAGAGTGCTCACTTCTTCACAAAGGCACGAGCACGCAAGAAATTCTGGTAGTCATTCGTTCTGTGGGCTTTGCCCCTTTCTTGATAGTAGTTGAGTGTGGGGTGTGTCTGTGTCTGTGCCACGACTGTTTCTATACTCGTTGTTGTACTCGTTTCAGTGTTGCATGTGTATGGACATGCGTACCATCGGGTCATGGAGGAGTGTTGTGATTTGTGATGTTCCTACCAACCATTACAGTTTATTGTGACCACTCGGCCGTGTCCATGTCCGAGCAGATTCCTGATACTGTCCCAGGTGGTACCGGTGCGTCGTTTGGTGGTGGTCTACCAGCTTGGAGCTGACCGACGACCACCCCAGAGCTCTGGAAGCTGCCTGGGACCTCTTGCAGTTTTCCTACAGCACGTCGGGGTTTATCGGTGGACTGGCCGTGTGCCCGATTTGCATGTTTTTGCATTGACCAGTTGTAGCGTCCGGCTTGTGATTCTGTACGTCTAGGTTTAGACAGCGTAACATTCGGATATGTCTACACTGAGTTACGGCCAAAACAGTGGTTATGGGCCGGGTTTAGGACAAACCTTGTGCTGCCGCGTGGGACATCAGCCGTGCGCCGCGGGAGGTACTTATGCCATGGACCTTTAATTTGTCATTTCTCTCTGCAAATGTTATTGAAACATTCTGACACTTTGCCTTGTGTTTCTTACCCAGACCCTTGCCGTTGTATGTGCGACTTGTGACTGTCGTCATTGTCTGACTAGGCACTGACGCCTAGTCAGCGACTATGTCGCTAGGAAGCTTCCACGAATCTTCTCACTTGGTTGATGTGTCGTGTCAGTCCTTGTGTACAATCCTATGTTGTGTCACTTCTTGTGATGCCAGTATTGTGCCTATAAGTATCGTCGTGCAAGTCGGCTGTGGGTCATGGGGGAGTGTTGGTTTTATGTCAGTTTAACACGGTTACTTTTGGCCTCATTACACACTCACCTCACTAATGCAGGTGACTAGCCAAAGAGAGACAATCTCGTAGGCTGCTTCGTCGTGATGGCACGACTGGACGACGGGCCTCGTCTTGGATCAAGTGGCAATAGAGCTTGGCGAGCTTTGCATACATTTACCACATGCATGCATGCACATTTGTCATGAACAGAGTTGGATACTCTCTCCAACCAGAGAGAGTATCGATGCCACCGGCTTGGCCGGTGGCATCCGATTTGACCGGTTGGGAATATTCAGTGGGCAGGTGGGTCAAATCCACCAACTTCGAGGGTGGCCAGCAAGACCGAGCTCGCTGCTCGCTCGCTTGCCCCCTCCTGCTCGTAGTACCTCAATGTTGTGTGGCTCACTACTCCCTTTATCCATTTTTTCGTTTCTAACCCCGATAGCACCATCCATGGCGCATTGACCTCCCATCTATGCCATGTGTCATGCTCGACTTGGTATCAACGTGCTGACTTTGACTGCCTACAGTGAGTGGTTGATTATGCGTGACGCAACAGTGTTGTATTTGACAAGTATGCACAAATGTTCTCTTATGCGCACTTTTACTTCTGTATGGTTTGCATCATGAACATTATGATCAACCATTCGTGGGCAAAGACAAAGGGCAACAATTTGAATAAAAAGGGAGAGAAATGTAGGGTACGGGCCGTTTTTACAGTTAAAAATGGTCTCGAAATGTTTGTCGGTTATTTTGCACGCTCAAGGCTTACATTGTGAAGAGTCCGCTGAAGAATGCATGGGCTAAAGAGTAGTTTGACTCTAGCCAATACAATATTCGTCGACAGAAATCAAGGTGGGAGGAGGGCTATGATAGAGATCCCATCGCGTCACTACTCCTCCACTCCTAGTTTGGCGTTGGGGTCCTGTTTCCATGCGGCTCAGCCACTTTAAACGACATCTTTTACGGATCCCTGTTTACAATCATGCACCATGACGAATTTTTCTGTCAAAATGGCCAAGGCGACCATTCAGGCATCCTCCTTGGACAAGTATTATAAGGGCCTACGTTCTGGTTCCATAATTTGTCGCATGGTGTCGCATGGTCATCTTTAACGAGCGTTAAAGATGAGATTGGTAAGGGGATCTGTCCATCCCCTCACAAAAATTGAAACCCGTTTTTGATGCTTTTTCCAAAGTTCAAACCTTTAAATTACCTCAAACCTTTATCTAAGAAACAAGAGGGATACATCGTTTGCTTTTTCCAAACCTCAAGCCTTTATCTGCACATGAGAGGCGAATATTTGGTTTTTCTAAGAAATTTTTGGATTTTCTTATTTTCTGAAAATCACCATAGAACTGATTAAAGTATTTGTGCCCACGGGTGTATGGTATCCCTGCTGTTTTGTAGGTAGGTGCTCTCCATGGTCTTTTTGTCATTGGATGTCGTCGTCATTGCCGCGGACAAGTTGGTCCATAAAGAAAAGGTGTAGGATTCCCTGGTCGAACGTTCGGGATGACTGAGAAGAGCTCGTTAACGGCCAGACGTGAAGCGAGTTTCGTCGAGGGGGAAGAACAAGGACCGATGCAGTTCGCTAATTTCCGAGTGGGTTCGGACGTGCTGTCGCGATGTCACAATGCGAAGATCGCGCAGCGGTTGTCCTAAGAACTTTGAAGCAACGGTTTGGATGAGAAGTGGCGACGAAGCGTAGACAACGCAAGCGTTGGGGCATCTCCAGCCGGCTGTCGTGCTTCGTTTGCCCATGGAGCCGCGTCGCCCAGTGCCGTACGATTGCGTTTCGTTGTCGGTCGTCGGCCGCCGCCTGACCGCGACTCCGTGTATGGCCGTTGGCGACGGCTGGTCGTTTTCGTCGACGCTGGAATCGCTTTTCACGCTTCGGCTGTTTTTCGCAAAGCTTGTCAAGCGTCAACCTGAGTTTACGCACTTTTTGTTGCAAGATATCTTTCGCCTGTGGCCCGTGTCCTTGTGCACAGGCTGGGACAATATTGAGACGAAATGAGAGGGAAAACAAAAACTGGAAGAATAGAGCAGAAGCATCCACCCGCCTTTGAGACAGAAATCCACGCTGAAAGTATTTCCAAACCCCGATAAAATCAGTAGAGTAGGAGCCCTAGACTGATAACTGCGGACTCAATATTTTGAAGATCTGGGCGGCGAGCTCATGCACCACCCGCCGCCGCCACGTCGATCCTCACTTGCAACCAACACGTCAGCACAATTTATGGTTGTGGAAATCATTTTTTCAGCCGCTTCCATCCATTCAAGGTCATGGAGGCCATCACCACAAGGCATCATCCACGCGCTGATGACTGCCTCATAACATACCCATCTCATTATGGAGTATGCCTCAAATCACGGCATGTTCCCTCTCTAGAACGGAGTGGATAGAGAGCGGCACATGCGACGCAAACAACATAACAATTCACGCAACCACATACATAGCCATTTGACATCAACATAGCCGTCCGTCAACGCTCCGTCAAACCGCGGCGGGGCCTGGAGCCGCACCGTATCACCGCTTTCAGCTCCGCTCGGACCCCTCCACTCACCCACACCCTACTACGCCAATGCGCTGTCCACGCCGCCGTCATCGCTCTCCCCCCGTCGTTCCCTCCCCCCTCCTCCCCCC
>SZWC01000717.1:142566-162372 GCA_023375785.1 Penium margaritaceum
CCCCCCCCCCCCCCCCCCCCCGCTCGCTACATTCACTTGCACATGTGAATCACAACATTTTATACTAGTTCACATTTAGCACACCTCTCCCATACACTCCCTACATACACTAGTGTGTAATGTTGTGATTCACATGTGCAAATGAATGAGGTGAGTGGGGAGGAGGGGGGAGGGGGGTCTATATGGTGAGTGTATGAGGGGAGTGTATGGGGTGGTGGGTGCTAAATGTACACTAGTGTATAATGCTGTGATTCAGATGTGAAGGTGAATGTGGGGGGAGGGAGGGGGGGTGTATGTGGTGAGTGTATGGAGAGAGTGTATATGGAGATGGATGCTAAATGTACACTAGTGTATAATGTTGTGATTCACATGTGCAAGTGAAAGTGGGGGGTTCCCTGCGTGTGTACTCTTCCAGGAAGGTGCTTCCTTGTTTTTTTTTAAGGTGGGAGTATGTTGTTTCCAGGAAGGTGAATCTGTGTGTGTGTGCTATTCTTGGAAATTCATGGAAAAGTAAGTAGTTTCCAGGAAAGTGCTTCGCTGTGTTTTCGTTTTTCCAAGAAGGTGCATGTCTCTGTCTATGTGTTTCCATGAATGTGGTTTTTTGTGTATGTCTGTGATATTGCTTACTGGTATATGTGTGTTTCCACGAAGTTTCCTACTGGTGTACATGTGTTTCCAGGAATTCACCTTCTGGTGTAGGTGTGTTTCCAGGAAGTAGCCTTCTGGGTACATGGGGTATCCTTGTTTCCTGGAAGTATCCATCATGTGTCGTACACGTTGTACACTAGGAAATGAGTGTACGTTCTGAGGGTGTTTGGTCATAAATTGTATGATGTTCGAGTGGAGTATGTCTTGTAAGGCTTTGTCATTTGGTTCCGGTTGGCCTTCCTGAGCCCACTTTTCCTGGTATGTGACAGGTTTGATGTATTGTTCGAGGAGGATGTGCTAGAGTTCCATGAGTTTGGGAGTTTTTGTGAGATCTATACGCCATGCTGGGATAGAGATGTCATTGTAGTGACCGAGGAATTTGTTGTCTCTAGTGTGGACCGGTGTCCATATTCTTAAGTCATGGATTGGAGTGACCGGAAAATCTGTTGCTTCTATATTGAGATTGGGAGTGACCGTGAAAGTGGTGGCGGTGAGACCGTCTTTGGATGGTTGGAGCTTGTGAATGAAGGCTGGTGGTTTATTCGTGTACGAAGAGATGCACCAATATTCATGGTCAGAGGAGAGGTCTTTCTGTTTCTGGAGAATTATGTCGACCCATTGTTGTGGAACTGCACGTTTGACTTTGTCGATGACGTTTTGTTCCTGAGGTGTTTTTCCATTAGGGAAAAGAGAAAGTTGTTGGTGAAAGGTATGTTTTAGTTGATATTCCCTTTCAAGTAGAAAGTGCTCTCTTTTGTCCAGTCCAAAGGGTTTGGCGTTTGGTTCAGAATGAAACGGTTGAAAGCAACATGTTCTTGGAGTAGTTCTTGTCTAAGCAGGGAAGGGGGTAGAAGTTTTGGCTTGGACGGTAGAAACTGAGTTAGGATCCCTGTCCATCTTGGGTTGTGGTGCCCCTTGAACTTAAGGATGTCTGGATGGGAGAGAAAAAAATGGCCCATTTTTAAGAAACTTTCAGTTGTGCTGGCGATGTTTTTCCAGGCTTCTTGGGTAGCAGAGAGGAAATTGTAGGCTCTTAGTGCTTGTTGGTCCTTAACTAGAGTTGTTGGCCATAGAACCCCCAATCCTCCCTTGTTGTGAGGAGTAACTATAAGGTTTTTGTTGATGAACCGAAGTTTACCATCTTGTTTAGAGGCGGAGAGTAGGTTTAGAATCGTGGTTTGGATCCTTTTAGATACGTCTATAGAAGGGGGGCAAAGATCTGAATGATAAAGGAATTTGGGGATGAGATAGTTGTTGATGATTATGATTAGAGTTGGCAAGGTAAAGTGAAAATTACGCCATGCTATGGCTGATTCGTTGATACTCTTGGTTATTTTTTACCACATGGTCGAGTTTTGCTTGTCAAGGTCAAGATTAATAGCCAGGACACATTGCGGTTCTACAGATGTTTGGTAACAACTTGAGGAAGGGACTTCCACATGTGGTCCTAGACCTCAGCAAAGATCTGACTGGACTCAAGTCGGAGCTGTAGCAACCTGCGAGTAACTCTCGAGTCGCTACTCCATGCTTCCGTTGTCGCTCACGTAGCGAGGTGAAGAGATTGAATGTCGTGCATGCCGGACTCGTGAAAATGAAGGGAAATTTGTTGTCACGCATGGAAACACCGATGTTCACCGACTCTTGCTCGGTGCAGGCCCCACAGGCTACAGCGGCCGCCGACATCCACCAGATGAGGCTGAAGAAATCCAATCCAACCGTCCACAATTGCTGCCACTTTCATTGGACTCTTTCCGACCGTGCCATCGGCCCAGCGACGAAAACCACATTTTCAACACGCTACCCTCCCGGGGGATCTCGCCGGGCTATCAAGAGTTTTCTTCAAACCTGTCGAGGAATTTGTTGGCAAACCCCCTCCATCACCCGGGTGAGACAACATACCAATTTTTTCTCGCTGTCCTTTTCTCCAGCTATTTTTTCTTGACCTGCTCCTTCCAACGGCCCCTCTTTGCTTCACCTCCACCCAATTCTTTCTCCAGCCCGCCCAACTTCATGCACGCTCCCCCATTGACGCGCACTACACCGAAGTTACCATAATCGAGTGACGAAGGCCCTCAGCTCCTTCCACGCTCAATCTACCGGTGGGCACTCAGCCGAAGACTCTAGAAACCTTGCCCAACCAGCGACAACAGGGCACCATATGCTCCTAATCCCTCCTTGCAAGGTCCTCCTGCTACAGCCGCGCCCAAGAGCATCCCCGCCTTTACCCGAAATTATGGGCCAAGTTCTCCTCCCCATGGCCTACCAGCCCGCCCAACACCTCCACAACCGCGTCACCCCCGCCACACTCCCACTTCTTACCTCCCCCCTCCCCCCCCCCCAAAACCCTTTGTGTGCCTGGTTTATAAGACTGGCCATCACAAAGGTACTGGAATTTTTCCAGTTAATATGGGCTACGTTCCCGCCCTCTTTCCACACAGCATACTCTCTCCTCCCTCGCCTCACCATGGACCCCGCCATGCCAAAACATTTCACCCCTATGGCAACTGACGCCACTGAGAACACTCCCCTCATCGAGCATTTCCACCACATTAACGCGAAGAAGCGGCGTGCTTCTGGCATTGCATCCAGGGGCTCCGCCTCTACCGCTGTCATCTCCTCCGTGGGCATGACTTCATCTACACCTCCTACGGGGCTGGGCGCACCCACAGGGACCGACACTCCGGCCTCCTCGTCCCGTTGTAAGTACACTTCCTTGTCGTTTTCTTCCAAAGACCTTTGCCACCCAAATTTCTGCACCCTTCCTCCCTCAGATGCTAGAAGTCAAGTATTTCATAACCCCCTTCCCCTCCCAATCCCTATTACCCCTGTGCCTCCCTCTTCCTCCAAGAAGGCCGGCTTGACCGCTTTGCACAAATACACCCACTCCACTCGCCCTCCCACCCCAATCCCAAATCCATCTCCCTCTTCCTCACCATGCAGTCGCTCCTTTTTCTTGTCCACAATACGTCTCTCAAAATTCCTCCTTTGTCCTTGATGGCCTTCTTAACGCAGTCCATGGCCCAACCTCCTCCCAGCCGCATCATCCCTTGACGGACAGCCCAGACGGGATACCCAGTAAGTCAATCGCTTTGCCTCCCCCCCCCCCTCCCTGCCTCTTCTTTCTGCCCCACACCTCCAACACAATCTCTCGAACCCCTCTTCCTACCTACCCCTTCCCTTTCCTCGCCGACAGATGCACATGGGTGGAGTCATCTCCTAGTACTCCCCAATTTTCTGGATACTTTAGCCAATTGCCTCTTTCGTTACTCCTAGCCATTTTCTCCCTCTCTCCCCTTCCATGTATCACCACAAAAGAAATTACTACCCTCTCTTCCCCTCTCCAAAGACTTCTAGAATATTGTTCGTGGCCTAAATGCTCAACCCCCTGCTTTACGCCCCTTTCCATGCTTCAAACACTTGCCCCACAGAACGACATCAACATGGGATTCACCACACGTCCTTCTCCCTTGACTGACTTGTCTATGCTCCCCCCTCCCCCCTGTCCTCTTTCTACATATGCAGACGACCCTACCCAAGAGACGTCGCTGATGCTGCCAACACCCTGGCTGCTTTGGAGACTCTTGACTCATTGACACCATCGGTATTAGTGCCGCAGATTATGGAAGCAGGAGAAACGTTCTACTCCCTAAACAAAACTGCATTGAATCATACATTCTTTCTGTATTTCCCTGCCGTGTACAAGAGCTTTGCGCAGGAGATTCAACGTGACCTGAGGTATCATATTCAAGAAAATAGTGTGATGTTTTCCGAGGGCATGCTGGAGGTTGACTTCATTTGCTCTGAAGTAACCAGGAACAACACAAGGCATGTTAAGATGACGGTCCGCGTACCGGAACTCTCTGATCCGACCGCCTTCAAGGCTTTGCTGCCCCTCCGCTTTTAGCTTGCATCGGGCGACTTTGTCATCGTCAATGGAGTCCTAGTGGCCAACACGGCTTTTCTGGCTGCACTTGACACACCTAAGCCACCCCCTGTCAGGATTTTTTGAGATTTCCCATCTCGTCTCACCCCTGAGGAAATCAAGGACATGCTGTGTGTGCAATGTCTGAGTGGCCGCCCCCGTCCCATTTTCAAGGACATTGAACACCTCCACTACTTTAAGGACCCGATCACTGGCGCCTCCAACGGCACACTCCAAGGCCTCATCGTCACACAAGAAGGTGATGCCAACCTCGACCTCGTCCCGGCTGCCATCACCATCTTTAACTGTAACAAACCTGCACTCATCAATATTTCTACCTTCAAGTGCGACATCTGTGGTGGCAACCACCGCACCCGTGACCACAGCATCTTCCCTCTCTTTCGTCGCTCCAACGTTGGACACCTTGCCAAGGCCTATGTCCTCCAAGTCCATGAGATGAACGGTACGCCATGTAATATCTCCTTCCCCCTCTACTTTTCCTTCAAGCATCCGCTTTTCCAGTGTCATCACTTAATTAGCCACACACACATCAAACCCCATCCCCTCATGATTTTTGTGCTTCTTTTTGGTGCAGTCAAAATGCTCCCAAAGACCAAGTTCATCCTTGCACTCCTCGCCAACCTCGGCATCACGTGGTCTTCTATCAAGAAGTTGATGGAGAACTGGTTTTGCGACCTCCTCGTTAGCAACTTTGAGATGATGGTCTTGCCAACGGCAAGACCATCATCTCAGCGATCGACCATGTCAAGACCGTAACCCACCGCAACGCGATCAAGGCGGTTGCCGAAACTGGCCTTACACCACCGCTCTTCCTCGGTCGCGCAACGACTTTCTTCCCTACCCTCATCCGCCTCTTGAATGACCGCACGGTCAACTAGCTTGTGCTAGACTGAACTGCTACAGTATCCGTAATGGGGAATCATGGTTGCCTCATATATGTCAACATGGAAGCACATCTTTGTCATCTCTTCCTGGATTGGAGGAAGTGATATTTCTATCCCATTTCATCCCTTACACTCTCTACTCTAACTCAAATGGTTGGAAAATCTATACTCCCAACCCTTTAATTGCTCATAATCCTTTCCTGCCACAATACCACCCACGGAATCATAAAAAGAAAGGGAGAACGGAAAGCCCCAAAATGGATGCAGACATGTCTTTTCAAAATTTTACTGTATTTCTACACCCTCCCGCATTAGCATACCACTTTGTACATAAAACCCTCAGGAAGCTCACGTCCCGTAATGTCAAATGGAATCCTCCTCCATCCCACCCCAGCTGGCAGTGGCCCATCCCTAACTGAAACCCCATTCGAACAGCTATCAAGGTCTCACCAGCAAGTACAGGCCCAACCACCCCAACCCCACAAGTAGAACTTAATCCAACCCGCCTTCCTTACCATACATCTCCTCCTCCCTTACTTACACCAAACATAGGATTTCACTCCCAAACTATACAATTGCATCTACCTCCCACACCCTCCGCTACGCGACAACACTTCCCTACAACCCTCCACCAACTTGTCATGTCCATTTCCCACCCCGACAAGCTACCGAGTAATCCTCTTCCCCCTGTATGCCCCACGGCACCACACTCAACCCAACCCCTCAATAACAGAACCTCTCACATTCCGGTAACACACCTTCCCCAAACTTTCGTAGGAGATAAAGCACATCGTGGATGAGGCACAGACCCTAGAGCCTCAAGGGGACACGCTCACTATGCCTTGGCGAATGCCTCACAGTGTTCCCCACAACGACTTGCCCCTTCCCTTCCCTTTACAGCTCGCAGGAATACAGCCAACAACCTCCTCCCATTAGTTACCCCATGGGGCACAAACAAGGCTCCCACCCCATCCCACCTCAGGAACATCCTAAACAAAGCATTGCTAAACATTAACAGTCTCAGTCCAAAAAAGAAGTGGGACGCCCTTTGGGCCTTTGTAAAGTACCATAAACTAGACATCGTTGCTCTTCAAGATACCCGTCTTTCTTCCCACATCCTTAAACACTCACTCACACTCAATCTCAAGGCACGGATCCTGCCCTCAACTACACTCGGTGACTTGACCAACATCCTCATCTTTAATGATGACATCCAAGTTAAACAGACACGCACACATGAGTCACACCGTCTAGTACACACATCACTGACCTGGCAAAAATTTGCCTTTGACCTCGTCAGCTCCTACTTCCTTGCTCAGCCATAGGCACGTCTCCGCTTCCTAAAACACGATTTCTAATCCTTCCTTGACCACAACTTTGACCCTCATCTGATCCTTGTAGGGGATTTTAACTTTGTGGAGAACCCCCTAGACCACACATCCAGAAAAGTAGACACTCGGGAGGCCAACCATTTCCAACGAACCTCTAGCAAGCACATACTCGAATATACATTTCGTACACATAATCCACGCACAACCTCGTACACCTTTCTATCCAAGCAAGGAGGCGGATCCAGGATCGATCGTTTCTATCACTCACCAAAACTGAATGCGGTCATCTCCTCAAGCTTTCACCACGTCCTCTTCCCCGGTCTCGCAGATCATCACCAATGTGGACTCCTCCTCATAAACCATCCCATCATGCCACTCCGAGGTCTGGGATACTGGCGTTTAAACACCACCCTCCTCATAAAGCCAAAGGCGCAACAGTTACTACCTCACCTCTCTACTACCTTAGACTGGTCTGAGCTCAAGAAAAAGGCAAAAGATTTCTTTATTCCATACTCAAAAGTTGAAAATGAGTGGCGCAAAAACACTTTAAAATCCCTCATCCGGAAGACTCAATTCGTGACCTATAAACTACAGCACAATCCCCATCGGCAGAAACAACAGACACTATAGACTCTTCAGGTTCACCTCCATCGCTACCTGCTATATGAACAAAACTTACCCTCAAGGCTCGCATCCGGGCTCAAACAGACGCAGAGATACCCTCCCGTTTCCTTTCCAACCGGATATGCAAAGGCATGCGCCAGACTACCATCCCCTCACTCATCCACAACAACACAACCATAACAGAGAAAGAGGCCATACGAATAGCAATCCATAGTTTCTATTCCCAGTTATATCAAGGAAAACATATGATCCCACCAGCCCACCCTTTCTTTTGTGTTCCACACAAGGTCATCACCCCACACATAGCTCGTAGTCTGATCAAACCTTTCACCCAACAAGAGGTTAAAGAAGTCCTTCAATCCCTTCCAAGGAACAAATGCCCTGGCCCGGATGGCCTCCCAGCAGAATTCTATATTTCTTACTCCACCGCCCTCCTTCCTCATCTCATGACAATTGTTGGAAAATATTCCCCACCAAAAATCCCCAAGTGTACACAGACGAGAATCTCACAGCCTCTATCACCACCCTCATCTACAAGAAAGGAGACAATCAAGACATCTCCAATTACCGTCCTATTTCTCTCATAAACACATACTACAAGATACTTGCGAAACTTTTAGCGAATTGATTGGCCAGTATTCTACCTTCCATCATCCACCCGGATCAAACTAGGTTTATCCGCGGTCGAACCATAAAAACTACCACATCAGAAATCCTTGATTTCCAGCATTGGGCAATTAACACCAACCTCAAATAAGGCTTGATTTTTGTGGACTTTGCCAAAGCCTACGACTCCCTCAACCGATCCTTCCTCTTCCACGCCCTACGTCACATGGGAATTCCCCCACTCTTTGTGACTTGGGTCGAGTCTCTACACAATCTCTCTACGACACGCATCCTTGTGAACAGATTCCTAACAGAAAAGGTGCCTGTAAATGCTGGGGTACAACAAGGCTGTCCACTAGCCCCTTACCTCTTCATCTGCGGCATGGAATTTATCGCAAACACCATCAGACATGAACTCCCGGGTGTACGAATGGCTGAACACCTAGTGAAAACATTTGCAGGGTACGTAGACGATGCCACCATTTTTGTTAATCACACAAAAGAAGCAGAGATCGCCATGTCTATCCTCCAACGCTATGCCACAATCACAGGACTCAAGGTCAAACCAACAAAAGTCCCGCTTCACTTCCTTCTCACCCCTAGGGGCGATGGAAGTCCGCCCATCCCTCCCTACATTAGGCCCTAACGAGACTGAACGAGTCCTCGGAATACGCTTCTCTCCTAAACATGACCCGCAACATACCTGGGAGCCTCTTATGACATCCCTACAGAAAGGGATCCAACAATGGAATAACATCTATCCGACGATTAAGACTAAGGTGTAGCTCGCCAACAGCTACCTCCAACCGAAATATCTATACCACGCCGATGTTGTTCTACCTCCAACACACATCAAGCGCATGCTTCACCACGTCTTCACCTCCTTTCTCTCCTCCCACCACTCACAGAAACGCAACGCTGCCACCTCCCTCTAGCTCATTCCCCTAGTAGTTTCCATGGCAAAGGTGCGAGATGGAGGACTCGGTCTTTTCACCTCATTGAAAAAACTCAGTGCACTCCATTCCAAGTGGGTTTGCTCCCTCCTCACCCCACCTTTTCATCCTTGGAAGTTGCTCATTATCACAAGTCAGAATTTTCCTTACAAAGGTCACTTTTTTACCCTATCTCATACCCCCACGTCTATCCCCCTTCAACTGTCAGATCGTTGGAAAGAGTACGTCCAAGCCTTCTTCCAAACAAGGCCAAAAACTTGCGGATACGTGGTTGAGAAGACACAATGGACAGATGCTACTCAAACTATGCCTCCAGCCTCCGATCTGTGAACCACAAGGAACAACGCATACACCACACCTCACACTCAACCCAAGCTTCCGCAAAATCTGGACCAACACATCATCATCTTCGGAGGGACAGACATTTCATGACTCATGCAGCGCATGAGCATGAACCTCCAGCCACAGGGTTACGACCCGTGGCAAAGATGTCTTTAGGGGTGGGGTTGGTGGGTTGAAGTCCCACAGCATCCACGGACGAGGGTCCGTGGGTAGCTATGGTGGTGTGCTCACGCACATGGGGCGCAACCAATGGCTGTAAGCCTCCGCCAGAGAGGTGTTTTTCTGGAAAACCCTCAAGGACGCATCAGGGCTTCCCTCACCTCTAAGGCAGCTTATGCCAAAAAAAAAAAAAAAAACAAGAGCCGGGTGTTGCACGCAAAGCGTGCATAGGGTTACCCAGTAACGGCGTAGAATTGTCATTCATTCGGCATTCAGAATGGAATTGAAGAGAAAAATGTCATAAATTTTGAAAAGGTGAGAATATACAAGAACCACATCAATTCATTGTAAAATGAAAAAGAATACAAAGATCTTCTATGTAGTTCAAAGAAGTTTACTATGTAATTTCCGTGTTACTTTTTGTCAATAGTAGAGATTAAAAAAAGGTTTTTTTCTAGGGAAAAATTCGGATTCATCACTATATTGTCGTGCAATTTTGGGTAAATGATGAATGCTTTCTAGGCAAAAGGGAAAATGAGGGATTTGTAGATGAAAAT
Organism: Penium margaritaceum; assembly: GCA_023375785.1. NCBI lineage: Eukaryota > Viridiplantae > Streptophyta > Zygnematophyceae > Desmidiales > Peniaceae > Penium > Penium margaritaceum. The sequence continues at coordinate 152,614 of SZWC01000717.1, forward strand.
TTCATATAAAAAATCGTAATTGAGTAAATATATAATATTTAATAAGTTTTCTGTATTTATTTTGCGTTAATCTACCGCAACTTATTCTTCTCTTGACGTTTTTATTCCGGGATCAGTTGTTTGGCTAGTCTAGCCAAACAACTGACTTGACTGGACGAGAAGCTTGGCCAAGCTTCCCGTCCAGTTCGTCACTTATCTAGAGAAAGCGTACTGTCCGTTATTTAGCTGACTCGCTTTGCTTGTCCGATTCCGTTCTGTCCGGTTGATTCGTACGCGAAAAGCCCATATTGGGAAGCGGACAAGTAGCCTTTTCTGTCCGATGCCTCGCAAGGCTCGAAGTCCGAGGAGTGACGCATGCCGCGTTCGGCAACATTTTTTTGTGAAGTTGTCGTGGGTGTCGAACCTCCTCACGAGGCTGTCCCGAGGTCTGGCCTGACAGAAAGAGGTTCGACGCAAAAAAATGTTTTGCCGCTTTTGTGGCGTGTTGTGGGGTGAGGTTCGGCAACGAGGCGCACAAAATTTTGTGACAAAACCCACGAAAAGGACAGGCGTTTTCAAGAGATGAAGTGGGGTTTTTTGTAGGATTTTGTTTGTGCCGAGAAAACAAACTGGCCACTAGGATCGTCGGATCTTCAATCGATTTTCGTTTTCGTGTTTCTGTCCTTCAACCGACTAGACAGGGTACTCGAATGCCTACGGGGCCCAAGTACTGATCTGTCACTTTCCCGCGGCAGGGAACGGACAGTGGCACGGAGCCACAAACGGTACGAACCTCGGCCCTGTTGCGCTGGAAAAAAAAGTGACGTGGACACAAAATTGTGGGAAGGACGCCCAAAAAGGTGGCAAAAAAAGGTTTATCTACAATACCGGGACTACAGGCCACAAAACCGCGCAATTCAGCTTCGACACTTCCTACGAAAAAAAAGGGGCTTCCCGAACGAGGCCGCAGAGAGCGGAAAGAATATTAAATGTTGAAAAACGCGCTGCGTGATTGTCGGTGCAGAGACAAATCCGGAAAAACTAATTTAATTGCCACGCGAAGCGATTGTAATTGGGTTACTATGTAACCCAAAAAGTGGTTGAGTTGACACGAATAACCCGTTAGTTGAGAGCGTCAGTGGTTGCATGAATCATTGAGGGGCGGGTCCAAAGCTGCCGGACTCCGGCACAGCAGGGATGGCGCGGGCGGCAAGGCTCGTTTGCGAGCTGATGTGGCGTTGCGAAGCTCTCGCGAGGTGATGTGGCAACCGCTAAAAAAGAAGCGGCCACCGCAAAGCCGGCGTCAACGGCAGATCTGTGGCAGGCAAAGCGCGCTGCAATATGACTGGTGGAAAAAACAGAAGCTACTTGTGGGCTCTGCCGCAGCTGCCGCATTGCATTTTTTCCATGACAGTCCGTCAGAAATGCGAGGTCTGCGGCAGGAGGATAAAAGTAACTTTGAATGACTGTTTCACTGAAACGAGCGGAGCGATAGAATCAATCGTGTCCATTTCAGCGGTGTGTTAAAGTTTGAGTTTAAAGGTTCCCAAACGATCGCGGAAATCCAGTACATAACGGGCTGACGTCAATCAAGGTGACGTGGCATCAGCCCGGTCATCACGTGGTAGTCCTGACTGCCGCAGACGGCAGTGTCTGCGGCAGTCGGGGGTGCGTTTCCTGGAAGTTAATCACGAGAATCTGCGGCAGCGGCCGCGCGAAAGTCTACGGCAAGGTCTGCGGCAAAGACAATACCGCGCCATCCCTGCCGTACCGGAGTCCGGCAGCTTTGAACCAGCTTCTGAGGCGGTCTTCGAATTGACGTAGAGGAATGTTGTAAGTTGCTAGTCGTTGTCAAATGCAAGAAAGAACTGTTCAGATTGAGTCGCTTGTAGGTACCCGAACTGATTTGATGCGGGTGACAATCAGTCAGATAGCCAGGGGCGAAAAAAGGATGGCCTGGATCTACGCGATTGCGAGCTTGCCGGAACCTGTTGAGTTCACGTAGTTGTCCCTGCATAGACATTTCCACACGGGAAAATGGATGGATAGGAGATGGTCTGAGTGGCCGGTCTCTGTGGGGTAATCCGGTACCTCTGGCAGTATAGGGTGACCGATTATGGCGCAAGGATCATTCTATAATTTGAACGATTCATTCCGAACGAATCCTCAAATTCCCGACACTAGTATCTGCGAACTCAACCACCAACTCCACCAATCTGCACCCTGCATTCGCCGGAAACAAATGCAAACTTAGCGCCCCTTTGAAAGTAGCACGAAAAAATGGCGCCCCCCGAACGCGAGTGGGCAAACATGGCGCCCCACCAAAGCGAGCACGCAAAAGTGGCGGCCCCCCAAAGCGAGCACGCAGAAATGGCGCCCCCCAAAAGCGAGCACGCAGAAATGGCGCCCTGCAAAAGTGGCACCCTGCAAACTAGCACGCAAAATTAGCACGCCCCGTCACTTCACTGGCCGTTGGCCAGCTCGCTGCCGGCCGGCTGGACGGCCGGCGGCCGGCCAAGTGACCGACCGGCCAACTGCCGCCAGCCGCCGATTGCGGCCTCAGGTCGATCGGCAGCTGAGGGGCCGCAAGGGCCTCAAGGGCAAGGCCTCGTGGCTTCGAGCCCTCGCCCCCGCTCGCCCTCCTCGCAAGCGAGCGAGCGAGGATGATGGGGGGGGGGGCGAGGGACGAGAGACGAGAGAGCCATGACGCGAAATAACCAGGGTGCCTCGTACGCACAATTCCTTGCCAAAACATAAAAAGGCAAAACAAAGTTCGTTTGCAACAAAATCTGATATGAAATAACGGAGGGCGCGGGAGGGTCGAGATCGTTGACTCAGGGTACCGCGAACGTGATTGAGCTTATTGTTTTCATGGCGTTTGCTTCAATCACTGCGTCTGACAGTTCATGCGTAGCGGATGGTGTCACCACCACTAAGCAAGTTTGGTCATGCATGTCATCTGGTGATACAAAACTTAGTGGACAATGTCGATCAGCAAGTGTAGAATGAGGTTCAATGAGGGGGGAGAAAACAGTAGAGAAGTTTGACCTTGTTAAAAATTCAAATTGTTTTACATCATCATCTGAAAACATGAATTCACACTTGTGGTCCACATTTACCCCTGAGTGGTTCCCACTAATGTCACTCAGGGGTGGGGAAAACCCGCGCCACGGCCTTGTCCATTTCCACAGTCTGGTCCATTGCCGCGACCACGGCCCTCTCCACGGCCTTGCCCGCGGCATCCTGCTGCAGCATCACCACGAGGTGCTACTACTGTGGCTAACGCCGCGGCCTCTTGTCCACAACCAGCAGCCTCAGGGCAATGAGCCCTAAAATCGCGTGGCTACATGCAGTTGTGGTAGAGTCCGCCGCGGAAGGCTGTGTTGCAACGGTCACGCGCCGCCTGCAGCTCGTCATTGTCGTGGTTGTGCTTGTGGTTAAAGGTCTTGTGCCTACCAATCTTCTTGACTGGAGGAATTGCGGGCTGCTTGCCCTTGGCCTCACTCCGCTGCCGGGTTGCTCCTCCAGCCCCCGCAGTGTCAATGCGCATGTCGCAGCCTTGCGGTGTACGCGTGTTCGACCATGCGTCCGAGAAGTGGTTTGGGTTCGCCGAATACACTTCACTCATGTAGTCCCGCAACACCCTCCAGCTTGTCCAAGCCTGGTTGGTTGCTGTTGTGGTGGTCTTGTCCTTCAGCTTCTTGCTCTCAAGACCGTCACGTAAGTATTCCAACAGCATGCACTCCGCGTACTTGAAGTTCTGAGTCCCATCGTCCTCGGTGAAGCTTTCAGCTTCCTCCACGAGTGCGGTGAACTCACTCAAGTAGGCTTCAGACAAGCTACCCAACTGCTTGGAGTCCTTGATCTAGTGGAAGGCGCGATGCTCCTCCTCACGCTAGGTGCACTCCTCATGCATGATCGCGCAGTAGGCCTCCCACAGCATGGACTGCCACTCGAGGTGCGGCTACTGCGCACACCATTCTTTGACCACATACTTGAAGAGATTGTCTTCAATTCACGTCGTGGCAAGGTAACCCCACTGATTGAGTGGAACCTTGTGGACACGTAGAATGTGCTCCATGCGATTCACCCAATCGGTCAGCTTCACGCCCTTTTGGAAGATCTCCACACTGTGAAGGAAGGACGTGTTCATGACCACCCCCAAAGTTGTTAAGATAGGTAAATCTTCGGTGCCATCGGCAATGGCATCAGCAATTACGATGTGCTACGCTTGTTGCTGCATCTGCACTTGGGTCACACTCTACAATGCCTCGTCAAGGTCGTTGCATCGGCGGCTTGCCTCATGAGGGGACAGGCGTTGAAGCTTTCGATCATAGTCCAAGTCTGTGATGCTCTTCCCAACGTGGACCAGTAGGTTGGAAAATGCAAACTTCAGCTCCGATGTTGTCAGAGCATTAGTGATAGCCTCGAGGGCCTCTCGCTGTCCGTGTACCTTTACCCATTACGGGAGGGTACAGTCTACGTACATGCCTCCAAGAAGTCCCACCTTTCGAAGGAGGCTGTCATCAGCGACAACGTTCGAGTAGGTGCTGGCTTACCCCATTGCAGCCACATCGTAGGAAGGGGGGTCTGTCCCCACTCCTCTGAGAGGTGCCATACCTCCACCATCGGTTGTGATCTTGAATCAGCCCGCCGCCTCAGCAGCAAACTCAGCAAGCCTGCGGTGGTCATAAAAAATTGCCTTCGCGGTGACATCATCAAGCTTGTTCTTGCGGGAAATTCCCACGTGGCTGATTTTGATGCCTTTGCTACTCTCGACAGCGTCGCTCCTATCGGCAGCTTTTGGCGATCTGGCGAGCATCTTGCCCTTCTCGAGCGATCGGCTCGAGTTTGTCATGCGGCAATGATGATCATCGCGATCCTCGTCACCTTCTCCATCGTCGGCGTGGCGCTCTTCGTCAGGATCCAGGCCTATTTTTTCTTCCTTGAGTGCATCGGCCGTCGCGTGGAGGTCGTCCACATGTGCGTTGACGTGCTCGTCAAGCACTTTTCTGGCTTTTGCATGCTTCTCAGTGTCGCCGAGGTTCGCGCCATTTGCCTTTGATGGTACGGTTGCCTTTGGTTTGGCAACCGTGCTCGCGAAGGCGGCGCCCAAGATTTGGAGTCCACCGAGGGCGTGTGGTTAGGCCGTCACCACCTTGCCCTTGTTGGTCTTGGATGGTCCGGTACTTGCCATCTTGTCACCCATGCAACTAGCACATGAAAATCGTACTCAGGATCATCCCACCACTTTGAGTAGGTCTCACCTCCCAAAGTCTCTTTACTCTCACGATCGGTGAGGGAATTACAATTTTGATTTCTAGTTTCCTAGGTCGCCACCGTCGGCACAACCACGTGGTAGAAAAAGATTTTTTTTCTAGGCCACCACGGTTCGGCACAAGAACGTAGGTTTTAGGCAAAACCCTTAGTCATAATTAATGGAACTAGGAAAGCTAAGAAAACCGTTAGAAACAAGGAAGTATAAGATCAAGAAGTCCTATTAGTCTGAGCACCGCTCAACATGGTGAGGGGGAGACGAGGGATCAACTATGACAAAAAGTTTGCACTCCCTCACACGCCCTCCTCACTATTATTATGTTTTCTTTTCTTCTTGTCTTTTGGTCTTCGCAGGCCTCTTCTTGTATCTTCTTGGTGCACCTTTCCCCCCCTTGCCAATGCCTTCCTTGTACTCCACAACAATGTGCCGGCCTCTAAAAATTCTCAAAGTGGCGCCTTTCTCTATTTTCTTTTTCTCTTTTGCCGTGAGAGTCTCTCGTATTGGGAAAATGCATTGCCCCAATCTTTGGTTGAAGAGGAGAGGGAGCCTTAAGGAGAGGGGGAAAGTAGGCGGTTTTGGGGGTGGATACTCCCAACCCCGTCCCACAAAAATTCCCCTAGCCCACTGGGATGGAGGAAAGGCTTTGGAGAGGAAGCCCTAAAAAATAGAGATCTTCTCCAGCTTTCTAACGCACTTTACAGTGCTTCAAATGGTGAAGTGTGGATTTTGTAGTCCCTTCTCGCATTTGTATTGCTGCTTGTAGCTGCTGGCGGCATTTTACACACGTCATAGCCACCGCTTTTGTCAAACCCTTCCTCGTAGGGGTCGTTTGGCTCTTTGAACCAGTGTAACGGGCTTCAACCTCCAGCTCCTACTCTGAAGTTATCGTCAGAGTTTGCAGAATGGCATTCTCAGTCCGCGTAAGGGGTTTACCCCCTTCACAAGAATGAGGGGTAATCGTCATCAACGACCCAGAGCAGGGAGACTCGAATGTTTTGAGTCTTCGGAGGCCCATTTTTGTTTTAACCTAACCCCTGGTATTACGGCCCAAATTGGGGGGTTTTACCTCAAATTTGTGCGTTCGTACGAGTTATGCCGTTATTTCATATCAAATATTGTTGCAACTGAACTTTATTTTACTTTTTTGTGTTTTGGCAAGGAATTGTGCGTACGAGGCACCCTGGTTATTTCACGTCATGGCTCTCTCGTCTCTCGTCCATCGCCCCCCCATCATCCTCACTCGCTCGCTTGCGAGGAGGGCGAGCGGGGGCGAGGGCTCGAGGCTACGAGGCCTTGCCCTTGAGGCCCTTGCGGCCCCTCAGTCGCCGATTGACCAGAGGCCGCAATCGGCGGCTGGCGGCAGTTGGCCGGTCGGTCACTTGGCCGGCCGCCGGCCGTCCAGCCGGCCGGCAGCGAGCTAGCCGGCGGCCCGTGAAGTGCTACGTCATCACCCCGGCGATGCCACATCATCAACCTACACTTGCAATTGCTCAGTGGCCTGTCCATTTCTTCGTGCGATTTCTCTCATGCGAAAAAATGACCATACTCTGGACGGAATGGAATTAACACGAGAGAGACAGTTATCACGATCGCTGGCCAAACAGGACCCTCTTAAATCTGTTCGCGCCTTTTTTTCCTCCCTCGCGTCGATGCCGATTGGCTTCCTTATTTTTTTTTCTCATTTTCCTCTCGTGTTGATCCCAGTCCGCCTTGTGTTTTTTTTTCGCGACGAAGCCAGTCTTTCCCTTTTACCAGAAATAAGTAAAGACGAAGAGTTTGAACCCGCCTCACAGTGAAAATTTCTGCATGTATGTAGTAGGGAATCTTCCTCGCATCCAACTAGGTTTGGGTTGGGGAAGGGAAATTGGATGGGGGCTCAATTTTTTTTCATGTTTTCCCTTAACCACAATACGGTCACTATGGAAACACGCCATGGCAACAATGTGTTATAGGGTTTTTGAGTGAAAATAAACTCCATAACGGGAAGAAGGCTCTTTCACATGGAATATTTCAGGTACGAAAAGAGAATCATGCCCCTCATCTCAGAACCACAAGTGCACCTTCATAGGAAAGTGCTTGAATCAGTTTGAGTCACGATGGAGCACGACATTTGGAACAATTCATGTGCATCACACTCTTGATGAAATTAATTATTATACAGGGGAACTATATGTATACACCCATCGTCTTTTGCCACATTGCCACACATTATGAACTACTTGTCTAACATTATACCTATCATTCCATATGCATGCGTACACATTATTCAATTTTTTTTCTAGCCACAAGTAAACCGGCTTAAGTTTCTTAGTCTACCATGCATAGCTTGCTGTTATAGCCTCGAGAATGGGATGTGGATGAAGTACATATTGTCCAACAAAAGAGGGGTCAATCGCAAATTTTAACGTACTAAGGTTGTGGTTTGCAGCAAGCCATCATCCTCCATCAATACCTTCCATTCAATGGTGCGCCATATGTCGTAACCTCATGATGGCTATGCGACACTGATGTGCTTTAAACTGCTCCTGCCTGCGCTCTTGGCTGTCCACTTGGGCACCTTCTGACAGTGATGCGACGTGTTCACGACCCCTCCCTCCATTCTGCGAGCTTGACTTTCGCCCACGTCGTCGTTGTTGTTCATACACTCTCGCAAATCTACGAAAGTGACATGCTGCGTGAAGCAGTTGCGATGCTTCCCGCAAGCGCTCTTGCGCCTTCATCTATTGTCGCGGCTATGGTTGCCATTGATGTGACTTCTGCTCTTACTGCTCGCCAGTTGCCTCTCGTGGCTGATCGTCATGTTGCGACTGCTACTACTGCTCATGTTGATTCTCTTGGTACTGATCCTGATGGTGCTCCTACTCTTGCTCTTGCTATTGCTCCTGCCGCTCCTCCACACCTCCAACACTATGGTCTCCACTCGAGTTGTGAAGGTTTGTCGTCCGTAGGACCCAATCTGCTCGCATCTGCATACCTACTCAAATGCATACATAAGGACATTTGAGTGACGACAATGAGTTCCAACAAAGTTTAGTGTACTAAGGTTGTAGTCTTAGTCGGACATGGGGGATGGGGTTGGGGAGATGACGGGTACATAGTGAATACGCAAAGAACAAACACATTTTCACAGGAGAGATATGGAGGTGTCTGCTTTCAAAGACGAGCATAATCGAGGGCTTTGGAAGAGGGGTGTACCTTTTAAATGCTCGGTTAGAAGCTCCTCGAGGCGCCTCCTCTCTGGCTCCCACGCAGCTCTGTGTTCCTCAGTAGTTAGAGGATGTCACGTATATTGCATACCCCCATCACCCTTATCAACACACCCACAAAATTGCTGCATGCGTGTCGTACGACCTTGCTACTGTGTGGTTGGGACCTCCTTAGTTCTTCATCTCGCCGGCATCCGGGTAAGACAGTCTCGTTAGACATGTCCACGCTGACGACACGCCAAGCACAATCGCTTCATCTCATACCATATGCTGAAAGCCTCCCTCCACTACGACTCAAGACGTCAAGGCTGTTGTGGCTCCGTCACTGGTGATGCATGACCATCGATCAGCTTCAACAGCTCGTATAACACTGGAGGAAGCTTCCCGCTATACATGGCCTTCCAAGACGGAGCTAGGTACGTAGGGTGGCAGAAGTTGTTCACTTTCATTCCCTCCACATGTAGCAAGTACGTGACTGTGTAGAGGCACGGAAACAAGTGTTCTTGGTACACGCCACAAGTGCACGACATATCTTCCACGTCGACAATGCATGGCATTGACTCATGCTTTTTCCCCGTCACGACTGCTCGTCTCCCAGGGGCTACCGTGTTCGTCATGGTATACCCCGACACAAGCTCCAATCGCTTTTTGTACAGCTCTCGCGCATTTGGTGCTAGCTCACCTGTGTATGCCTCTACGATACCTCATAGTGACCAGTCTTTGCCAGTAATCCCACACACTGACAAAGCAGTAGAAAGGCGGTAGTGCACAATCCCCTCTCATGCAACGTCTAAACTCTACAATGTTTGACGTGACATGTTTGTAGCGAGCCAAGGGAAAATGGAATGCACTCCAGTGCTTAAGGGACAATCCATCACGTGCTGAAGGTAGATGACCCAATACGTACTCTAGAGCCTCTTCCTTCAAAGCGGTCAATCCCTCACATGCATCTATCCATTCCTGAATGGTGTGCAAACACAAGCTTCCAAAAAGCACGTTGTGCCTGGACACTGTACTTGTCCTTCACATTCTTGCCAATGTTCCAAGCGCAGTGAGTGGCATCACCCCCATTATTGTGAGAACCACTCCTATCCATGTTAACCACTTGCGAGTTAACATACAGAGCATGCACTACGTTACGCAAATTCATATGGGCATGTGAAAACTCATTTTGATATGGCATATGCATTGTGCATATGCATATTCACAATGCATATGCAAACGCACATGAATTTTGGCATGCGCAAATGCATGTGCTTATGCATATGAACTATGCATATGCGCACCTCCTCCCTC
>SZWC01000717.1:163403-175640 GCA_023375785.1 Penium margaritaceum
CCCCCCCCCGGCATTGCCCTCCCTCCCTCATGACCTCCGCCAACCCTCTATCTCCGGTCACCTCGATCTGATCCTTCTTCTCCCGCTCTCGCTCCCTCACCTACTCTTCTGCCGCCTCCTCCTCCACCTCCCCCTCCCATTCCGCATCCCCCTCCCTCCTCGCCTACCCCTCCCCTTCCACCGGATCCTCACCCTTCCTTCGCCCACACCCTCCCACACGTGTACCCTTAGGGCGTTCGATCCTCGCGCGACATCGGCGTTGCCGACGTTGGCGTCGCCCTGTCACCCAGTCGCCTAGTGGCCCCGTCGCTCGTGTGATCTAGCCGTCTGCGCCCAAGGCACAGACACCCACATTATCTCGCGAGTGACTGAAAGTTTGCCTATCAAGTCTTTTTGTTTGTTTTTTGTGGCTCCCTCCTCACGGTGTTACCATTGTCCGTTACACGTTATGTCGTGTAGCACAACGTGTAACACATGCAAGGGTGCTGTTTCTTTGCTGAACCTCTTTAAAAAAGTAGAAATCTTTCTACGTCAACTACAGTTTTTAAAAGGAGACAACTCCACGAAAAAATGGATAGGCCATCGATAATTTATGACTTGAGGTCGATGACGTGGCACAACCGGATGGGGGGTGCAGATTTTGCGTGCTATTTTACGTGGTGCCACTTTTGCAGGGTGCCATTTCTGCGATCTCGCTTTCGGGGGGCGCCATTTCTGCGTGCTCGCTTTGGGAGGACGCCACTTTTGCGTGCTCGCTTTAGCGGGGCGCCATGTGTGTGTGCTCACGTTCGTTGGGCGCCATTCTTGCGTGCTGCTTTCAAAGGGGCACTAATTTTGCATTTTTCTTGCATTCATTGCCAACTGCGCACATGAAGAATTAGTGCAACGAACAAATAGTGCAAAGCGTGCAAAAGCTCATTTGTCACCAATGTGTTACCAATGTCAGTCACAATAGTACTGCAAGATATTAGCATGAAAAAATTATGAATATTCATGACATTGCTTACCCTGTCTTTAAACCTAATGTCCTAAAATAATAAAATCGAACATAGAGAAAAATAGAATTAAGTCGGATAAAATTTCACATAAATAAAAATTAAAATAATCAAATAAAGATCATTATACATACATAGATAATATCATGTAGTGAAAAGGATCAGTTGAAAGGGGAATGCAATTTGAGACTTCAGAAAGGTTAAGAAATAGCCATAATAATTATAAAATTTATACATACTAAAATATCACACAATCAGCTATACATCTAATCATCGGTCGTTTATGATATAAAAGGGTATGATATGTAGCCTATATCAAGAATAAAGACAGATTGATTTAAAAATAAATTATACTTAATACAAAGGTGGATATTCATGAGATCAATTTGTATTACATGTTAAAATTATGATTTTTAAACGTTAAGAAATATCACTCAGATTTAACACATCCTTACATCATTAACACTCTTTTCAACGTATGGATAATACAAAAAATATAAGATAATTTCAATGAATACAGAAATAAATATTCATATTACCAGTCATATATTTGCTAAAGGTTAAATTTTTATATTTCCACAAACGTGTCAAATAATAATATCATAGTCTAAATCATTGAAATTTTAAATAATTAAGGAAATATTCTACAAAGAGGTGAGGTCTACTATCACAATAATCAAGTATTCCGTGAAAGAAACATTTTTTCCTAAAACGGAAGGCTCAATGGAATAAAAACCCCAATATTTTGAAAGGTAATCTATTAGGCCAAGAAATACAATAGTGCTTCTCAATTTCGAGTTTAAATAATAATATTCCTCGGTGAATTTAAGAATATGACAACGCACTAAACGTTTTTCATTTGCTTTTGAAAACGGTAAAACAATTAATCTCGGCCTCAACGAGGTTCGCCATAGTGAAACTATGCGTTTACACAAAGCTCGGGTATGGTTCAGATTTCACTTGAAACTGACACGTCATGCGTTGGCGCATTCCTAAGCCCAAACACATATGGTGGGGGATTTGGGGAAGATATGACAGCGAGGGAGCGAGAGATAACCACCCCTCCCCCCATCTCTTGGTCGGTCTCTCAGTCTCTCGATCTCTCGCTCGCTCGCTCTCTTATCTTCTCGCTTCGAGAGACCGCTTCGAGCAAATTGTGTATGGGCACCCACGTATTTTGAAAAACTGTACGGCCCATAGGCGAACAAATTTCAAAGTACACTTCTACCAAATTTCGTTCGGTTATGAGAACAATTTAATAATTAAAATTGCTGGTGAAATTTGTAAACGGGTCTGAAATTATTTTGGACGGCGAAATTGAGTAGCACTAGGGTAAGGAGGTTTCACAAATGACTCTTACATAAGAACAACGTGGAGAAAATGTCTTGGTTTGAAATCGGTTTTCTTATCCATAGTGGGGGTTATTTGAAATCCACTTTGACTTCCAATTATTCTACCAAAATACAAAATCCTTTGTCTACAAAAGGAGTTCCAATATGAACCACCATATCATATTATACCAAAATGTATGGTGTCCATAAGAAAATATCATAAAATATCAATGGTATAAGAAAATGTGATAACAATGATAACTTTTGCATTTATTTGTATTCAACTAACACCTTTTTTATTCGAATGCATCAAATTTCAGAATCTATGTATAGATGCGACCGTTAGATAATATAATTCTGTATGTCATTCTTTGAATTAAAGTCCTATTGAATTTCCTTTAAAATACATTTATGGTTAATCACCTCTGAAAAACACACTCTTCATACAGTGTACATGTTAAATGTAAGCCTTTGGAGATTTCATGGTACCTTTGTGGAAGATACATTACAATTCAATTTACTACGTGTGTTCATACATATTAGCATGTACTTGTATGCCTCAACATGCGAAAGTTCTTGGAAGGCTGCTAATAAAAATATAAAAACCCAACAAAAAGCATGCTTTATTTTTCCACTACTCCATTTACAGTTCCCTTAAACAGACTTACATTTGTCCTTAGACTGTAAAGATGCTACTTCTGTGAAGAATGCAAACGCCTTTTCCTGGCCCCGGAACTAGTCAGAGACACAATCGACACTGTTTTACTACCGGAATTAAGGGTTCAATTGTTTCTCTTTCCCAGACTCCTGCTCGGCCCCGCTGTATTTGAGCCCAATAGGTTCCCTTCTGTCGCAGAGGGGGATTTTTATCCCACACTCAAATCCCTCGCAGACTTGTTATCGATCGTCATATGTGTTGACGACTAGTCGATGGTTGGTGATCGTCGATTTTCATCTATGTCTAGACAATGCGTACATTGTCGATCGTCGATCATCATAGATGGATGGTCGACGAGTGTCTATTGAAATCTTCTCAAAATACACTTTTTGTATTTTTCACGTGTCCGTCAGATACACTTACCATATACACTCCCCCAATACACTTTACCCCTTTGGGGGGGGGAGATCTTCCGCTCCCATGTTCTCCCCCCCCAAATAGGTTAAGTGTATTAGGAGAGTGTATTTGATGTGTGTATCTGATGGACATGTGAAAAATACACTAAGCGTATAGTTCACTTAGTGTATTCAAGTAACGGTTGTACAATACACAACCCAGCTACACAACCCCAAGACACTCGTGGCTTCTTGGGGGGGGAGATGGGGTCTCGACTATGTGGTTACTAATGTGCAATATGGTCTCCGCACATATGGATGTTATCGACTAGTCGACGGTCGTTGACCGTCGAAATTCATCTATGTATAGACGATCAAGCGTACATCGTCAATCGTCGATCATCATAGATTGAAGGTCGACGAGTGTCTATTGACATCATCCCAAAATACACTTTGTGTATTTTTCACGTGCCCGTTAGATACACTTATCATATACACTCCCCCAATGCACTTTACTTCTTTGAGGGGGGGGAGATCTCTGGCTCCCATGTTGCCCCCCCTCACAAAATAGGTAAAGTGTATTAGGAGAGTGTATGTGATGTGTGTATCTGATGGACTTGTGAAAAATACACTAAATGTATAGTACACTTAGTGTATTCAAGTAACGGTTGTACAATACACAACCCAGATACACAACCCCAATGCACTCGTCGCTTCGGGGGGGGGGGAAATGGGGTCCCGACTATGTGGTTACCAATGTGCAATATGGTTTCCACACATATGGATGTCATCGACTAGTCGACGATCGTCGATCATCGATCGTCATCTTTGTATAGACGATCGTAGCGTACATCGTCAATCGTCGATCATCATACATCGATGGTCGACGAGTGTCTATTGACATCTTCTCAAAATACAATTTGTTTATTTTTCTCGTGTATGTCAGATACACTTACCATATAAACTCCCCTAATATACTTTACCCCTTTGGGGGGGGGAGTTCTCCTGCTTCCATGTTGCCCCCCCCCAAAAAGGTAAAGTGTATTAAGAGAGTGTACAGGATGTGTGTATCCGACGGACACATGAAAAATAAACTAAGTGTATAGTACACTTGGTGTATTCAAGTAACGGTTGCACAATACACAACCCAGCTACACAACCCCAATACACTCGTTGCTTTTGGGGGGGGGATGCCGCCGACGACGACAAAATGCAACAATTACAGAAGTACGCTCGTTATGAAGCTGGTTATATTTGTGTCCAACATTTTTGAAAGTAAACTGCCACTTTACAAAGGTAACCAATCTGAAAACATGAAGACATATGTACTTCTACTATACATCAAGACCGGAATATCATATTATTTTTTCCCCTAGTTAGATAATTACATTGAATTCCCAAGGCACAAGTATCATATACATAGCTTTCCAAGTGAACTGAACATGACTACCTCTCTAGACAACTTCATGGAAATTACCTTATAGTAGGTACCTAGTACACTAAATGTGATGTACATAAAAAGCCTTCGATTAACCATACCTCTTAACATACAATTTTATTCAATAATTTAGTGAATGTAAAAACATTTATGATAATTATTATATGGAAAAGAAAGTGGAAAGTCATTATAAAGGATAAATGATCTTCATTTCCATGAGAATGTTATGCTTTCACCTTCCACATTAAAAATTGTCTTCTTATTTGGAACAATCTACAATGAAAAATGAACATACACTTTGATAATCAGAAAAAGGATAAACAAATAGAAACGCGAACATGATGATAAATTATCATGAAACTTAATAAATCAATTCTCATTAAAATATTTCATTACAAATTTTTAAGCTTCAATGTATTTTCACAATTACAAATTGAAACAAAACCCATTTGATAGCTCTAAAGTAAGGACATTCTTACATTTGTAGAATTTGGTACCTTAAAGGAATGTTAGGTAAAAGGCAATGAAAAAGGGAGAAACATGTATTAATATTACCTCTAATAATAAAATTGTATATTAATCTATGATACTGTAAAAATCTCAGAAAATCAACTTACAAGTATTTAATCCTTTCATCATTTGATCAAGATACGTAAATGGGATAACATGGCTGAAGAAGTTACTAGAACATGTGCCTCTAAGAAAAGGATTTTCTAATAATGAATGAATGACCAATAAAACATATTATTTATGTTCATGGTTACACTTTATATTTGAAGGCACCATGTGAACTAGAATTGAAAAATGATTTTCACAGAGATGAGTATATGCAAATGTTGTTACCCCATTGTCATGTTTGATGACATTATCATTTTACAAGAATGCATTGATATAATAGAAGGGACATTATGTAACAGATTCTATAGAATCCTTGACCGACTAGGCTAAAATCGTGGTGTTTGAGAGTCTGTGACACTCAAGCCAGCCCGTCTCATTGCCCTAAGTTCTAGATGACCTCGCTCGAGTCATGTAGCTCCTTCGACCGGTTGGCGTGGCACGGCCACACTACAGATTACGACTTAGAAAAATTGAAAGCTGTGAGTGACTTTATTTTTAGGAAGAGATAAAGTGTAGTGGATTGAACCAAATTCTTCTTTGAAAAGAACAAAACCATGGCGGTTGAGAGTGTGTGATATAAAGCCATCTAGTCCAACTTCTTTGAGGCAAGGATCTTAGAATCGATCCTTACATTGTCCACCGCATTATATGCTCCCTGAGGTAGGGACATTACGGCCTAGGTCATAGGCACGTCATTCCCAAAGTGCATAGTTGAAACACCAATGTAGCAATTTGAACAACACCGTTGGCTGTCAAGGCCAAACCAGACAAGATTAAGAAAATCACAAAGATTTTGGTTTGAATGATGTTTTTAGTTTTGAATGATAGTTTGATATTTTTTTAGTTAGGAAGTAAGTGATCTTGGAATGTAGAGTGAAAATGATAGATTCAGATTTTTTATAACATTATCAAAGTCCATATTCATGTAACATTTTGGGTATTTTATGAGATATGTTTGAGATTCTATAATGACTTCCTAAACTTTTGTCGCAAGGTTTCATTGGAGTTGTTTGAGCTTCTACTCCATGTGATTATGCATCCTTACATGTGAATTTTCTTTTTTAACAAAAATATAAATTTTTAAAATTGGTTTGAAATTAAATATTATATGTCCCAAAAATCATGAAAAAGGAAATCTTCATTATTTTTCCAGCCTTGTAATACATGAAATTCATGTTCAAAGAGTTTTTAAGTTTAATTCCCTTTTTTTCTATGATGAAATGCGCATTTATTAACGTTCACGTATCATATTACCATGGTCAAATGATAAGTGAAATTTGATGTGGAAAATAATGAAACGTTTAATGTTTGCTATGTAAAATGACTATAATGCACAAGAAAAACAAGGCAAATATTCTTTATCGCATTAAAGGGTAATGCTTTTAAGGTTATAATTTGCTTGAAAATTCAATGAATTCTGAAACTGGAAATTGTTTCACTCAATTGTGAATAAAAAACCATGTGGTATCAATGAAAACATTTTAACACGAATTTGAGACAAATAATGGTGGCTTATCATTCAACATTGATGTTTTTAATTCATGAACCTCATGTTACAAATACAGAAGAAAGTTTTGGAATATTGTGATCGTAATCAATTTGAAATAAACAGTCAATTGTTAAGAAAGATGACAAAGTTAAGCCAAATGTTATTTTTAATTATTATCTGTTATCGTGTGAAAAATATGAAATTTAGTTTTTATTTCGAAGCTTATATGCAACAAATATATATAACCATTTATTTTGAAACATAGGATCCCTTGAATTAATTTATATATATTCTTGAAACGTTCCACATAACTTAGTCCTAGAAACGTAACCTACTATGTATAAGGTCTAAGCCATAAAACATAATGTTGATTAGTGAATAAAAATACTGAGTTTTTACCTTTGGTGATTAAATTTTTAGTTATGAAATGGCTTTAGAGATGATTAATTGTTATGTTTATTATGGGATGAAGTCTCATCTTATTGCATACCCTATTTATTTCAAGGAAGAAAATGGCGAGTAAAAGAATGACACATGACACATGAGTTGGCATTGTTAATTTAACAATGCAAAAGTTTTGAAAGAAAACTAAACATCTGTTGTTAACATTTTGGGACCTTCATTTTTCGTAACTAACACTTGAACTGATGGCAGCCAACTAATTATAAACTATGGGATTTGAGTTTTTCTTAATGAAAATTCAAAAACATTCTTTTTCTTTCACATGACATGGTTATAAGTCATGCATCTGCATACATTATGTGTACGTTATCCTTCACATGCATTTGCATGGATATGTATGCATTATGTATATATTATGTTTTATTTTTTCACCTTTTAGATATAGAATATTATTTTAAGAATTCTAGACGTGAAATGATATTTTGATAGCCCAAGTTTGCATTATGTAGATTTTCATCTTCCTGTTATGAAACACCTCCCTTTGACGTATGTCTTTGAGCACGTATTGCAAATGTAGATGAAGATATGCTTACAATTTGAAATTATGAGATTAAAAGAAGACACATTCATTTAAAGGAAATGAAAAGAAGCCACACATTTATGATGTGTATTTACATATGATTTTTTACTCATATGTGTGGTTATTTAATTGCTGAATGTTTTATAATTATATGTTACATTCTTCTGAAAGTATGATTCTCTTACGATGAAAGACCACTTCTGAAAGTCAATTTTTGTCTTTATGTGAGTTAACATGAGGTCATCATGTTCCAATTATTGATTATTGTATTGATTTTTGTATGAAAAACATTGAAAGAAAGCAAATTAATTATGATGTAGGAAACATTATAAAGTTATGTGCTTATATTCAAATGATACATATTATGTTGGATCATATACATGGACATTTTCTCAACAAATTGATATCCTTCCAAATGCTATTTGTCTTTGATTAAGTTGTATATTGCAACAAAACACCATATTGAAACAATTCAATTTGAGAAAATACAATCCAAAATGTGTAATGTATTTGCTAACATTGTACAGTCTCCTATGTTCATGTCAAAATCATATTTCATTCTCACTCTTAAATAAAATTAATATCTCCCTAAAAAATTAGACCAATATTAACAAAGTGTGACATTAAGGTTGCAAAATGTTCAAAAGATCATATGCATTGTTTCATGGAATCTTTTAATTCATGGTCAATCTCTTGATCTCGATTACCAAAAAGGCCTTGGATACGGTATTTCACTAATGTATTTCCCATATTTGAATGTGGACAAAGGCAAGTAAATATGCTTTCCTTTTTATACTCGAGCATTCAAAATCCTCATTGAAAACAATGCAATAAATAGATGATTGAGGTGCTAAAAAGATGGTTGTACTCTTCTTCAAATAATTTAAAGGTATCAGAATTGAGGATAACGTATTAGATTGCTAAGCTTCATTTTAATCAAAATACGTCCTCCACAATGTGTGAATGGATGTGTGTAACCATTAGATTAGACACAAATGTTTACACATTGAATTTACATGTGGCATTATATGAAGTCACAGAGTATCATTTATTGATGGGAATTCATTAGAATGACTACATGCGGCTAAATCTCCAAGTGCGGCCTTCAAGAAGTTTGAAAGGAAAATACATTTCCATCTTTATTGAGAAATGTTCATGGTTTCTACATAATGTAAACGTATAAATATGTTTGAATGTCATACACATTACATGGGTATGTGATTTTGAGCTTAGATGCTGAATATTAATTAATGAATAGATTAATTCAGAAAATGTTGTTCTTCACTAGTTTTACATTTGAAAATGTGTGATTTAAGTTGATTTTTTCACCATTCCCATGTATAAAAAATGAAAGTTATGAAAAGAAAAGAAAAAGAAAAGAAATTTAATTGCTAATAGCCATGAAAATGAAAAACACTGTTCAGAAGTTTGCTTGCATTTCATGTTTGAAATTTCATGTCTTGTCCCCAGTTATATAAATTATGACCAAATGAAAATAAAAACGTTACATGTTTGTTTTTTTTCCAAATATGTTAATATATAAGGAAAGCAGAAAAAGTGTGATAATCACGTCATCATTGAAGTAAGGATCATCGTTTTCCCCCACATTTTTCACACCTAATAATACTTTCAAAACCTTTCACAAAATTGATGAAAGATTTTGAGTTAAAACTAAAACATTTCAATTCAATGATGTAAATTCTTATTGAAAATAATTTCATAAAGTCTTGGAAACAATATGTTTCTCAATAATCTCATTCACCGTATGAAATTTATTAGAAAACAAATCAAAATCGAAATGAACATGTTGTTCAAATTTTCCATTTTAATATAAATTATGTATTGTTTACCATAAATGGTTTTTTTGGCCAATTTCCGATTGAATAGTTTTTTCTATGGAAATATTCATCAGTATAAAAATAAATTATTCAAAGAAAGAACATTTTTCTTCTGTTATAATGTCTTCATTGAAAAGGGTATCACCGATCTTTCTCTCTTGAAATATGAAAGGCAATATGCCATGGTTTGTCAAGTAATTAGCATTGAGTTTGGTTCAAGTTTATTTTTGAAAATAGTTAGGTATGAAAATATTATTTAATGTTTTGTAATTTCAATATTATAATGATATTTGTTATACTCCATTTCTTCTTTCATTGATGAATTGAGTATATTATTTATGTTAAGTACGCATTTCGTAGCTTTGTGTTAGCTTAACAATGAAGTTATTTTAATTTTCTCAAACGTTCATGATGGATTTAAGGAATGTTTTAGTGAAAATATCTATCATGATATTTTCACCATATGTGTTAAGACACAATGGAATTTTCATTTAATTACTTGAATTTTAATCTTGTTTTTTAATGTGTTTGAAAACATTCCATTATAAATATTTCAAAGTATTTTCTTTTATGTTCTCCTCTAGGAGAGAAATATGTTCGATTTTTTGAATATTCTTCATGATGTGCGGAGGTTTTCGTTAATTTTTGCTTCAACTAACAATGCTATTTTATGATTTTAGGATTCAATTTCCAAAATGATAGCTTATCCTTTCATTTCGTATTGTATTGCATATGGGAAATAATGATATTAATGATATAATAAGATTATAGTTTTTTTGATGTCTATATATTTCTATTAATTATTCTACTCTACATTAGTTTGATGTTTTATATGCATAAATTTAAATCTTACCAAATCATTATATGAAAAATGAATTGCCGACATATGTTTTGGGTATTTTGATCCTTTTTTAGAAGATATTTTAGAGTTTTGAATTTTCCAAAGATACAATTTTCCATTTGGGATTCTTTAAGATCAATTTTTTTTCACTTGGATGTGTACCGTTGATTGATAAATATGCTTCAGTTATAATATTTTAATCCTCTATATGATGAAACATTATTTTAATGAATGTGTTATGTAAAATTTTGCCTTTTTGACGTAAAATTAAACTTAATTATAGTGAATATATGTATATATATGTATGTAAATGTTCCAATAACTGGATTATTAGTATTCGAAACATATGAATTTCATAATATTTTATTTTGTCAATGAGCTTATTCACGTGAATATGTGTTTAAAACCTGCATTTTTGCATGATATTAATTAAAATTGCGTTATTGTAAGTTTTTAAGAATGAATTTTCCGTTCATTGCTATTTTGAATGTTTCAATGTTGAAGGGAAAAGGTCGGTCTTATTTCTTTGGTCTATTTTGGGAAGCGTTAAGCAATTTCCCCCTTCAAGAGTTTGTTGAGTGCTCATTTTCGATAGATTGTCTGGGATTGTAAACACATTGACTAGGTCTGCCATATTTCAACCATGAATTCGAGAAGCTCTTTGTATGGCCAATTCGGCTAGGAATATAAGGGAAACACCTTAGGAGGTGGGGTGCGGAATCGGCTGAGGTAAATTTGACGAGATAAAAAAATGAAACATGTCTGCGAGTTTAGATAATTGATTGTATTATATTTTGGATTTCTTAAGAGGGAAAGGTATTGCTTGGCTTCTCATTTAGAAAATATTGAATGTGGTAATTTCTCTGAATGCAATTCTTTTGAAGGGTCTTTTCCTGAGACGACCTTTATGACAAGGCGTATTAGAAGAATTTACCGATATACTTGTATTCTTGCGTTTCCCAGGCATGTTTCCTCGTAGCGCAGGCACCCGATTCGAGGCGCACCGCAGTTCTACGACAAGTGGGACTGTGATCATGTGCACTCTCCACACGACTCCCCTTCACCCAGGTGACCGGTTCAGTCCGCTGTCGTCGCTGTGCGCAGGTCACCAAGCACTCCACATCACGCGCAGCAAGTCTCCCGCTCGCGGTGCACATGGGCACTATGGCTCGCAGAAATCGTTTCGACCCGCCGCACGGTCCCCAAAACTCCACCACAACCAGCAGCATCAGCAGCAGCTGCAGCAGCAGCAGCAGCAGCAGGACCAGCAGGAGCCCCACCACCACGTCATCGGACGCTCATCGAAGCAGCGCTCCACCCGTCCGCGACTTCCTAGTACCATCTCCACCACCACTATCACTACGGTACCGGCTGCAGCCTCCGCTGCCGTCGCAGTTGCCGCTGCTGCTGTTTCTGATGTTACCTCCGCTGTGCAGCGAAGGGGCAGCGACAGCGGCAGCGGCGGTTTCCACAGCCGGCGGCCACGGAGCGAGGCTCGCAGATGAGCAGGGCGGAGGCGGAGGCGGCCGGCGGCTTCTGCAGTTCGAAGTGAGCTCAGACTTCCTGCGCTGTATGGTGTGCGCTGGTGGTGATCTTTGCGGTGGTGGGGGGAGGGGGAGGAGGAAGGGGGCGGGGGGGGGGGGGGGGGGGGG
>SZWC01000717.1:185400-190400 GCA_023375785.1 Penium margaritaceum
CCCAACCTCTACACACGAAAAGAAAGACCCAATCTACTCTGACCTGCTAAAACCGCAAGCGAATCTCTCCCCAGGTGTTTGCGTTCGACCCCACAAAGGTGGCGCCGTACGTGGAGCACGTGATGCGCAAGAACCACGGCTATGACCGCTTCCCCGCGGCCTTCCACTACCACCAGGTCGGCCTGGGCGAGCGCGACACCACCGTCACCTTCTTCGGCAAGGGCTCGGGCTCCATGTCCTCGGTGCCCCTCGACAAGATCACGGCGGGCAACTACCGCGACGTGGGCTTCCAGGGCCGCGTGCAGACGCTGGCGACGACGCGCCGCGTGCTCGGCCACCACTGGGTGGACGTGCTGAAGATCGACGCGGAGGGGACGGAGTTCGACGTGTGCGAGAGCCGGCTGTTCATGAGGAGCGTGCGCGGCAACGTGGGGCAGGTGCTGATGGAGTTCCACGACCGCCTCGTGAGCGACGGCCGGCGGCGCAAGCGCAAGTGCGTGGCGAGGCTGCTGGCCGCGGGGTTCACCATCGTGCACTCCTCGGGGAGGGGGAGGGAGATTTCGTTCGCGAGGCTGAGCACGTCGCCGCCCGCGCCGGTCATTACGGGTCTGTCGCGACAATGAGAAGGGTGTGATGCCCTCGTTGCACTCGTCGCGTCTTTTTTGTCCGCCTGTTGTACGTTGCCCTTGTATTTTATGGGTTGAGCGAAAGTTTCCGGACGAAACCGAAGTGGTTGGCGAAGGACGTCAGCATTGAGGTGCATTTGCTTCAAAGGAAGGCTCCTAGATCTAACCCCCCCCAAACTTCCTTGGAATCATTCTTCGTGAAAAACATCCATATCCCGAAATTTCTTTCAGAAACATCAAGCACAACATTAAGATGATATTGCCAAAACATTGAATGGACGGTTGTGTGAGGGATGTCAGAAAACGTGCATGAAAGAGTACATCCATTTGAGAGACAGTTTCCTAGCACTGCTGTCGCTGGCGTGGCAGTACAAGCCAGCCAACTAACTCACTAGCACACACAGGTGGAGGTGAGAACAGCAAGGGGTTGGCTAGGGACACAAACACGTGTCAGGAGCTGCATATGTTGAAATATGCAGAGAGAAGTGACAACTGAGGTCTGGACAACCTAAATAGTGCCACGGACCTAGTGGATGCACACACACACGCGGCGCACGGCGCTTTTTTCTAGCAGGACAAAACAGTGGCAAAAACACAGTTTTGGTCATAATTCCCTGCAGACACGTCAGAACGATGAGCCGTTCGAACCAGAACGGCCACGTCGACGAGATCTACGTCCTGATAGGCTGCATGCCTACGTGCTGTGACACAGCACGAGTCTACAAAATACGGAAGTCTTCTGGGCGCCCGTCGCCTCCGGCCGCCAGCCTTCTGCCACCGTCGCCAGTCTCAGGGATCTGCACGTGAATGGACATGAGCCGAGGGGTCATCGTAAGCTGTGTACGACACACACAACAACACTCCCCCATGACCGGAGGGCGAAGCACGTCCATGCACATGCAGACACTCACGTTGTACAGAGCAGGAAACGCACAGCCGCTGCAGACAGTAGGCACATCACATGCAGGGTGGCACATGAGGAATCAACCTGCAACAGGGGTGGGGCAGAGTCCAACGGAACGAGTGGCCGCATGAAACTTCGAACAACCTAGAGCCTTGGTCAGAAAATCCGCGCACTGCCTGTCAGTGCTCACGTGGATGACTCGGATCTCACCACGATCAACCAGATCACGCACGAAGTGGTGCTCGACATTGATGTGCTTTGTGCGTGCATGGAACACACCTGAGTTCTTGGCGATGGCCTCCGCGCTCATGTTGTCACAATGGAGGACCACGGGGGGAATGGACTGACGCAGTTCACGCAACAGACGGACGAGCCAGACACATTCCGCTGCACCGACGCCTAGGGCAACATACTCTGCCTCAGCAGTGCTGCGTGCGATGCAACCCTGTTTCCCACTTCGCCAGGAAACTGCAGTGCCTCCAATGAGGAAGATGTAGCCGGTGCGGCTCTTGCCATCTGGACTCCACGCCCAGTCACTGTCTGTGTACCCATCGAGCACAACGGACACCTGCTCGCGAAAGCACAGACCGAAGCGTGCGGTGGACAAAATATAGCGCACACACCGGACTGCGGCCTCCAGTGTTCGCTGGCGCGGAGCCTGCGAGAACTGGGCGAGCAGGTTGACAGTGAAGGCAATGTTGGGCCGTTTCGTGGTGGCCAAGTACATGAGCGAGCTGATAACTCGTAGGTACAGGGTCACATCAACTGGCTCCCCCAAGTCAGCTTGGTCATCCACCTTCAGGGCGGCATGCCCCTCAGGGGTCATGGGGGTGGAGGCCGTGCGGACGGTAGCGAGGAGGTCAGCAGAGCGCTCCCCCACAGTCTTTGCATAGCGTCCCTGATGGACACGGAGTGTGCTGCGAACACGGTCGCGCACGATTTCCATCCCCAAAAACACAGAGGCCTCACCAAGATCTTTCATCTTGTAGGCGGAGGAGAGAACGGCCTTGGCAGCGTTCACTGTTCCCAGGTCGGGCGAGGCGATCAGAAGATCGTCCACGTAGACGAGGATGGCAGCGAGCGGTGCTGGGGACTGTGAGATGAACAGAGATGGGTCAGCATCACTCTGAACGTACCCAGCGCGTCTCAGCGTGCTGGTGATCTCTTGGTTCCAACAGCGAGGTGACTGTTTCAGGCCGTACAAGGCCTTCCGCAACCGGTACACGCGACCTGTACCATCCTCAAAGCCGGGTGGCTGGACCATGTAGATCTCCTCCTCAAGATCCCCGTTCAGGAAGGCATTGTTGACATCCATCTGATGGAGTTCCCAGTCGTGCTGTGCCACCTTGCTCAGCAGCGTGAGTGTGGTCGTCATCCGCCCAACGGGGGCAAAGGTCTCGGTGTAGTCCACACCAGGGACCTGAGAGAAGCCCTTTGCTGTCAAGCGCGCTTTGTAGCGCTCCACAGTGCCGTCTGGCTTTAGCTTCTTGCGTAGAACCCACTTGGCCTTGATGGCCTTGCCGTTCTTTGGCAAGTCCACCAGCTCAAAGACGCTGTGCTCTCGGATGGCATCAAGCTCAGCCTGGCCGGCAGTGCGCCACTGCTCAGCGTCAGGGGCCGACAAGGCCTCAGGCAGACTGGTGGGATCGGGAGACAACACTGGTGCACTTCGTGTAGCCAGGGCATATGCTGCAGAGGGAGGGTCGACTGTCACCATGGACTCAGCGACGTCAGGAGCAAGACCGCGCTCATGAGCAAGTAGTGCAGCACCAGTGGCACAGCCGGGGTGAACCTCAGCAATGCTGTGAGCACTCAGGCCGAGGGCCTTTGTGCCCGGATCACCGCTGACGACGCTGCGCGTGGGGCGAGGGCGGAGACGTCCGCCGGGTGCCCGTGTGTAAGGGGTCCGACGGGGTAGGAGCAGTGGGCGCTGCTGACTCACACGCCGGTGTGGACCGCACGGCAGGCGCGCCACTCGAGGCTGGCGTGGCCTCAATAGTTGGGGACGGGTCTACGGCAGACGCGGGCGCGTCTGCGGCCGGAGACAAGGACAGCTCAGAGCTGGACACGGATGCGGACGCAGGGTTAGACTGAGCCTTAGACGCGGAAGCAGACGCAGGATCAGGCAGAGCCGCAGACGCGGAGGCAGACTCGGACGCAGACTCGGACACGGGCGAGAGCGGAGAGTCGAGGGCAGAGGAGCGAGCCACAGACGGGGCAAGGATGGGGGTGCCAGTGGGCACAACCGCTGGGGACAGCCCCGGGGGTTCCGGCGACGGAGTGACCGCACTGGACGGGGGCACTGTGTCAACCGGGCCAGGAGCCTCCCCCACACGACGGGGACCGGAACACCCAGGGGCATGAGCAGCACGCAGAGGGTGGATGCGAGCAAGGTCGCGGAAGGCGAGATGCTCGAAGAAGAGAGCGTCACGGGACTCCACGATGCGGCGGCGCTCAGGGTCCCAGAACCGCCAGGCCTTCGACCGCGGGGCGATGCCAACGAAGGCGCAGAGGCGGCCCCACGGAGAGAGCTTGCTCCCCTGCTGCTCCGGCGTGAACCAGACGCATGCAAGGGAGCCATAGACATTGGCCAGGCGCAGGTCCGCGCGATGCCCGTACCACAACTCGTAGGGCGTGCGGTGACCTGGGAGGGGACCGTGGGGAATGCGGTTCCAGACCCAGGTCATGTATGCCATGCCCTCGAAGGCAAAGGCTTCAGGCATGGCACTGTCGGCGCGCATGTCGCGGACCGCATCCTCCATGGTGCGGTTCCAGCGATCGGAGACACCGTTCTGCTGGGGGTGGCGGGACCGGAGAGGTTGTGGAAGACACAAAGCTCGGTGAAGGAGCAAGCCATGTCACCGAGGTACTCGCCGCCGCGGTCCGAGCGAAAGGTCTGAAGGCGGTGGGGAGACTGGCGTTCGGCCATGACCAGCCAAATGCGGACCGCAATGGCTGCATCGCTCTTTTGACGCAGGCTGTAGACCCAGCGCATGCGTGTGAAGTCACCAGTCAACGTCAGGACGTAGCGACCACGGTTCTCCTGAAACTCGACAGGGAGTGGGCCCACGAGGTCGGAGTGGACAAGCTCCAGGGGCCGACGAGCCCTGGAGACAGACGCAGGATAAGTGGACCGGTGTATTTTCCCCTCAGCACAAGCCAGACAGTCGGTCGTGGGCGACGCCTCGAAGGACGGTGCATGAAGACGGAGAGCAGGCTGAGTGCGGATCAACCTATCGACAGCCCCCAGGTGCACATGACAAAGACGTCGATGTAGGAGGCGGTGGCGCTCGGGGGATAGAGCACCAGCGACGAAAACACGAGCATCGGAAGAGGGAGGCAAAGAGGGTGCACTCGCAGAAGACCCATCAATGTGATACAGATCATCGACGACCGTCCCACTGAGGACGGTCTCCTCGGTGTTGTGCACAAAGATGCGAGCATCGGCAGCTGTGTGCGTGACACCGAGG
>SZWC01000717.1:195400-198702 GCA_023375785.1 Penium margaritaceum
GGGTAGAGACACACTGAACAACAAGACTTCCCCAGGCCACGAAGAGACGCAGGCAGGGACAAATAGAGTCACTCCCGGACGCACGCCACGTAAACTCACAACATTCTTGAACGAGTGGCAATGCCGTGCCTTGGTCAAGAAGTCAGCCAGCTGTCGTGCTGTCTCAACCCACACGATGCTGACGCTGCCGTCATGCGACAACGAATACACATAGTGATACTCAACATTGATGTGCTTTGTGAGTGTGTGATGCACGCCGTCATTGTCGGCGATGGCCATGGCACTCTCATTGTCACAATGCAACGTGATGGATGCAACAGACTGACGCAACTCGGACAACAGACGACGCTACCACACACTCTCATACACGCCTAAACCAAGGGCCACGTCCTCAGCCTCAGCAGTGCTGTGTGCAATGCACCCCTGCTTGCCACTGCGCCAAGACACAGCTGTGCCGCCAATCAGAAAGATCCAACATGTGCGACTCTTACCGTTCGGACTGCCAGTCCAGTCATTGTCGGTGTAGCCCACCACGACAACAGACGGTTGGCGGCGGAACATGAGACCTCGCCGAGGAGTCGAGACGACATAGCGTAGTACTCGGATTGCGGCCTCGAAGTGGAGATGACGCGGCTCCTGAGAAAATTGGGCCCCGAGGTTGACGGCGAATGCGATGTCTGGGTGCGTCGTTGTCGCCAAGAACATCAGTGACCCGATGACTCGCAGATACGTGGTCACGTCAACTAGCTCCCCCACAACAGCTGGGTGAAGATCAGGAATCTTGAGCTTCACCTGGCCATCAGGTGACATGGGTGAAGATGCGCTCGGCACGAGTGGTAGGTCCTCCGCAAAGCGGGTGGATAGAGTATGCACATAGGCAGCCTCGTGGATGTGCAGGATGCCCTGGGAGCGTTCATGCTCGAGCTCCATGCCCAGGAAGACTCGGGCAGATCCAAGATCCTTCATCTGGTAGGCGACGTGCAGCAAGTCCTTGACACGCTGGATGGTAGCCGTGTCTGGTGACGCGAGGAGGAGATCGTCGACGTAAACCAGAACAGCAGCAAAAGTCTAGCCTCGAGGACTGACAAACAGTGCGGGGTCAGCGGTGTTTCGCTGGAGGCCGCCGCGAAGGAGTGTGTTGCTGATGTCCTGGTTCTAGCACCGAGACAACTGCTTCAGGCCATAGAGGGCCTTTCGTAGTCGCCAGACTCTCCCAGTGCCATCGTTGAAGCCTGGGGGCTGCACCATGTAGAGCTCCTCACCCTCCAGGGAGCCATGGAGAGAAGCGTTGCTCACGCCCATCTGGTGCAGCTCCCACCCATGCTGGGCAACCAGGCTGAAGAGCGCTAGGCTAGTGGAGAACCGACCAACTGGGACAAAGATCTGGTCATAATCGACCTCAGGGATTTGGGAAAACCCTTTGGTTGTGAGGCGGGCCTTGTACTTGTCCAAGAACTCGTCGGGCTTCCACTTGCACCAAAAGACCCACTTGGCACCAATGGCCTTTTCACCTGGAGGTAGGTCGACGAGGTCGTACACGTGGTGCTGTTGGATGGCAGCGAGCTCATCGGCGCAGGTAGCATCGTAGTGTGCAGCCTCAGGAGAGGCTCGTGCCTCGCGTAGGGTGGCTGGGTCCTCCGGGCGTGCTGTGGAGCGGACTGAGAGAGCGTGTGCATCTTGAGCTCCAGGTGGGATGCGTGCAGCGTGCCGATGCTCATGATGAAGCATGGCGTAGCCTAGTGCGGAGCCCGGGTGAAGGTCTGCAATGATGGCCGAAGTGGTCAGGCCGAGGGCCTTGGTACCAGGATCCCCACTCATGACTGTGGGAGTGGAGGAGACACATGGAGCCACAGGGGGTCGAAGCGCCACGGAGCGCGGTGCGACGGTCTGCGCGCTCACCGACGGCCTGGGTCGGAGGCGGCCGCCTGGGCCACGAGTGTAGCGTGTCAGGGCAGGAGATGGCACTGAGTCCGATGGGCCAACGGAGGCGGACGGGGCTGCTGTCCGGGAGGGGCCAGTGGATGCGACTTGGACTAGCGGCTCGGACGGGCAAGTGGACACGAGTGGGACTGCCGACCCGAAGGGGCCAGTGGGCGCGACCGGGGCTGCCGGCCCGGAGGGGCCAGTGGACGCGATGTTGTGATGTTGTCAGTCATACAGAGTTGTACAGTTGGTTGTGACCACTCGGCCGTGTCCATGCTCGTGCAGATCCTTGAGGCGGACCCAGCTGGAGACAGAGTTCCCTGAGGTGATGCTCCACCCGCTGGAGGCAGCCTGGCAGCCTACCCAGTGTACCAGAGGGCTCCCACAGCCCACGGA
Source organism: Penium margaritaceum (assembly GCA_023375785.1). Classification (NCBI taxonomy): domain Eukaryota; kingdom Viridiplantae; phylum Streptophyta; class Zygnematophyceae; order Desmidiales; family Peniaceae; genus Penium; species Penium margaritaceum. The sequence goes on from SZWC01000717.1 coordinate 197,720, forward strand.
CTACGTTTGGAGGTCTTCAGGATTTTCTCGGTGGACAGCCCTACCAGGCTGATTTACATGTTTGTTTTCTTACACTCTCCGGCTGTTCCCGGACGTAGGCGTGTGACCAGTCGTTGTGTCTGTCTTTTCGNCAGAATTATGGCCAAAACAGTGGTTTTGGGCCGGTTCAGGTTTGACAGGCACCGCCGTGTGCGCCACCCGCCGTGAGCCACGGCGGCTATTTATGCTGTGGACCTGTCATTTTTTATTCCTCTCTGCATTTACTTCAGTTGAAGCTTGAGATACAAGTGCACGTGTCTCTCCCTACCCTTGCTGTCCCTTGCATGACCTGTGTGTCAACCAGCCAGACCCGTGCTGTCAGGCTAGCAAGCAGAAAGGCTAGGAAGCTTCCTGGAATCTTCTCATGGTATCAGAGCAGGCGAGCCAGTGCTCGTCGTGCTGCGCAGCAGAGACGCAGCAGCTGCAGGAGCAGTGAGCAGCAGCAGTGGCAGCAGCCCACAGCAGCAGCAGCAGGTCCTGGTTGGACCCATCACCACCCTGAGTCGCTTGAAGTGATAAGAGCACGCAGCGACGCATATGCCATCATCCTGATGCGTCAGAAACCGCAACGGCAGGTTCGTGCTGCAGCTGCAGCGTGCCACAACGGCTTGAGGCCGTTGGAGCCCTTGGGCGCAGCAGCAGCCGGTCCGAGGCCGCCCGTGTGGCGACTTGGAGCCGCAAACCGGGCGAGCAACAGCACCATCAGCAAGCAACAGCAGCAGCGGCGGCCGTGACCACTCAGGCACCAGAGGCACCAGTTCCTTTTGTAGGTGCTGACTCCAGCCGTGCAGCTTCCTGGAAGCCGCACGGACGTGGAGGAGCCGCAGACGCAAATCGCGTCAGCCGCCATCCTCTCTTCACCCGCCTGTGCCGGACTCAAATAGCCACCAAAAGTTGCGTGCTATGGCTCGTTGGAAAGCTTAGATCTCAAGCTTTCCATCGCG
>SZWC01000717.1:200808-227982 GCA_023375785.1 Penium margaritaceum
TCGCCTGGTGAGGATGAGTCTGACAGCACAGAGTGGTTGGATGAGTCGCATCGTCGTGCATTGTCCCGCTGTCCTGCCACACCTGCTGAGCGTCCAGCAGAGGCAGCGTGCTCCGTTGCTCGTTGTACCGTGACCACCACAGGTCGTGAGGCGAGTGGCCACTGGATCATTGACTCAGGGGCCACTCACCACATGACCTGCGACCGTACCGCCTTTGTCGTGCTTGGTCCTGTTGGGTCTGTTCGGTCAGTGCGGACAGGTTCTGGGCAGTCACTACCTGTTCAGGGTACAGGGGTCGTATGGTTCGATGGTCCGTCTGGTCCCGTGTATCTTTCTGACGTGCTTTTCGTGCCTGATCTCGAGCTGAGCCTGCTCTCTGTCCGTGCCTGCACGAGGATGGGTCTCTCTGTTCACCACTCCATTGATGATGCCACGATCACTGCACTTGACACTTCCACGGTTGTGTTGCGTACCTCTGTTGTGGATGACGTGTATCGCATCGTGCGTTGCTCTGCTCCTCACTCTTCCCCTTGCTCATCTGCCCGCGTCTTTGTCACGGGGGTGTTGTCTCCTGACCACCAGCGCCTGTTACATCGGCGCCTGTGTCATGTGAGCACGGACACTGTGTCCAGGCTCATTTGTACACAGCCCGCTCTCGGTCTTGACGCGGCTTCCTTCGAGAAGCCGCCCAAGACCGACTGTCTGTTGTGCGCCCAGGGCAAGATGCATCGATGCACCTACCCTGCCTCCGTCACTCGCGCGCAGCGTCCCCTGGAGCTTGTCCACTCGGACCTCCTCGGACCTCTCCCTGTCGAGTCTGTCGCTGACCGTGGTCGGTATGTTCTTACCCTCACGGATGACTTCACCCGCATGCGGTGGGTCTACTGCCTCCGCCACAAGAGTGATGCCGCTCTAGCCGTGCGCTTGTGGCTCGTGATGGCCGAGCGTCAGTCTCGTCACTCCCTCCACACCTTCCGCTCTGACCGCGGCGGTGAGTATCTCGGTGAGCTGACCACTCACTTCGCCGAGCTTGGTATCTGTCACCAGCTCTCGGCCCCTGCTACGCCACAGCAGAACGGTGTGTCCGAGCGCTGGAACCGCACCATGGAGGACGCGGTTCGCGCCATGCGCGCTGAGTGCGGTCTCCCGGAGTCCTTTGCCTTCGAGGGCTTCGCCTACATGACGTGGGTCTGGAACCGCCTCCCGCATGGTCCCTTGCCGGACCACGTCACGTCGTATGAGCTGTGGTTCGGTCACCGTGCAGACCTCAGGCTTGCTCGCGTCTGGGTTTCCTTGGCCTGTGTCTGGTACATCGAGGACCAGTAGGGGTCCAAGGTCTCTCCGTGCGGCCGGATGTGTGCCTTCCTCGGTGTCTCCTCGCGCTCCAAAGCGTGGCGTTTCTGGGATGCGGGTCGCCACCGCATCGTTGAGTCGCGCGACGCGCTGTTTTTTGAGGCACTGTCGTACCGCGACCTGTCTGCCATTCTCACCCAGAAAGCGTCTCATGTTCCCACCTGTTAGGCCTCCCGTCGAATGGGGGAGTCTACCCCACAGGGTGAGTCCGTCCGGGGTGCCTCCGGGGTGGGACCGTCGCTGGCCACCATTGACCCGGCCATCATTGCTGTCGGGCCTGTAGTCTCTACGCCTGCCCCGCTTGCGCCGGCCACGACAGTCTCGCCTGCGCCTGTCGCGCCTGCCTCACCCGCGCCTACCGCGACTGCCTCGCCCGCGCCTGCCGCGACTGCCTCGCCCGCACCTGCAGCGCCTACTTCATCCGCACCTGCAGCGCCTGCTTCGCGCACACCTGCAGTGCCTGCTTCGCCCGCACCTGCAGCGCCTGCTTCGCCCGCACCTGCAGTGCCTGCTTCGCCTGCCGGGGCTGCACCTGCCGCCTCTTCGCCTGCGGCGCCTGCCTCACCCGCGCCCGCCGCGACTGTCTCGCCCGCGCCTGCCGCGACTGCCTCGCCCGCACCTGCAGCGCCTGCTTCGCCCGCACCTGCAGCGCCTGCTTCGCGCACACCTGCAGTGCCTGCTTCGCCCGCACCTGCAGCGCCTGCTTCGCGCACACCTGCAGTGCCTGCTTCGCCCGCACCTGCAGCGCCTGCTTCGCGCACACCTGCAGTGCCTGCTTCGCCTGCCGGGGCTGCACCTGCCGCCTCTTCGCCTGCGGCGCCTGCCTCACCCGCGCCCGCCGCGACTGTCTCGCCCGCGCCTGCCGCGACCGTCTCGTCCGTGCCTGCAGCGCCTGTTTTGCCCGCGCCTGCCGCGCCTGTCTCGCCCACGCCTGCAGCGTCTCCAGAGACAGCACCTGCCCTCCCTGTGCCAGAACCGTCGGTCAGCTCAGACCCGGGCTACTCCCGTGGACCAGGTGGGCGTCTCCGCCCACTGGCCTCACGAGCACCTTCGACTGCGGTTGCGCCACCCAGACGACGCACGCGCAGCGTGCACAGTGGTGACCCTGGCACAAAGGCTCTCGGCCTAAGTGTCCAAGGCACCTACACGGAGGTGCACCCAGCTTGTCCCATTGGGCACCAGCTGATCGCTGACGAGCACGAGGCTGCACAGGCAGCTGCCGCTGACCTAGTTGCGGTCCGTCCGAGCCATGAGGCATGTGTCCTGGCCACCCGGAGCTCCCCTTTGACGGTCCCTGATCCAGAAACGTTAAAGGAGGCTCTCTCAGGAGAGGATGCTGAGTAGTGACGGGCCGCCTGTGAGGACGAGCTCAGGGCCATCCGGGAGCACGGAGTCTTTGAGCTGGTCGACCGTCCTGAGGGACGGAAGGTCGTGCAGGCCAAGTGGGTCTTCCGCAAGAAGGTGAAGCCTGACGGCTCACTGGACCGCTATAAGGCCCGCTTGACTGCCAAGGGATTCTCTCAGGTTGAGGGGATCGACTTCACTGACACCTTTGCCCCTGTTGGCCGCATGACCACAGCTCGCGCACTGCTTGGTGTGGTCGCTCACCATGACTGGGAGCTGTAGCAGATGGATGTGAACAATGCGTTCCTCCACGGCACCTTGGAGGAGGAGATCTACATGGTCCAGCCACCTGGGTTTGAGGTCGAAGGCAACAAGGTCTGGCGCTTGCGCAAGGCCTTGTATGGCCTGAAGCAGTCGCCCTGGTGCTGGAACCGAGAGATCACTCGCACCCTCACTCAGGCCGAGTACGTCCAGAGTGATGCCGACCCGTCACTTTTCATCCGACGGACAGCCGAGCACCTCACTGCCAGTCTGGTGTATGTGGACGATCTCCTGATTGCGTCTCCTTCACTGGAGGCCGTGAAGGAGGCCAAGGCGGTCCTGCAGGCCGCCTACAGGATGAAGGACCTTGGTCCAGCGGCTGTTTTCCTCGGGATGGAGATTATGCGTGATCGTCGTCGACGGACACTCCTCCTCCATCAGGCACGATATGCACAGGTTGTGGGGGAGCGGTTTGCTGACCTCCTTGGCGCTGTTCCCGCCGCCTCGTCACCCATCACTCCCGACGGGCAGGACGCCCTGAAGGTGACAGACCCAGCCGATGTGGGCGAGACTGTGGACGTGACCCTGTACTTGCGCATCATTGGCTCACTGATGTACGTGGCCACGACCACGCGTCCCGACATTGCGTTCGCTGTCAACCTACTCGCACAGTTCAGTCAGTCCCCTCGGGCTCGCGCTCTGCACGCAGCTTTGCGAGTCGTCCGGTACGTGGTCTCCACACCGTATCACGGTCTCTGCTTTCGGAGACAGTGCTCGGTTGTGGTAGATGGCTACACCGACAGCGACTGGGCATGGAGTCCTGATGGACGCAGCCGCACGGGTTACGTGTTCCTGCTTGGTGGCACCGCTGTGTCTTGGCGCAGCGGCAAGCAGGGGTGCATTGCTCGCAGCTCCTCAGAGACTGAGTATGTTGCTCTGGGCGCTGGCGCCGCTGAGGCGGTGTGGCTGCAGCGGTTGTTCCAGTGCTTGGGTCAGTCCGTGTCTACCATCATCCTCCGATGCGACAACCAGAGTGCTACCGCGATCGCTGAGAACTCTGGTGTGTTCCACGCACGCACGAAGCACATCGCTGTCGAGTATCATTTCGTGCGCGATCTAGTGGAGCGGCAGTTGATCTCCATCGTCTGGGTGGGCACAGACTTCCAGCGCGCTGACATCCTGACCAAGGCACTGGCACGTGGGAAGTTCCTCGGGGCTCTTTGTTCCGTCGGATTGCGACCCCTGTCCGAGCGTGGGTGCTTATCCGGGTCCCTGTTGAGCACTCTGTGTTGCACCGGCACGCGTTCTGCACGTGTATGGACATGCGGACCATCGGGTCATAGGGGAGTGTTGTGATGTTGTCAGTCATACACAGTTGTGCAGTTGGTTGTGACCACTCGGCCGTGTCCATGCTCGTGCAGAGCCTTGAGGCGGACCCAGCTGGAGACAGAATTCCCTGAGGTGATGCTCCACCCGCTGGAGGCAGCCTGGCAGCCTACCCAGTGTACCAGAGGGCTCCCACAGCCCACGGACTACGTTTGGAGGTCTTCAGGATTTTCTCGGTGGACAGCCCTGCCAGGCTGATTTACATGTTTGTTTTCTTACACTCTCCGGCTGTTCCCGGACGTAGGCGTGTGACCAGTCGTTGTGTCTGTCTTTTTGTCGTGCATCTGTAGGATCAGACGACGCTCCGTTTGGACGCTTGTGCGCAGAGTTATGGCCAAAACAGTGGTTTTGGGCCGGTTCAGGTTTGACAGGCACCACCGTGTGCGCCACCCGCCGTGAGCCACGGCGGCTATTTATGCTGTGGACCTGTCATTTGTTATTCCTCTCTGCATTTACTTCAGTTGAAGCTTGAGATACAAGTGCACGTGTCTCTCCCTACCCTTGATGTCCCTTGCATGACCTGTGTGTCAACCAGCCAGACCCGTGCTGTCAGGCTAGCAAGTAGAAAGGCTAGGAAGCTTCCTGGAATCTTCTCACGCGACTGGGTCTGCCGGCCCAGAGGGCCCAGTGGACGCAACTGGGACTGCCGACCCAGAGGGGCTAGTGGATGAGACTGGGATTGCCGGCCCGGAGGGGCTAGTGGGCGCGACTAGGGCTGCTGGCCCGGAGGGGCCAGTGGACACGACTGGGGCTGCCGGCCCGGAGAGGCCAGTGGATGCGACTAAAAATGCCGGCCTTGAGGGGCCTGTGGACGCGACTGGGGCTTCTGGCCCGGAGGGGCTAGGAGACACGACTAGGGCTACCGGTCCGGAGGGGCCAGTGGTCGCGTCTGGGACTGCCGGCCGGGAGGGGCCAGTGGACGCGACTGGGGCTTCTAGCCCGAAGGGGCCAGTGGACGCGACTGGGACTGCCGGCCCAGAGGGGCTAGTGGACGCGACTGGGGCTGCTGGCCCGGAGGGGCCAGCGGATGCGACCGGGGCTGCCGACTCAGAGGGACTGAGGGATGTGTCACCCGGAAGTGGTAGGATGGAGGACGGACTCACTACTCCCCCACGCGATGAGATAGACACGGACGAGCCAGAGTGAATGAGGTCGCGGGGAAATAGGTCCTCAAAGAAGAGGGCATCGCGGGACTCGACGATGCAGTGCTGGGATGGATCCCAGAAGCGCCAGGCCTTGGACTGACGAGAGACACCAAGGAAGGTGCAGGGACGTCCGCGGGGGGCGAGCTTGCCGCCCTGCTGCGGGGCGGGCAGTCACACAATGGCCACGCAGCCACAGACGCGAGCTGGACGGAGGTCAGTGCGTTGACCGCACCAATGTTGGTACGGCGTGGACTGACGGGGAAGGGGACCGTGGGGAATCCGGTTCTAGACCCACATCATGTAGGCCATGGCTTCAAAATAGAAGCCATCGGAGAGACCAGACTCGACTCGCATGGTACGGACGGCGTCGGCCATGGTAAGGTTCCACTGTTCAGAGATGCTGTTCTGGGCGGTCGTGTAGGGCGCAGACGTCTCATGGTGGATATCGCGGGAGACGAGAAAGGTCGTGGTGTCACCCATGTACTCAACACCATGATCGGAGCGAAAGTGGTGAAGAGAGCGACCACAGTCGCGCTCCGCAAGGACAAGCCAATCCTGGATGGCTCGGGCGACATCGCTCTTCTGCTGAAGGCAGAAGACCCAGCGGTAGCGAGAATAGTCGTCAGTGAGGGTGAGGACAAAACGACCATGCTCTCCGACGGACTCGGTGGTGAGAGTGCCCATGACATCAGAATGGACCAGATTGAGAGGGGCGGATGCACGGAAGGAAGACAAAGGGTATGTGGACCGATGCATCTTGCCCTGAGCGCAATCAATGTACTCTATGGGGCACGGGAGAGGGAAAGTCTCCGGGTCAAGGCCTTTGGCCGGCTGGGTGCGGAGCATGCTATATACGGCAGTAGAGTGGACATGGCAAAGGCGGCAATGCAAGAGGCAAGTGTGTTGAGGAGAGAGCGTGCTGGTGACAAACACATGGCCTGTGGCGGCCGACGGGGAGGGGACGGAAGGAGAGGAGGACGGACGAGGGACATGCCATAGGTTGCCACGGGCGGTGGCGTGCATTACGACGAGACCGGAAGGACGCAACGACCCAGTGCCAACACCACGCGAGTGCACAATGTCCATGCTCATGTGGTCAAGGGCAGTGACGGACAGGAGGCTGAGCTCGAGACCTGGGACGAAGAGGACATCAGTGAGAAAGACATCACCGGCAGGGCCACGGAAACGAACGATGCCGACACCACGGACATGATACACTTTTCCGGAGCCCGTCCGGACACCAGAGACATCGCCAACAGGACTGAGCGTACTAAAGGCCTCATGGGAGGCTGTCATGTGATGCGTGGCCCCGGAGTCGATGATCCAGTTCTGAACAGGGTCTTGGACCGGAGTCGCCAGGTCGCTAACGATCACATGACAACAAGCAAGAGACGCGGCGTGGTAGAAGGGGGCGCGAACCGAGACTGCCAGTCATCAAGCCATGCAACATCGTCGTGGAAGGGGATAGAGGAGACCACGGGAGACGATGAGATAGACGAGGATACGGGACATGACCGCAGCTCAGTCTCAGTCATGCAGGGCTGGGCAGGGGAGCAGGAGGTGACACAACTCGTACTTCCCTGGGGGGGAGGGCGAGGCAGGCCAAGCTAGAGCGTGATGAACTGCTCCAGCTGACGCTCACGGGAGGACAGTTTGGGAGTGTAGACCGAGTGCGGAGTGATGGCACTGTAGCCCGGGTAGGAGGATTGTGTCGGGGAAAGAAACGGAGGCGCCGACGGCTGCGAATGGTGCTGTGGGGGCGCTGGTGTCGGCTGGACTGGCGGAGTTATCAGAGTGGTGGAGCTGCTGGACGAGGCCGAGGCATCAGGGCCGGCGACCACTACGGCGACAGAGGCGAGACGGCACTCCCGCTGGCGACGCATGGTGGCGATGATGCGCGCCTCGTCCGTAGGTAGAGGGCACGTGTACCACCCGTGCCCGGACTGGCCACAGTTGTGGCAGACCGAGCCGTCACCGTTGGACCCGGTCGACGGTTGCTGCTGCTGCTGCTGACCCTTGCCTTTCTTATTCCTACGCTTCTTCTTCCCCGATGACGATGAGGTTGCTGTGGCGGGGTAGGCGAAAGCAGGGGAGGCGAGAGCCTCCGTGCGCTGGAGTCAGGACTCCAGACGAGCTTCCTCAATCTGGAGGAGGAGCTTATATGCCCAAGGCATGAGGGTGCACTGGGCTGCCATGGTGGAGAGGACGTCCTGGGAGTAGTGCACGAAGACGTCCACGTACGTGTCGGTGGTACCGCGCTTGATGGTGAGGAGCGCGGCCACAGGGGGTGGGGCAAAGGTGCCGAGGCGACGAAGGATGTCCTTCGCCCGCTACCAGTAGGCGGTGACCGTCTCGGTCTCCCCCATGTGCAGGGAGTTGAACTCCCGCAGTAGACGGCTGGTCTCAGCCTTGCTGGACAGGCGATGGGGATGAGTGAGGACGTGCCACGCAGCTGTAAGGGTCTGGGGTGGCGCCAGCGGTGAAGTCGTCGAGGAAGGGCTCTAGGGCCAGGCGGGAAGCCGGAGGGGCGACGGGGACTAGAGCGCGTACGGCACGACCAGCGTCATACAACTGGTCGGCCAGGGTGGGGTCAAACGGGAGGGTGCAGTATGCCCATACACCCTACGCCCAGATCCGAAAGCTGAGCTCCCAGCTCCGGAACTGCTCGCTGGCCTGAAGCGGCGGTGGTAGCGTCTCAAAGTCCCTCTCCCTGTGGCCGGTGCCCAGAGTGGGGCCAAGGACGGCGGTCACCATCTGCTGCTGCCGCTGAGTGTGCTGCTGCGCCAGGTAATGCGTGGCAGCAGACACAGCTGAGCTGGCGTGTCCTGGAGGGATGAATGGTGGCGGCGCACTGGTGGCAGTCTGTGAGGCCAACGGCTGCAGCACTGCAACCTACTGCGTCAAGGCGGCGAACTATTGCTGAAGAGCAGCTAGGGGGTCAGGGTTGTCGCCAACGATGCCAGAGGGCTGCTGCTATTGCTGTTGCTGTTGCTGCTGCTACTGTTGCTGCTGCTGCAGCCGCTACAAGAAAAGGGGGCTGGGGTACCCCCCCAACAGAGGAGGACCCCTCCCCATTGGGGCTGTTAGCCATGGTTTGGTGCCCCTTGTTTTTGTTTGTTTGTGTGTTGCTGATGTCAGCAATAACGTCAGCTTAGGGCGGCTGATGTCACCAGTTGCTGCCGCGTTATCTATAGGGAAATTGCTGTACATGACTCTCCCCCACCCTTTGGTTTTCCTCCCCCTCCCTCTTTCTTTTGTTGATGACATCAGCAATGATGTCAGCAGTGACGTCAGTTGTGCGATGCTAACATCAGCAGCGACGGTTGTTGGGGCCATTGTTGCAACTACTGCTACTACTGCTGCTGCTGTTGCTGTAGCTGCTACTGCTGCTGTTGCTGCAGCTGCTGTTGCTGCTGTTGCTGCTGCTGCTACTGTTGCTGCTGCTGGTATTGCTGCTATTGCTGCTGCTACAGCAACTGTTGCTGCTGCTGGTGCTACTACTGCTGCTGCTACTGCAGTTGCAGCAACAACTACTGTTGCTGCTGCTGTGGGCTGCTGTGGCTGTTTTGGCTGCTGCACCAGCTATGGCAGCTGTTGCAGCCGCGGCAAAGGAGCTGGTGGGGTGGGGATTTTTTTTCCTCTTTTTTTCCTTTCGTCTATCACAGCAAGCTTTGCTGCTCGATGTGGGCAGTGAGCAGCGAGCCTGCTGCTCACTGTGAGCAGCGGGCTCGCTGCCCGCAGTCTGTCGCTCGCGGCGAGCTGCGGGCTGCGAGCAGCAGCAGCCACTGCTAGCTGCTGCTGACAGCTGCTCGCTGGTGCTGCTGCTATAGCTGGCTGCTGCTATGGCTTGCTGCTGTGGCTGCTGCAGCCTGCTGCTGCTGCTACTCGATGCTGCATCTGCGGCTCGCTACCGCTGCTGCTCGCTGTTGCAGCTGCTGCTCGCTGCCGTTGCTGCTCGCTGCTACTACTGCTACTGCTTGCTGCCGTTGCTACTACTACTGCGGGCTACTGCTGCTGGCTGCCACTGCTGCTTGCTGTTGCGGACTGCTGCAGGTGCGGGCTGTAGCAAGCTGCTGCTACTGTCCGCTGCTGGTGCTGCGCACAGCTGCTGCTGGCTGCTGCTGCCACTGCTCGCTGCCATTGCGTGTGACTGTTGCTGCTGCTTGCTAGTGCTAGTCACTGCACCTGGGTGATGTTGCAGTGTGTGTCGTCGCTCGCAAGTGTCGGACGCGGCCTGCCACTCACCTCCTTGCGTCACGCGTGGGGGTCAGTGCTACCAAAGATTTCGGCAGCATTTCCCTTGGCCCAGTGGCCGTGGGAAAAAATTTGACGCCGCCACCAGGCGGGTCAATGCTGCCGGAAAAAATCCGGCAGCATTTCCCCTGCACTGGCGCGTATGGGGGTCCGCCGGCGTTGTCTGGCACCTGTACGCCAGTCTTCTGCTGTTGCTGATACGCTCTGGCTCTGATTCCAAGCTAGAAATGCTACGCGGCAGGTTAGGGCAGCAGCGTTGCTGATGCAACGTGCGGGCTTCCATGCTCGTTGCTTAAGTCTGCTGCCCCCTCAGTCTGCTGCTCTAGAGTCTAAGTCCTGAAGCTCTGGGTTTGTTCCTCAGAAACGCGCACACCAGTGTTAGTGCCAGAAAGCAGCTGAAAACTGAAAGTGACTGATTAGGAATGAAGAATGAGCAACAATGGGAGATCCCTCCAAGTTCTGCCTCCCCCCCACTAGTGTAGAACTTGTTACTCAGCTAACCAGCCAATCAGAAAATAGTCCTAGACCTATTTTATGGCATGCAGGGTTTTCTTGGTGAGCCCTGCCAGACGCCTTACAGCCCAAAAGCCGGACATCGTTTGTTTTGCCTGAAAACTGGACCATACCATAATACCGACGCTGCAAACGCAGTCGTGTGGTCAGAATCAGCTAGAAAAATAGCACCAAAGAGTTATGGCTGCCCGGACCCAGGCAGTGGCTACGACAGTCAATGTTGCCGAATAGGGCCATACAACAAGAGACATGGACCCTAGGCCCAACATGATGCTGCAGATGCAATGGCACAACCAGAAACAGTGCCGGGTGCATGTAGCCAGCATCTGTAGTGGCAGTGACCGCCGGCGGCCCGACCGCCGAGGAGGCCTAGCGATGGAGGTGAGTGCATCGTCCAAGGGAGGAGGCTCCAACGAACCGTGAGTAGGCCTCATTGTGCGTCGGCTCCACCAAACGACACTCCAGAAGCGTCAAGTCTCGCTGTGAGTCATCTGCATGCCGATGTACACAAGCCGGGAGGACACAACAGAGTAGAATGAGAGATGCATGAAAACCAACAGATGCCCCCTCTAGCTGCTCTTAGACTTGTGATAGGAAAACTGCGCGCTCAGGAGTTAATGCCAAAAAGGCTGACATAACTGAGAATGAATGATTAGGAACTGAGAACGAGAGCAAGTGAGAGACCCCTCACAGAACTAGTCCTAGCTCAGCTCCGTAGAGCTTGTTACTCAGATCACCAACCAATCAGGGAATTCCTATTTTCACAGCAAGCTGAGTTTTCTCGGTGAGCCCTGCGAGGCACCCGACGACCACAAACCCGGGCGCCGTCCGCTTTCCCTGAAAACTAGACCATACCTTAATACCCACGCAACAAACGCAGTAATGCGTTCAGAATCAACCAGAAAAATAGCAACAAGGAGTTATGGCTGCCTAAACCCAGGTAGTGTTTAGGCTAAGATGACCCCAGTCACAATACTGCTCGAATAACCTGAAACTCAGACCCTAAGCAGGACATTACGCTCCATGCAACCGTGAAACAGAAAACTAGGCAGCAAGTTGGGGCAACAGCGTTGTTCATGCACCGTGCGGGCTTCCACGCTTGTTGCTTAAGTGTGCTGCCCCCTCTGTCTACTACTCTAGAGGTTAGGTCTGGAAGCTCTGGGTTTGTTACTCAGAAATGCGTGCGCCAGTGCTAGCGCCAGAAAGCAGCTGAAAACTAAAAGTGACTGATTAGGAATGAAGAATAAGCAACAATGGGAGACCCCTCCAAGTTCTAGCTCCCCCCCACTAGTGTAGAACTTGTTACTCAGCTAACCAGCCAATCAGCAAATAGTCCTAGACCTATTTTATGGCATGCAGGGTTTTCTTGGTGAGCCCTACTAGACGCCTTACAGCCCAAAAGCCGGACATCGTTTGTTTTGCCTGAAAACTGGACCATACCATAATATCGACGTTGCGAAGGCAGTCGTGCGGTCAGAATCAGCTAGAAAAAAAGTAGCAAAGAGTTATGGCTGCCCGAACCCAGGCAGTGCTTATGACGGTCCATGATATCAAACAGTGCCACACAGCAAGAGACATGGATCCTCGGCAGAGCATGGTGCTGCAGACGCAATGGCACAGTCAGAAACAGCGCTGGGTGCATGTCGACAACATCTGCGGTGGTAGTGACCGCCAGCGGCTCGATCGCCGAGGAGGCCTGTCGATGGAGCTGAGCAAGTCACTGGAGGGAGGAGGCTCGAGCAAACTGGGAGTGGGTATCAGCGTGCGTCGGCTCCACCGGACGACACTCCAGCAGCGTCAAGTCTCGCCGTCAGTCATCTGAACGCCGATGTACACAAGCCGGGAGGACACAACAGAGCACAATGAGAGATGCGGAAAAATAAACACTCCCCCATGACTCTGAGGCGTAGTCCACATGTGCGGGCAGAGACACAGTCAACAACCAGACTCCCCCAAGGTACACACAGACGCAGGCAGGAACAATGACGGTGTAGCCCACCGTGACGACAGACCGCTAGCGGCGGAACATGAGACCTCGCCGAGGAGTCGAGACGACGTAGCGCATTACTCGGATCGTGGCCTCAAAGTGGAGGTGACACAGCTCCTGAGAAAACTGAGCTAGGAGGTTGACGGCGAACGCAATTTCTGGGCGCGTCGTCGTTGCCAGAAACATCAGTGACTCGATGACTCGCAGATGCATGGTCACGTCAATTGGCTCTTCCACAACGGCTGGGTCAGGACTCTTCAACTTCACCTGGCCATCAGGTGACATAGGTGAAGATGCGCTCGGGATGAGGGACAGGTCCTCGGGGAAGCGAGTGGATAGGGTCTACACATAGGTAGCCTGATGGACATGCAAGATGCCCTGGGAGCGATCATGCTTGAGCTCCATGCCCAGGAAGACTTGGACAGGCCCAAGATCCTTCATCTGGTAGGCGGTGTGCACCAGGTCCTTGACACGCTCGACGGCAGCCATGTCAGGCAACAAAATGAGGAGATTGTCGACGTAAACCAGGACAACAACAAGGGTGTGGCCTCGCGGGTTGGCGAATAGTGCGGGGTCAGCAGTACTGCGCTTAAGGCCGCCGCGAAAGAGCGTACTGCTGATCTCCTGTTTCCAGCACCGAGGCGACTGCTTCAGGCTGTAGAGGGCCTTACGCAGCTGCCAGACTTCACCAGTGCCGTCGTAGAAGCCCGGAGGCTGCACCATGTAGAGCTCCTCATCCTCCAATGAACCATGGAGGAAGGAGTTGCTCACGTCCATCTGATGCAGCTCCCACCCATGCTGAGCAACCAGACTGAAGAGCGCCCGGCTCGTGGAGAACCGGCCAACTAGAGTAATGATCTGGTCGTAGTCGACCCCAGGGATCTGAGCAAACCCCTTGGCTGTGAGGCAGGCCTTGTACTTGTCCAAGGACCCATGAGGCTTCCATTTACGCCGAAAGACCCACTTGGCACTGATGGCCTTCCGACCTGGAGGGAGGTCGACGAGGTCATACACGTGGTGCTGCCGGATAGCAGCGTGCTCGTCAGCGTAGGCAGCATCCCAGTGTGAAGCCTGAGGAGAGGCACGAGCATCGCGTAGGGTAGCTGGGTCCTCCGGGCATGCTATGGAGCAGACTGAGAGAGCGTGTGCTTCTCAAGTTTCAGGTGGGATGCGTGCGAGTGCAGCCATTACAACATGCCGATGCTCTTGATGAAGCATGGCGTAGCCCAGTGCAGAGCCAGGGTGAAGGTCTGCAGTGATAGCCGAAGTGGTGAGGCCGAGGGCCTTCTTTCTAAGGTCCCCACTCACGACCGTGGGAGTGGAAAAGACACGTGGAGCAACAGGGGGCCGAGACGCCACAGGGCAAGGTGATGCGGTCTGCACGCTCATTGACGGCCTGGGTCGAAGCCTGCCGCCTGGGCCACACGTGTAGCGTGGTTGGGCAGGATATGGCCCCGAGTCTGACAGCCGACGGAGGCAGACGAGGCTGCTGGCCCGGAGGGACCAGCGGACACGACGGGGGCTACTCGTCCGGAGGTGCCAGCGGACGCGACTGAAGCTGTTGGTCCGGAGGGGCCAGCAAACGCGACTGGGGCCGCCGGCTCGGAGGGGCTAGCGGGCGCGATTGGGACGGCTGGTCCGGAGGGACCAGTGGACACGACTGGGACCGTCGGCCCAGAGGGACCGGTGGACGCGACTGGGGCTGTCGGTCCAGAGGGACAGGTGGACGCGACTGGGTCTGCTGGCTCGGAGGCACCAGCAGGCGCGATTGGGGCTGCTGGCTCGGAGGGGCCTACGGGCGCGACTGGGACAACAGGCTCGGAGGGGCCAGCGGGTGCGACTAGGACTGCTGGCTTGGAGGAGGCAGCGGGTGCGACTGGGGTTGCTGGCTCGGAGGGAGTAAGTGATGTCCCACCCGGAAACGGTAGGACGGAGGACAGACTCACCACTCCCCCAGGCGACAGGAGGGACACCGACGAGCCGGAGCGAACAAAATCACACGGAAACAGTTCCTTGAAGAAGAGGGCATTGCGGGACTCGACGATGAAGTGTCGTGAGGGATCCCAGAACCGCCAAGTCTTGGACTGAAGAGAGACCCCAAGAAAGGTGCAAGGAAACCTGCAGGGGGCGAGCTTGCCGCCCTGCTGCGGGGCGGGCAGCCACACAATGGCTACGCAGCCTCAGACGCAAGCAGGGCGGAGGTCAGCTCGCTGACCGCACCAGTGCTGGTACGGTGTGGATTGGCGGGGAAGGGGTCCGTGAGGAATCCGGTTCCAGACCCACGTCATGTAGGCCATGGCTTCAAAGTAGAAGCCATCAGAGAGGACAGACTCAACACGCATGGTGTGGATGGCATTGGCCATTGTATGGTTCCACCGCTCGGAGACGCCGTTCTGGGCGGGCGTGTAGGGCGCGGACGTCTTGTGGTGGATACCGCGGGAGGCGAGAAAAGTCGTGGTCTCGCCCATGTACTCACCACCACAATCGGAGCAAATGCGGCAAAGGGATCGACCACACTCGTGCTCCGTAAGGACAAGCCAATCCTAAATGGCACGGGTGACATCGCTCTTCTGCCGAAGGCAGAAGACCTAGCACTAGCACGAGTAGTCTTCAGTGAAGGTGAGGATGTAACGACCATGCTCTCTGATGGAATCGGTAGGGAGAGGACCCACGACATCGGAATGGACCAGGTTGAGAGGGGCGGATGCAGGGAAGGAGGACAGAGGGTATATGGACCGGTGCATCTTGCCCTGAGCGCAATCAACACACTCTGTGGGGCACGTTAAAGGAAAATTCTCAGAGTCAAGGCCCTTGGCCGGCTGGGTGCGAAGCATGCTATAGACGATAGCAGAGTGGACATGGCAAAGGTGGTGGTGCAGGAGACGGGTGTGTTGCAAAGGAGCGTACTGGTGACAAACACATGGCTTGTGGCGGCCGACGGGGAGTTGTCAGAAGGAGAGGAGGACAGACGAGGCACGTGCCACAGGTTGCCACGAGTGGTGGCGTGAAGAACGACAAGACCGAATGGACACAACGACACAGTGCCAACACCATGCGAATGCACAACGTCCATGCTCATGCGGTCAAGGGTAATAACGGACAGGAGGCTGAGCCAAGACCAGGGACAAAAAGGACATCGGTCAGGAAGACATCACCGGCAGGACCACGGAAGCGAACGAAACCAACTCCGCGGACAGGTAACACCTGGCCGGAGCCTGTCCGGACACTGGATACATCGCCAATAGGACCAAGCATACTGAAGGCCTCACGAGAGGCCGTCATGTGATGCGTGGCCCCGGAGTCGATGATCGAGGTCTCGGCCGGGTCCTGGACCGGAGTCGCTAGATCGCTAACCGTCACATGGCAGCACGCAAGAGATATGGACGGGGTGGAAGGGAGCGCGAACCGAGACTGCCAATCATCAAGCCACGTGGCGTCGTTATGGAGGGGAACATAAGAGACCATGGAGGAAGGCGAGACAGATGAGGAGGCAGGACACTACCGCAGCTCAGTAATGCAGGGCAAGGGTGACGAGCAGGAGGTGACGTAACTCACACTTCCCTGGGGGAGGACGAGGTAGGCCAATTGGAGTGCAATGAACTGCTCCAACTGTCTCTCACGCGTGGATGGCTCGGTAGTGTAGATTGAGTACGGAGTGACGGCGCCGGAGCCCGGATAGAACGAGGACTACATCGGTGAAGGGAAGGGGGGCGCCGATGGCTACAAGTGATGGTGCTGCAGAGCTGGCGCCGACGGAACCGCTGCGGCTGTTGGAGGAGAGGAGCTACTGGACGAGGTCGGAGCGTCAAGGCCAGCGACAACGACGGCGGCAGAGGCAAGACGGCGCTCCCGCTGGCGACGCACGGTGGCGATGACGCGTGCCTCATCCGTGGGCAGTGGGCACGTGTACCACCCGTGCCCGGGCTGGCCACAATTGTGGCAGACTAAGCCACCACCACTGGACCCAATCGACTGCTGTTGATGCTGCTTCTACTGACCCTTGCCCTTCTTGCTCTGGCGTTTCTTCTTCCCTGACAACAAAGAGCTAGTGGAGGTAGCTGCTGCGGGGGAAGCGACGGCCACGGAGGCAACAACGGGGGAGGCCAGAGCCCCTGTGCGCTGAAGGCGGGACTCTTGGCAAGCTTCCTCAATCCGGAGGAAGAGCCCGTATGCCCAGGGCATGAGGGTGCCCTGGGCCGCCATGGTGGAGAGGACGTCCTGGGAGTAGTGTACGAAGACGTCCGTGTATGCGTCAGTGGCGCTGCGCTTGATGATGAGGAGCGCGTCCAGAGGGGGTGGAGCAGAGGTGCCGAGGCAACAAAGGATGTCTTCAGCCCGCTGCCAGTAGGCGGTGACTGTTTCGGTCTCCCCCATGTGGAGGGAGTTGAACTCCCGCAGTAGACGGCTGGTCTCAGCCTCGCTAGACAGGCGATGCGGGCGGGTGAGGACGTGCCATGCGGCTACAGGGTCTAGGACGCTCCTAGCAGTGAAATTGCCAAGAAAGGGCTCTACGACCAAGCGGGAAGCCGGAGGAGCGACAGGGACGAGGGCGCGGACGGCACGACCAGCGTCATACAGCTGGTCGGCCTGGGTGTAGTCGTACAGGAGAGAGTAGTATGCCCACAGTTCCTCCCCCTGCGCCCAGATGCAGAAGCTGAGCTCCTAACTCCGGAACTGCTTGCCAGCCTGAAGCGGCGGGGACGGCGTCTCAAATTCCTTTCGCCTCTGGCCTGCGCTGAGAGTGGGTCCAAGGATGGAGATCACGGTCTGCCACTGGCGTTGAGTCTGCTGTTGCGCCAGGTATTGCGTGGCAGCGAACACAACGGGGCTGGTGTGCCCAAGAGGAATGAATGGCGGCAGAGTACTGTTGGCCGTCTGTGAGGCCAGTGCCTGTAGGGCTGCAGGCTGCTGCGTAAAAGGGGTGAGCTATTGCTGAATGGTAGCAAAGAGATCAAGGGTGTCGGTGATGATGCATGTTGGCTACTGCTGCTGCTACTACTGCTGGTGCTCCTACTGCTGCTACTGTTGTTGCTACTGCTGTTGTAGCTGCAGCTGCTACTATTCCTGGTCCTGTTGCTGCTATTGCTGCTACTGCTGCTGGTGCTGGTGTTGCTACTGCCGCTGCAACAGCTGTTGCAGCTGTTGCAAGAAAAGGGGGGGTACCCCCCCTGGGGGTCCCCCCAACAGAGGAGAACCCCTCCCCACTGGGACTATTAGCCATGGTTTTTGGTGCCCCCTCTCTTTGTTGTTTTTTTTGTGCTGTTGATGTCTGCAGTGACGTCAGCCCAAGACGGCTGGCGTCAGCAGCTGTTGCGGTGCAATCTGCTGCTATTGCTATAAAGTTTCTTCCCCACCCTCCTGCCTTTTTTCGTTGATGACTTCAACAGTGACGTCAGAGGCTGAATACTGACATCAGCAGTGGCTGGATGCTGATGTCAGTAATGGCTGGGATTAGAGCCGCTTCTACATAGTTGCAGCGACTAATATTGTTGATGCCACTGCTGCTGCTGTTGTTGCTGCTGCTGCCGTAGCTTGGCGCTACTGCTGCTGTTGCTGTTGCGAGCTGCTGCGTCTGTAGTGGCTGCTGCAGCAGCTATAGCAACTGCTGCTAGAATGGGGGAATTTCTTGCTAGCCTTTTTTTCCTTTCGCCTTGCACAACGAGCCTTGCTGCTTGCTGTGGGCAGCGGGCTGCGAGCAGCGAGCTCGCTGCTCACTACCAGCAGCTCGCTGCTCACAGTGAGCACGTGGCTCGTTTTTTGCAGCCCGCTGCTCGCGGCGAGCTGTGAGCTGCGAGCAGCAGCAGCTACTGCTGGCTGCTATCGGCTGTTGCTCGCTGTTGTTGCTTGTTGCTGCTTGCTGCTGCAACTGCTGCAGCTCGCTATTGCTGCTGGCCGCCGCTGCTGCTTGCTACTACGGGCTGCTGCTGCTGTCGGCTGCTGCTATTGCTGCAAGCTGTTGCAAGTTGCTGCTGCTGCCGGCTGCTACTGCTACACGCAGCTGCTGCTGGCTACTGCTGCCACTGCTCGCTGCAGTTGCCTACTGCTGCTGCTGTTGCAGGCTGCTGCTGCTGCTCGCTGGTGCCAGTCATTGCACCTGGGTGACGTTGCCGCGTGCGTCGTCGCCCGCAGGTGTTGGACGGGGCCTGCCGCTCACCTCCTCAAGTCACGCGTGGGGGTCAGTGCTGCCGGAAAAAATCCGGCAGCATTTCCCCTGGCCCAGAGGCCGTGGGGAAAAATCTGACGCCGCCACCAGGCGGGTCAATGCTGCCGGAAAAAACACGGCAGCATTTCCCCAGCACTGGGGCGTTGTCTGGCACCTATACGCCAGTCTTCTGCTGCTGCAGCTACGCTCTGGCTCTGATACCAAAACAGAAAACTAGGCAGCAAGTTGGGGTAGCAGCGTTGTTGATGCAGCGTGCGGGCTTCCACGCTCGTTGCTTAAGTCTGCTGCCCTCTCAGTCTGCTGCTCTAAAGACTGAGTCTGGAAGCTCTGGGTTTGTTACTCAGAAATGCGTGCGCCAGTGTTAGCGCCACAAAGCAGCTGAAAACGGAAAGTGACTGATTAGGAATGAAGAATAAGCAACAATGGGAGACCCCTCCAAGTTCTAGCTCCCCCCACTAGTGTAGAACTTGTTACTCAGCTGACCAGCCAATCAGAAAATAGTCATAGACCTATTTTCTGGCAGGCAGGGTTTTCTCGGTGAGCCCTGCCAGACGCCTGACAGCCCAAAACCCGGGCGTCGTCCGTTTTTCCTGAAAACTGGATCATACCATTATTCTGATGCTGCAAACGCAGTCGTGCAGTCCGAATCAGCTAGAAAAATAGGAGCAAAGAGATATGGCTGCCCGAACCTAGGCAATTCCTACGACGGTCCATGATATCAAACAGTACCATGCAGCTAGAGGCATGGACCCTAGGCAGAGCATGGTGCTGCAGACATAATGGCACAGTCAGAAATATCGTTGGGTGCATGCAGACGGCATCTGCGGTGGCAGTGACCGCCAGCGGCTCGACCGCCTAGGAGGCCTGCCGATGGAGCTGAGCACGTCGCCGGAGGGAGGAGGCTCCAGCGAAGTTCTAGTAGGCCTCAGCGTGCGTCGGCTCTACCGGACGAAACTCCAGCAGCCTCAAGTCTCGCCGTCAGTCATCTACACGCCGATGTACACAAGCCGGGAGGACACAACAGAGCACAATGAGAGACGTGAAAAAACCAACACTGTGCAGTCACATCTAGTACAAGATGCGTGCAGGCAGCATCTGCGGTGGCAGTGACTACCAACGGCGTGACTGCTGAGGAGGCGTGGCGATGGAGCTGAGCACGTCATCCGTCACAGGGAAGAGGTTCCAGCAAAATGCGTGCAGACCTCAGCGTGTGTCAGCTCCACCGGACGACACTCAACAGCATCACGTCTCGCCGTCAATCATCTGCATGATGATGTACACAAGCCGGGAGGACACTAGAGAGCAGAATGAGAGATGCGCATAAATGAACACTTCCCCATGACTCACAGGCGCAGTGCACATGGGCGGGCAGCAAACACATTGACTCAGCACTGCTGCGCGCAATACAACCTTGCTTGCCACTGTGCCACGACACAACCATGTTGCAAATGAGAAAGATGCAGCCTGTGCGGCTCTAGCCGTCCGAGCTGCCAGCCCACTTACTGTCAGTGTAGCCCACTACAACAACTGATGGGTGCGGATGGTACATGAGGCCTCGTCGTGGTGTCAAGAAAACATAGCACAATACACGGATCGCGGCCTCGAAATGGAGGTGATGTGGCTGCTGGGAGAATTGCACCAAGAGGTTGACGATGAACGGGATGACTGGCTGCATCGTCGTCGCCCGGAACATCAGTGACTCGATGACTCTCAAGTACGAGGTCACATCAACTGGGTCCCCCACAACGGCTGGGTCGACGCTTTTCAACTTTGTGTGGCCATTGGGTGACATGGGTGAGGACACGCTCGGCACGAGAGGTAGGGCCTCGGCGAAGCGAGCGGACAGGGTTTGGACGTAGGTGGCCTGGTGGATGTGCGGGATGCCCTGGGAGGAATCGTGCTCCAAATCCATGCCCAGGAACACTTGGACAGGCCCGAAGTCCGTCATCTGGTAGGCGACATGCAGTAGGTCCTTGACACGGTGGATGGTAGTTGCATGCGGCGATCCAATGAGGAGGTCATCGACATAGACTAGGATGGCAACAAAGGGCAAGCCTCTCGGGTTAACAAATAGTGTGGGGTCTGCGGTGCTATGAAGCAAGCCGCTATTGAGAAGCGTGTGACTAATCTCCTAGTTCCAAGAGCGAGGCAACAGCTTTAGGCCATAGAGGGCCTTCCGTAGTCGCCACACCTTGTCAGTGCCGTCATTGAAGCCTGGGGACTGCACCATGTAGATTTCCTCGCCTTCCAATGAGCCATGGAGAAAGGGATTACTCACGTCCATCTGATGTAGCTCCCACCTGTGTTGGGTAACCAGAACGAACAACACCCGGCTAGTGGGGAACCGGCTGACCGGAGCAAAGATCTGGTCATAGTTGAACCCAGGGACCTGAGCAAACCCCTTGGCCGTAAGACGTGCCTTGTACTTGTCCAGGGATCCGTCTGGCTTCCACTTGCGTCAGAGGACCCACTTGGCATTGATGGCCTTTCGACCGGGGGGAACGTCAACGAGCTTGTAGACCTGATGCTGCCGAATGGTAGGAAGCTCGTGGGCACATGCAGCCTCCCAGTGTGCGGCCTCTTGAGAAGCCTGAGCCTCACAGAGGGTGGTTGGATCCTCTAGGCATATCGTGGGGCGGATAGTTAGGGTGTGCGCGTCCCGAGCCCAGGTGGCATGTGCGTGAGCGTGGCCGTGACAACATGTCGGTGCTCCTGATGGAGCATGGCATAGCCCAATGCTGAGCCCAGGCGGAGGTTTGCAATGACAGCCAACGTGGCCAAGCCAAGGGCCTTGGTGCCAAGGTCCCCACTCACAAATGTGGGAGTGGGTCTACCGGTAGGCAAGGAGCCTCATGGTGTGACAGGGGTCGTGGCGCGAGAGGGCACGAGGTGGCGACCTGTGTGCTCATTGATGGCTTGGGTCGGAGGCTCTCGCCCGGGCCACGTGTGTAGCGTGGCCGGGCGGGAGGCGGAGGAGAGGAAGCGGTCGGGAGTGAGTCAATTGGTGTCTTGGGAGTATCCTGGAGCGGGGACTCCGCGGACGGTCCAACTAACGCAGACGGGGCTGTCGGCCCCGCCCCGGGTCTGTTGGCTGAGTCGGAAAGAGCTGACGGACAGGAGGGGCCATCAGATGCAGATGGGGCGGCTGGCCCGAAGGCGGTAGCGGACACGGACGGGACGGCCGACCCGGAGTGGCCAACGGGCACATACGGGGCGGCTAGGCCAGAGGGGCTAGTAGACACGGATGGGACGGCCGGCCCGGAGGGACCAGCGGGCGTAGACGGGACGTCTGGCTTGGAGTGGCTAGCAAACACAGACGGGGTGGTTGGCCCAGAGGGGTCAGCGGGTGCGGACGAGGTGGGTGGCTCGGAAGGGCTAGCAAACACGGATGGGACGGCCGGCCCGGAGGGCCAGCAGGCGCAGATGGGGCGGCTGGCCCGGAGGGGCTAGCGGACATAGATGGGGCGGCCAGCCCTGAGGGACCAACGGGTGCAGGCGATGTGTCATCCCGAATCGGCTGGATGGAGGACGGACTCACCACTGCCCCACGCGACGGGAGGGACATCGATGAGCCGGAGCGAACGAGGTCACGATTAAACAACTCCTCAAAGAAGAGGGAATCCTGGGACTCAATGATGTAGTACAGGGAGGGATCCCAGAAGCGCTAGACTTTTGGCTGAAGTGAGACATCAAGGAAGGTGCAAGGATGTCTGCAAGGGGTGAGCTTGCCGCCCTGCTGTGGGGCTGGCAACCACACAATGGCCACGCAACCCCAGACACGAGCCGGCCGGAGGTCGACTCGTTGGCCACACAAGTGCAGGTACAACGTGGACTGGCGGGGAAGGGGTCTGTAGTATCGGAGAGACCGGATTCGACCCGCATGGTATGCACGGCGTCAACCACAGTGCGGTTCCCCTGCTAGGAGACGCCGTTCTTGATGGGTGTGTAAGGTGCCCATGTCTCATGATGGATCCCGCGGGAGGCGAGGAAGGTTGTGGTTTGGCCCATGTACTTACCATCGCGATTAGAGCAAAAGCGGTTAAGGGGGCGACCGTACTCGCGTTCCACATGGGCGAGCTAGTCCCAAATGGTGGAGGCAACATCGCTCTTTTGTCGAAGGTAGAAGACCCAGGGGTAGCTGGAGATGTCATCCTTGAGGGTGAGGATATATCGTGCGTGTTCCCCAACAGAATCCATGGGAAGAGGACCCATGACATTGGAGTGGACCAAGTCTAGAGGGGCGGACGCACGGGAAGCGGATAGGGGATACGTCGAGCGGTGCATCTTTTCCTGTGCACAGTCAATGTACTAAGTGGGACAGGGCAAGGGGAAGAAGGCAGAGTCAAGGCCTGTGGCCGGTTGGGTTCGGAGCATGCTGTCGATGGTGGCCGAGTGGGCATGGCAGATGCGGCGGTGGAGAAGGTGGGTGTGCTACGGGGAGAGCGCGCTAGTGAAAAACACGTGGCCGGTTTCGACCGACGGGGAGGACAGACGAGGGACGTGCCACACATTGCCATGAATGGTGACGTGTAGGACAACAGGACCGGAAGGACGCAACACCACAGTACCAATCAGTGTTGACCGCGGCACCACGTACAACGGCACATCGATGTCCACAACGAGCATCGATGTAGTCCATCTGAGGCACATGGATGCTCAAGTAATTTAAACTACTCAGGAATGGCAGATTCAATACAATGAAGCATAAGTCTGACTTTTTTTAGAGAACCATTTTTGCCTTTTTTCAGCATAGCATCATTCAGAGACATGAACACTAAGATTAACACATTTTTTATCACCACTGTGAAATGAAGAGCATCTCTAGAACACTTAGCAATTTCATTTTAGCCATGTATCCACAAACATATGCACTATGTGATGTATTGCCACTAGAAAGGAAGTGAATGACACCAGATCATAATACTTCTCAAGTACAAAGAATAGCAGTCCATGGAAAGATGCCAAAGTTGCATTCATGACAGGAAACACATGTGGGAAGTTAGAATGAATATGAAGTTCAGGCCATGGAAATCTCAAGTACATTGATGTCTATCCTACTTCTTAGCACGCCCACGCTTAGATGGCTTTTCAGCTGTAGCAGGGCGTTTTGTGCCTGATGCACGGGTGGATGTGTTGTCTCTTCCAACTGCATCATTCTGCTCTTGAGCATGGCTGTTGTTGACACTGTCCTCTGGACCTGGGTCTCTCGGTGTAGGCTCAGTTGTGTCATCTGCACCTCCCTCTCTGTCTGGGGTTGTTGCACCTGCTGCTGTTGATGTTGCAAGAGTTGTTGGAGTTGCATGAGTTGCAGGTGTTGCAGGACTTGCAGTGTTTTCAGGTGTTGCAGATTCTACAGCAGTGGCAGCAGCTGCAGGAGTTGCAGAGGTTCCAGGAGCTGCTGCTAGGGTTGTTGCATCTGCTGCTGTTGAAGTCACACGTGTCTGGTTGCAACTGCTCTGCCTGTTGCTAGGGGTAGAGACCACTGAGGGGGTCTCCTGCCGCATGTGGACACGGCGAGCATGTGGCAGCATGGGTGTAGCAACCAGCACCTGGATGTTTGCTTGTATCTCCACCACATCAGCATCCGCCTCTGCTCCAACTGCTTCCTCTTCTTCATCCTCCCCCTCACCACTGTCACTGCTCCCATCATCAGCACAATTGAGAAACTCCACCTCCTCTCCCTCCGCCACAATCTCCCCGTCGTCTTCACTGACTTCTCCCTCATATGCTGCTGATTCTGCTTCTGCTGCCGCCGACAGCTGCCTGGCTGCTCGCCCGCCGCTCTTGCCATACACCTTGCGCAATCTGACGTTGCAGCGGACGAGCAGCTTGAGCGTTGAGACCAGGAGACGGTTCCTACGTGCAGTGTACACCAACTCGTGCGTGGAGAATATGCGTTCACATTCAGAGGAAGAACATGGTTGAGAGAGCACCTTCAGCGCAAGATCACGCAAGCTAGGCATGTAGTGCATGTAGTTCAAATGCCATTCAACAGCGGTCATGCTCCTGCTTTGCACCTTAGCCACTGCAGCCACCGCCTTGGCATTCTTTGCTGCAGTTACTGTGGGAACAGAGTTCACCATGACCTGGCCCCTCTGGAAGGCTGATATCTCAAGCAGGAGATCATCATGCTTGTCTGCTGGAACTAAAGCATCCACAACAGANACCAACTCGTGCGTGGAGAACACGCGTTCACATTCAGAGGAAGAACATGGTTGAGAGAGCACCTTCAGCGCAAGATCACGCAAGCTAGGCATGTAGTGCATGTAGTTCAAATGCCATTCAACAGCGGTCATGCTCCTGCTTTGCACCTTAGCCACTGCAGCCACCGCCTTGGCATTCTTTGCTGCAGTTACTGTGGGAACAGAGTTCACCATGACCTGGCCCCTCTGGAAGGCTGATATCTCAAGCAGGAGATGATCATGCTTGTCTGCTGGAACTAAAGCATCCACAACAGACTGCCATGCCTGCATGGTTGCTGAGTCAAGTGAGAGATCATTCCCAAAGTGTTCAGGGTGCATCCTGCGTGCAGCAGCGTACAGGGGGCAGGCCATGTCTTTGTTCCAGCGAGAATTGAGACGTCCAAGCACAAACTGCACGTTAGACTTAGCAACCTTTGCTGGCTTCCTGCCCTTCTTCTTGGCCAGCACCTTCAGCTCTTCTGCACAATCGAGCAGGTCCTCATAAATCTCACCTGCAGAGCCACCTTTCCTGTCAGCCACCCGCAAGGCCCTCACCAGAGGCTCCAACAGGTCCCGGAGTTGGCGTACCTGCACCCAAAAGACCCTGCGGCGTACGATACGGCGCACCTCCTTCTTCCTTGCTTTGAAGCCTGCATCCCGCCTCACCCCCATCTGCCTCCACAGGTCCGTGTCGACCATGGTCTTCAGATTTTCCTTTTGGTCCAGCAGGCGGTCAACTATGTCAAACGTTGAGGCAAACCTGGTCTCGCACTGCGCCAGCAGCATCTTGCCGCCACTCCTCTCGCCCAGCCAGGAGCGTGGCAGGTCATTGTTCCACACGTACGACACTACCTTCTCACACCTGCTGATGATTGATCCACCCCAGTCTGTCTTGGCCACGTCCTTCATTATCAGGTCGATGTTATGCGCGCAGCAGACCTGGAAGAAGAGGGACGGGTACTTCTGCTTCAGGTCCATGAATGCCTTCTTGTTGGTGGAGTTGTTGTCATAGATGACGGAGACCACCCTCTTCTCCCCCACTATCTCGATGGCTGCTTCAATCATTGCTACGGTATGGTCTGCGTCACGACTGAGACCGCTGGCATCACGCGAGTAGAGGTGCACGGATCCTTGCGCATTACACGTCATCGCGTTGTAGATGGGATGGACCTGGCGGTCAGACCACTCATCAACGGCCACAGAGCAGCCGTAAATGTCCCAGGCCTGCTTGAGGGGAGCATCAAGCTCTTCAAGCTCTTTGTCCAGCTTCCGCAGAAGGTCCTTCACAACTGTCGTGCGGCTTGGAAGCCGGAAGCCGGAGGAGGTCTTCCGGCCATTCTTCACCACCTCCAACAACGCCGCCTCCGGACAGAAGGAGATTGGCGATGCAGTGACGCACATCAGCTTCACGATGCTTAGCTGGCACCGTTCATTGTGGCCACGCTCCAGATGCTGGTCCATGCTGGACTGGCGGAAGGAAGAAGCTCACTTGATGTCGAAGACAGGAACCATGTCGGAGGGGCTCTCCCTCCGGTGGGTCTGAGAGGGCGTCGGGTCGTCGTCATCGCTATCGGCTTCCAAGATGACACCAGCAGCTGCTGCGGTGGATTCTCTCTCAAACTTCTCCCACAGCTTCATCCAGGCCACAGGTTTGTCCTTGGTACCCCACTCAGGCCCGAGGCCTTTGTACAGTTGCACGCTCTGAGGCTTCCATCCAGCCGGGGGCGGTGGGTCACAGTCGAGGCCCAGGACGTCCCGACACGTGGGCGGCGGATGTGGGCACTTCCCCACGTTGTGGTTATCACCACTGAAGTGGCCGCGGATGCGGTCACACGTGCCGGACTTGATGGTGCCACATGCACCACACCTCCACCCAGCCTTCTTTGTTTTTGTCGGGACGGGCTCGCAGTGTTTACTCAGCTCCTTGGTGAGGTGATCTCCGTTGCACGCACGTTTCTTTGCCGGATTCCACTTGGATGCGTCGAAGGTTTCGGTCAGGCCAGAGGAGGGGTTGGGTGACTGGACAGTGTTGGCTGCAGAAGAGGCTCCTCGTGAGGGCTGAGACGATGACCGAGAGGGGTGCGTCGCCATTCTGGTGCGACGCTAAGTGTCGCACCAGACGGCGACGAGAAGGGTGCCTTGTTACTGGCACTTTGTCCTTAAAGGACGTGTTGTGCCCAACCCGACCGGTAGGGCTGCGGTGCAAGGGGCATGACCCATGCACCAAACCACATATGCTCACGTGCAATATATTGCATGTATCTGTGCAATCGATGGTTACATGCACCTCGTACATATCGACAGCATCCATTTGTGTAACTGAAATGTGTAAACGAACCAAACCATCCTCTCATACGAGCAAACTATTGCTCTTTGAAAGAAAAGTACCGATATTTGTTTATAAACGAGTAACATTCGTCATAGCAGCAAAGAAGGGATTTTGGAAAGCCAAAAAGAGGAATCTTTCACTCGATGGTTGCGGCGGCGTACATGTCAACGTATCCAGCTGGCATCCCATTCGAGGACTACTCAATCACCAAAGTGATGAGATTCCATATCCACCAATGGGTGTCCTCCATTTGCTGA
>SZWC01000717.1:235028-246300 GCA_023375785.1 Penium margaritaceum
GATAGGCTTTGTGGGCGGTGTCGTAACCGATGAAAATACACTTTCGTGCTCTTGCATCGAGCTTTCCAGGGCCCTCACCAGCCTGGACCTTGGCAAACCCGGTGCAACCGAACACCTTGAGATGGGAGGCGTCCGGCTTCCTGCCTGACCATGCTTCTTGAGGCGTCTTCAACTGCTGTGTCTGCTTCTTCTTGCCTCTCCTTCGCAGAGCTGCTGCAGGTGTGAGGTTCACAAGGTATGTAGCCGTACGTGCTGCTTCAGCCCAGAACCTAGGAGGAAGCTTGGCGTCAAAGAGCATGCACCTTGTCATGCCTAGGAGCGTCTGGTTCATCCTCTCTGCTACGCCGTTGCTTTGAGGTGAGTAGGGCGTAGTTTTCTGGTGTTCAATGCCCTGTGTCTTGAGCCACTCCCTGCAAGCTTCGTACTCTCCCCCATTGTCCGTCCTGAATGCCTTCACCTTCTTTCCACTCTGTCGCTCAACCATAGCGACAAAGGCCTGTAGATTCTCCTTCACCTCACTTTTCTTTTTGAGAAAGTATATCCAGACTTTGCGGCTGTTGTCGTCGATGCATGTGAGGAAATATCGGCTGCCTCCATTTGATGGTATGCGAAAGGGACCACATACGTCAGAGTGGACAAGATCAAGAGGTGCGAGAGCACGCGTTCCATTGCGCTTGAAGGGTTTCTTTTTCGCCTTGCCTTGAAGGCATGGCTCACACATGATCTCCGCTCCCTCCACCTCATCACCTAGCTCCATCCCACGCACTAGCTCCTGCTTTCCCATGAGCTCCAATGTGCGATGAGCCACGTGTCCAAAGCGCCTGTGCCACAGGTTCTTGGAGGATGTACACAGGTTAGAATGAACAGCCCCGGTGGCTGCATTTGCATGCGGTTTTGTTGCCGAAACATCTGCTTCCACTGCTTCCGCTGCTCCAACATGTCCTTCCTCATCTGAGTCTGCATCGTTGCTCTCCTCATCATCACTCTCAGCCAAAGATTCAGCCGTTGAAGTTGTCGTTTTGGTCTGCAAGACGTAGAATCCATCAACGCGAGGAACGTGTGCGACAACCTTCTTGGAAGAGTAGGAAATGTTGATGTCCTTGGTGGGAACTATCACCGCTTCCTTCTCTGTAAAGACCACTGTCATGCCATGGTCAGTCATCTTAGAGACGGAGAGCAGGTTGGCTGTGAAGGAGGGCAAGTAGACCACCCCCTCTAGCTTGAGGTCGGAAACTCCACCGTTGACACCCACTGTGACCAGCTTGTCACCAATCCCCTCAGCTGCCTCAACCTTGCCGTTGGCGACTCTGAAGTTCTTGTTACACGGAGCAAGAGAGATGAAGTCTCTCTTCTCGTAAGTGGTGTGCTCGTTTGTGCCCGAGTCAAGGCCATAGGCTCCTGGCCTGAGTATCGCCCGCCCTTTGTTGGAGGCACACTCAGCCATCAAGCTTGTGGGATCCTTCCCACCATTTCCCCCTCGCCATTCATCCCCGTCTCCTCCCTCTCTCTTGGGTGCACGGCACTCTCGAGCCCAGTGTCCGGCCTTGCCACAGTTGTGGCAGTTTCCTTGGCGCTTTGCACCCCTTCCACTGTTGCTAGTGCTGTTGTTTCCCTTGTACCCAGAGGATGAGGTATTGCGGAAGGTGCCGCTGCTCCGTGAGGCAAACGCAGCCATGTTTGTTTCACTACTGCTACGACGCATGGCTTCATTCCGCACATACTCAGAGACGGTGGTGTAGGAAACTAGATCTTCAGTCCACCCTCCAATCACTGTTATCATGGGGCCCCAACTTTCCGGCAGCGTCATCTGAAACATCATGGCCTGCATGTCGGATTTCAGGTCCCACCCCATGCCGGTGGCTTGTTGCAAGAGCGTCTCAAACTTCTGCATGAAGGCGGAGACATCCTCCCCTTCACCAAGCCTCATGCTGATGAGGTTTTGTAGAATGAAGAGACGGTTGGCAAGTGAGGAGGACTGAAACACCTTGCCGAGTTTGGCGTATGCCGCGGCTGCCACTGTACAACCGCTGATGTGCGAAAGGACTGAGGGTTGTATGGAGGACACAAGAATGGCGAGAGCCTTCTTGTTGAGCTTGACCCATGCCACAAGGTCAGCACCCTCCTCCTTTGGTGCTGGGATACTTCCGTCAAAATATCCTAGCAGATCTCTGTCATCCATGATGATCTCAAACTGCCACTTCCAGAGTGCAAACCCCTCTCCATCAAACTTGAGGATGGGCGAATGATTCCCTGGTTCCCCTGTCCCTGCCATCCCCACAACTACAACTGCTTCAGCTGCTGCACCTGTTGTTGATGCCGATGAACCTGTGTTTGAGGCCGCTGTAGGCTGTTGGTGAGAAGAGGAAACTGCTTCCCCTGTTACCGTTGGCCGTTGCAAGCAGATGTAGGCTGATGTAGGCTGATGTAGGCTGATGTCAGCTCCCAAGGTAGAAAGGTGCAGATGTGTTGCATTCCCCTCCTGCTGATGTTGCCCTGCAAACAGAGAAGTTGGGTGAGAGCNCTCACAAAGGTTTTTAGGCCTTCTTCCTTTGTTGACATGTGTCATGCACCCCAAACTTAATCAGGCATACACTTCACCTTCAAGAGTACTAACGTCTTAGCATTACATCTCAAGAAGAGCTCAAGTCGTCAATACGCAAGAGAGCATCAAGCAAGGGTTGATTGATCAGCATGCAAGACAAGTCCTTTTATAGCTGTCTGTCCAGTCCTAGAACTCAAAAGCACATTCCTGGGAAGTGGCCTGAACCAGCCACGTCACCAATAGACTTGCACTGTGGGCTTGACACATAAGCATCCTAGTGTCAAGGTGACAGACCAACCATGTAGCGTCCAAGAAGCTACGAACTTTCTTTCTTGGAAGCTTCCACAGCAAACAAGATGTGCATGGGGCCAGGATCGACCTCATGACCTCTCACTTGGCCAAATGAACAAAATAGCCAAGGTAACCACTCACCCACATGGTGTACTCACAGGTCATATCTCACAAGAGACAGAGCATAGTTGAGTCACACTACAACGGATCTAGGGGTCATACCTCCACAAGGGGCAGAGCATTCCTGATCCGTCCTACAACACTGAACAAGGGGCAAAAACATTCAACAGCATCAAGGTGTTTCTGGTGAGGCTGCAAAGAAAATGTGTTGTGATGTGAGTCGTCCCCATCTGTCTGTACAACTTACAATGGCCACCAGGCCATGCCCATGCTCGTGCAGATCCTTGATGCGGACCCAGCTGGTGCCAAAGCACCGACAGGTGGTGGCTCCATCCACCAACAACTGCTAGATAACATCTTGCGTGCTTGTTTTGGTGCTCTATAGTTTTTTTTGCAGTCACTAGAGTTTTCTTGGTAGACTGGTTCTTGAGCCCCATTAGCATGTTTTGTATTGGGTGTCCACCGATCGATGCCGGACCTATGAATGTTACCATTCCTAGCGTCCAGCTCAATGATTTTGCATCTCTCGGTTAAAACGGTGTAGCGTTCGAATGACTGTGTGCAGAGTAATGGCCAAAACAATAACTTTGGGCCGGTTATTGTACAAACTGACACGACCGCATGCGTTGCCCGTCATGCGTCGTGGCATGTACTTATGCTGTGTGCTGATCAGTTGTCATGTCTCTCTACATTACTAAGATTTTGGAGCGTATGCGAATTTGTGCATCTCCCTTTCCTGGCCCTCATGTCTCTTGCACCTGCTTGCTAGTTAGTGCGTCAGCTGGCTGGATTGTGTTGCCACGTCAGAAACAGCACAAAGGTTAGGAAGCTTCCAAGCCATTTCTCATGGTAACAAAGCAGCGAGACCTTTCTCGCTGAGCTATGCCACAGAGACGCAGCATCGGCTACATCAGTGAGAGTCACTGCAGCAGCCGTATCCTTGGACACGTCGTAGCACACATTGATAGTGGTCGTCCAATGTCAGTAGCAACAACATCACTGTACGTCTGCTAGAGTAGCAACAACAATGACAAGGTGTAGCAGCCCCACAGAGCGGCGGCGCCAGTACAAATGTAGCAGCACCATGTTGTCTAGTATGACCCATGACATAAGAAATGAGAAGCAGCTTATAGAAGTAACTCACAGCGGCAGCTACGAACAGCAGCAGTGCGCAACGGAAGTTAAATCGAGTACTGAAAACAATAGTGAGCAGTAGCAGCAGTAGTAGCAACGGCAGTAGCAGCCACAGGCAGCAGCAGTAGTATGGCGGTAGCTGTAACAAAAACAACATTATTGCAAAAAAAACATTACAGTAGCAACAGATGCTACGTCACTACAGCAATAATAGCAGTGGCTGCGGCCGAAGCAACAATGCCGTGGTAGTAGAAAATACGGCTGTTGTGTTGCACAACAAAAGAGCTGCGCAACACTGCTGCCCAACAATGCTACGTAACAGCTTTGGTGTGCAGCTGTGCAAAATCTACGCTTCTGTGTAACACCTACGCAGCTATGCAGGAGGTGACCAGGTCCCCCTCCCTTTTCTTCATCATGCGGAGTCCGCGTGACCCAAAACATCATTGGTGTAGAACATGTTAGCAAAAACATTCCATCATAAAACACGCTGGCGTAAAACAATGTTGATGTCATATGAGGAACGCTGATGTGTGCAAGTTCTGGGTCAAAACATTATCCTTGGGCAGCATCTCAAACCCTCAAGAAGTGCTTTCGGTTTCAAGTTTGTACCATTTTGACGTTCAGACCCATATCAAGCATCACCGATGGAACCGATGCATGAGAAGGGCAAAGGCCAAGGGTACCCCTCCTCTTCCTCCTCTTTAGGCATCATGAGTCCACGGTTTTAGTCACTAGTGATCGACAAGGTTCAACGGACGCATGATGAGATGAACCACCACCAGCAGCGCCAGACCGACTCGCTACATGGAGTTACTGAGGGGTCATTCAGGGGCCTCACAGCAGACACCAAGAGGAAATCCTAGAGTTGCACCATTTTTTTGGCAGTCTATGCCATATACAACGCTGTGACCTTAACACCCCTCATCACAGGTTGACACATGGGATGAGGAGGAGATAGAGGATGACAGATGTGAAGAATAGATTTGCGTCCTTGAGGAGCGCATTTATGAGCTACGTGTGGGATCACAGCCTCTCACCCTGCTACCTTCTTACTATTAGGATCAGCCACGATGTTCAGCAACATTCATATTTAGTGGCATTTCTTTCACTAGTGGCCTCCCTGTACCTCACCCACCATCTCCGAAGCCTTCCCAATGGAAGGATTTTGAGAAACCTCAATCCCCTTACGATAGCGACGAGGAATTTGATTGCTGGGAGACCCTGTTTCAGGTGTCGACCGACTCTGAGGGCGTCTGGCCCTACTACCACAATCAGTACCAGACCGAAGAGGCTCACCAAGTCCAGATAGAAGTGAGAGCCATGTGTGGTCTTCTCTATGTCATGCCGCGGGAGACTATGGACGTCTTGTGCCCCTTTCTTGGTGAGGCGGGGACCTGGGTTGGAGCAGACCTGCGCTGGGGCTGGGAACTGGCCATGACACTGCTCGCTGCGGAGACCCATGCCACAAGGATAGCCTGAATGCCTGAGTTCCACTCTCTCCGCCAGGGTCCCATGGACCTTGCAGCAAACTATTGGAGGTGCGCCATGGGCCTCCACAGGCACTTTGGAACTAGTGGCGGGATGCAACAGTGGATACGTGTCGCCATCATGATGAGGGCGGACTTGACCACGTGAAGCTCTTTACAGGCTTTGACCGTGTGGGCCCTCTCTGAGTTGTCGAAGTCACTACAGTTGCTTCCTTGGGCTCATCACTACTTTCTCCAGGCGACATTAGCTCACGAGGCTGCTATCGCCCATAAGCAGAGTCCACTTGCTACAGTAGTGACTACAATTCCTCCAATGCCTCTATTCCTCACCAACCCCACCTCCACCTCTTCCTCCCTTTCCTCCTCCTCTATACCGAGTGGCCACACTCAGGGCATTGTAGTGGTCACACAAGAGAAGAAGGGGCAAAAGGGATGCAGGAAGGGACAACAACACTAGCAGCCAAAGAGCACTGGTAGTTGACATTTTTTCTACTATTACAACTATGCGAGTGCTCATTGTTATACCGAGTATGAGCAGCCCCTTGATTGGCCTCAGATAATGCACGACTTCTAGGTGGCGCACGTGCAGCGGGTTTCCTCTGGTCATATACAGACGGGTCACGTTATGACCACCACTATAGTAGACTGACTCGCTTCACCAGACAACACTGGTGATCTGGACCCTTTGGGATCGCAAGATCTTCGAGCTTCTTTGCTACTGGCACTTTGTACTCAGGGAGGTGCAAGTGTGTTGGCATAGCGGGGAGGTCCGCAAAAAGCTTGCTCTACTAGGTCTGTTTCCCATGATGAAGCTTGTGGGGGAACTCATTCTGCTTGTGATAAAGATGGACAAGACAGTATCAACTGGTTTGACAAGTCACAGGTCTTTACTGTTTGTCGTTTTCCCGAGTCCACAAGATCACGTCTTACAGAGGTTGAGAGTTCTGTGGCATGTTATTCAATTTCAACGACCGGCCGTGAGCAGAGTGGCACCTCGATCATTGACTCCGGTGCCACCCATCACATGACTTTTCGTCGTAGTGCTCGGTCCGGTTGCGTCCGTCCGGGTCTGGTCAGTCGTTGCCTGTCTAGGGAGTTGGGGTTGTACTATTTGACTGTCTATCTGGTCCTTCGTACATTTCTGATGTGCTCTTTATCCATGCTCTTGAGCTTAGCCTGCTCTCTATTTGTGAATACACTAGGATGGGCCTTGTTGTCAAGCACTATGCTGACTTTGCCACATTGACTACTGTAGACACTTGCACCATTATTCTTCGTGCTTCTTTTGTTGATGACATACATCGTGTGTCTCATTGCACTCCCTATGTTTCTTCTCCCACTCCCTCTTCAGCATATGCGTTCGTCAGTGGCATTTTCTGCCTTGAGTACTAGTGTTTGCTGCATCATCATCTATTCCATGTGATCTGAAACACTGTGACCAAGCTTACTCCACCTCAGCCAAATCTCAGTCTTGATATGGCTTCGTTCGAGATTCCGCCCAAGACCGTTTGCATATTTTGCACCCTGGGTAAGATGCATCACTGCTCTTACCTTGACTCCACTTCTTGGGCATTGTGTCCACTAGAGTTGGTCCACTTGGACCTCCTTGGTCTTCTCCCAGTCGAGTCCCTCTCATCCCGACCGATGACTTCACCCGTATGCGGTGGGTCTACAGCCTTTGCTAGAAGAGCGATACCGTCCTGGCGGTTTGCCTGTGGCTGCTGATTTTTTAGCGCCATTCTTGTCACACCCTTCATCTATTGCACTCCGATCATGGCGGCAAGTTCTTAGGCGAGATGGATGCCTTCTTTGCCGAGCACGGTGTCTTTCACCCGCTCTCTTCTCCCGCTAGACCACATAAGTATGGTATGTTTGAGTGTTGGAAAGACATCATGGAGGATGCAATCTGGGCCATGCAATGTGAGTTCTTCTGGAGTCTGTTGCATTTGGAAACTTCTCCTACATGAAGTGGGTCTGGAACCGCCTACCGCATGGTCCTCTTTAGGACCATGTCAGACCATACGAGCTATGGTTCAGCCATCGCGCCGATCTCTATCTCGCTTGCGTTTGGGGGTCCCTCGCATGCGTTTATTAGACCGAAGGCCCGTAAGGGTCTAAGGTCCCACCTCGGGATAACGTGTGTGCATTTTTTGACATCTCCCAGTGGTTGAAGGCTTGGTGCTTTTGGGACATGGCTCGCCATTGCATTGTCGATTCTCGAGACACTCTCTTCGCTGAGGCTCTCACCTATCATGACCTGGCTAGCATTTGGTCGCTGGCAGCCAACTATGTTCCCACCTGTGTGACTTCAGGACGGATGGGGGATTCTAGTCCTGCAGATGGGTCCATCTGGGCCTCCTTCTTTTGGTTCAGTCTTTGGCTGCTGACGATCTGGAAATCTTGGCTGTGGGTCCAGTAGCCTCATCGGTCCCCTTTGGCACACCTAATCCTACGCCAGTGTCAATCCCCTTTGGCACACCTGATCCCGTGCCAGCGTTAGTCTCCTTTGACACACCTCATCCCGTGCTAGCATCTGTTTTCTCTAGCACACCTGATCCCGCATCGGTAACATCATCTCAAGGCACACCTACTCCTGTACCTACACTTGCTTACCATACAAGTAAGCTAACACTTGTCCATGTTTCTCGTGAATCCTCTTCCATCCCATGTAAATCCACTACTCCTACAACTGTGGCCTAGTAGCCTGCTTTGCATCCCGTGATGAGCACCTCAACATCAGGCTACTCCCGTGAGGCTGCTGGTCGTCTCCGACCACTTGCCTTAGTGATAAACGGACTACTGACTCAACGCCTAGACACCGGTCACATAGTGTTTTGAGTGCCAAGCCTGGCAGGAAGGCCCTTAGCTTGAGTGTCCAGGTGAATGAAACTCAGGTGCACCCTGGGTGCCATGTCGGTCATGAGTTGGTTTTGCGAGAGTTCTCAGCCGCTTGAGATGTCACAGTCAACCTGGTCGTGGTCACACCAAGTCTGAAGGAATGTGTCTTATCCACCAAGAGCTCTCCCTTGACGGGGCCTGATCTATGCATGTTGAAGGAGGGACTCTCAGTTCAGGATGCAGAGCCACTGTGTGCTACTAGTAAGGATGAGCGGAGACCCATCCGTGAGCACGGTGTGTATGAGCTTGTCGACCTCGCGTCTGGGCCAAAGGCTATACAAGCCAAGTGGGTCTTTCACAAGAAGGTGAAGCATGCTGGGAAACTCAATCACTCCAAGGCTTGCTTGACAGCCAAGGGAGTATCAGAAGTTGAGAGTGTTGAATTCACTGACATCTTCACACCCGTTGGCTGCATGACCACTGCTCATGCTCTGTTTAAGGTTGTTGCGCGTCATGACAGGGAGCTGCAGCTGATGGGTTTCTACAACCCATTCCTCCATTGAAATCTATAGGAGGAGATCTATGTGGTCCAGGAATGAGGGTTTGAGGCCGGTGACAAGATCTAGCCCTTGCGCACGGCCTTGCATGGCCTAAAGCAGTCAACCTAGTGCTGGAAGTAAGAGATCACTCACATATTGACATGTTTTGGGTACATGTAGAGTGATGCCGACCCGTCCCTCTTTCTTTGACGCAGAGGTGAAAGATTCACCGCCATTTTGGTGTACGCGGATTACCTCCTGATCCCGTCTCCTTCAATGGAGGCCATGAAGGAGGCCAAAGCAATCCATCAGGTTGCCTACAGGATGAAGGACTTTGGTCTTGCAATTATGTTTCTCGGAATGGAGATCGTATGTGATCATTTGCGATGGAAAATCTTGATGCATCAGGCGTGTTACTCTCGCATTATGAGAGAGTGGTTTGCTGACCTCCTTGGTGCAAATCCCATAGCCTCCATCCCCATCACACCCAACGGTTAGGATGCTTTCAACATACCTGGTGGAGAAAGTGGACGTGACCCTGTACTTGCACCTCATTCGCTCTCTGATGTATTTGGCCACTACCACACGACCAGACATCGCCTTCACCATCAACATCCTTACACAATATTCAAAATATTTTTGTGTGAGATCCTTTCACTTGGCTGTGCAAGTGGTACGGTACGTGGTACCCACAGTGTACAGAGACAATGACTGAGCATGGAGCCCTGATGGGTGTGGTCGAACATGCTACGTGTTCCTCCTGGGTGGCACTGTTGTGTCCTGGTGCAATGGCAAGCATGATTGCATTGCACGTAGCTCATTAGAGATTGAGTATATTGCACTGCAAGCCGGGAATGTCCAGGCAGTGTGGCCGTAACGTCTTTTTTGTGAGTTGTGTCAGTTTGTGCCTTGCATCATTTTGTACTGTGACAACCAGAGTTCTCTTGCCATTCTAGAGAAATCTGGTGTGTTTCATGCACACACAGAGCATGTTGCTCAGGAGTGTCACTTTGTGCGTGATCTTGTGGAGCGACAGGTGATCTTCATCATCTGGGTCTGCACGGACATGCAACGAGCTGATGTCCTTACCAAGGCACTGGCATGGAAAGCTCATGGTGGCCATTCATTTTGTAGGGCTTCGCCCCAAACCTAAGAGTGGCTGAGAGTGGGATGTGTGAATATGGGCTGTTGTCCATCCCGTTGTGGACCATTTTCATTTCTGTACGTGTATGGACATGCGTACCATCGGGTCATGTAGGAGTGTTCTTTAGAGACTTACTACGAAGCCAGAACAATAAACGGCATGGAAAAAGGTGGACCCTAGACAAAGCTACATCCAAAACTCCTTGGCAG
The DNA here is from genome assembly GCA_023375785.1 of Penium margaritaceum. NCBI lineage: Eukaryota > Viridiplantae > Streptophyta > Zygnematophyceae > Desmidiales > Peniaceae > Penium > Penium margaritaceum. Next base: position 245,333 of record SZWC01000717.1, read on the forward strand.
TCATTCAGAAAACAAAAGTACAAGTGCTTGGGTAACGAGGAACACAAGTACCGCATGGTACTAGGGGTGAGGTCGTTAGACGACCTCACCCGTCAAGTCGGCGAGCTTCACTCGCCAGCGAGCATGCTTGCTTGAGGGAAAATGCCCTCAACAGCCCAAAATTGGATGCCAGCAAATGTGTGCGCCCCACATGGGGCACATGTTATGTCACCTGTGAGGTGGCATAGTCCATGCCTATCCAACCACAAGTTTGCAGGTCCATCATAGGTCTCACACGCAACAACAAGATACAAACAGTTCAAGTTAGTGGAAAAACATAGGTTCGCTGAAGAAGCCTAAGGATAGGTCAAGCACGTTTGGCCCTGGCGATGAGGAGGATGGGCCATGCGTTCAGGATGGAGGAGACCACCCGTGAGGATGATGGGAGTTGCGTGCCTTCATGGAGCGTCGTCTCCACTCGCTGTACCAGCATGCCCTGCACACTCAGGGCCACCACAAGAGAAGAAATATGTCGTACGAGATTAACACACCCCCTTGGATGGGAGCACAGCGGGCATGCAGCCCAGGTGGAGCACAAGAGAGGAGGATGATACAGCCTTGGTGAGGAAGTCTGCCAGCTGTGCCTTCCCACTGATGATACACAACTCCACTGTCCTAGAGTCCACTGCCTCTCGAACAAAGTGATTTTCAACACTTATATGCTTTGTGCGTGGATGCAACAAACCATCATTCACGGCAATGTGGCGTGCGGCTGACAGCAGTGATATAAACCTCCATGCGTATCATTATGCACGGGTACAACAGCTGTGTGCATGCCAAGCTCTTCAAGCAGTCGTGCAAGCCATATGCCCTCACATGCTACCTCACCCAATGCCATGTATTCTGCCTCAGCCATGGTGCATGCTACACATGACTGTTTAGTGATCCTCCATGATGCAACGGTTCTCCATACACGAACAACATGCCCC
>SZWC01000717.1:246385-266792 GCA_023375785.1 Penium margaritaceum
CCCCCCCCCCCCCCCCCCCCTCTGACTGCGAGCTGTACGGTCATGAGCATAATCACTGTCGTAGTAACCATCAAGAACTGGACTGATGCTAAGGGGAAAACGCTAGACCAAGAGTGGTTGTGTCCAACACATGACACAACAGCTTCAGCAATGCTTTATGGTGTGTATTGCGTGGTTTCTGGCTGAATTGGACAAGCACCTTGACTGCACACACAATGTCAAGATGTGTTGTCGAGGCAAGGTATGAGAGATTACCAGTGATCAGTTTGTAGAGTGTAGGGTCTGCGTCGGGGCCGTACTATGTGGTGCGTTCATCCAACAGATGTGCGTAGACATCAGGGCTCATGGGATTGCTTTTTCGCAGGAGGTTCTGTACTAAGTGTTGAAAGCATGCAGTGAGATGAGCAATGAACCGACCTTGATGACGTGTTAGTGTCCGTGCTGTGCGATCCCGTGTGACGGTCATGCCAAGGATGTTCTTTGCCCCAACAAGATCTATCATCCTGTAGTGGTCCGTGAGCAGTGCTTTGGATTGTGCAATGAGTCTGAGGGAAGGAGACAAGATCAGCAGATCATCAACATAGACCAACAGTGCAACAGGCAGACCTTCGTCCCAGCATAGGAACAGTGAGGGATCACACAAACTCTGTGTAAAGCCACCACTCGCCATGGTACGTCGGATCTCTTTGTTCTAACACCAAGGCGCTTGCTTGAAGTCGTTGAGGGGCTTAAGCAAGAGCCATACCCAGTCTGTGCCATCTTCAAAGCCCTCTAGCTGTTGCACATACAGTTCTTCTTCCGGTAGTCCTCTCAGAAGGCATTTTTTAAATCCATTTTAAGGCTTTCCCAACCCTCACGTGCAGCCACTGCAAGTAAATCTGACTGGTCCCATACTTGCCCACAAGCCTTGCTTTGTACTTCTCAATCAGGCCTTTAAGGTTTCTCTTAAGTTTGAACACCCATTTTACATCAACAGCCTTGCGGCCTGATGGCAAAGGTACCAGCTCGAACACCTCATGTTCAAGCAATGCGTTCAGTTCTGCCACCATTGCTTGTTCCCATTCAGCAGCATCTGGACGGCCCCTGGCTTCAGTCACGGTCAATGGTTTAGTTACAGTGTGGTCCGTTGCTGTAGTGCAGACCATATGAAATGGTGAAATGGTGGTGTGGCCTGCCTGGGAAGAGAGGCAATGTGGGGCAGCCCCTAGATGGAATGATTCATGGATTAGGTTTGGGAAAGAATGGACAAAGTAGTCCAAGGAGGGACAAATGGACGAGGTAGCCCAGTGGGGGACAAACTGGTGATGTGGTTGTTGAAGCTGAGGAGGACAAAGGCCAAGGAGAGGGAGGAGACTGTGGTGATCTTTGTGGGAGAAAGCCATGGTGAAGTTGTCCGCCGAGTTGGCCGTGGAGGACACATGGCGGATTTCCAAGCGACCAGCCTGCACTTGCTCGCGGATGTAGAAGTGCAAAAGTTGGATGTGCTTGGTGCGAGCGTGGAAAACCGGATCCTTGGTGAGGGCGATGGTGCTGGCGTTGTCACACCACAAGTGGGATTGAGGCTGAGGATGGCCACGCTCGTAGAGGAGGTTGTGAAGCCAGGTGGCCTCCTGTGCTACCATGGTGCCGGAAAGAGCCCCGCCTCGCAAGAGGAGAGAGAGACGGAAGAGGAGCGAGTGCATCAAGAGCTGATGAGATCAGGACCAAGGCTGAAACCATAACATTGTGTCAAATGATGATCTTCTTGGTCGTCGGTGCAAGAAGAGTCGGGAAAACCCTCGAATGAGATGTTCGGGGATTCACCAAGAGTGAGGCCGTATGCCTGAGTGGAGTGGAGGTAGCGAAGGACCCGCTTGGCAGCATGCGAGTGCTTAGAGGAGAAGCGGCCTGGGCCAACAAAGTGGGAGAGGAGACTGAGAGGGTAGGCCAGGTCAGGAGGGGTGCAAGCCATGGCATACATGAGACAGCAAACCTACTCAGGAAAGGGGTCCACAGAGGGTTTTGTGGTGGGGATAGAGGGGTCGGTGAGGCCGTGGTCAGTGGGAAGGGGCGTTGTCGTGCTGTTGGATTGGAGGTGTCCGAATCAGAGGAGGATGGAGTTGATGTTCTTGAGTGAGTGTGACGGTGCAGTTCCGACGGTCCCGCCGGACTTCCATGCCCAAGTAGTGGGTGAGCTCGAGATCCTTCATGGGGAACTGCTGCATGAGGGCTTGTTTGAGGGTAATGAGCTCAACGAGGTCACTGGAGGCAAGTGTCATGTCGTTAACATAGACGAGGAGGAAGCAGTTGGAAGAGGGAGTATGGATAGAGAGACTAGCGTCGGACTGGAAAACTTGGAATCCAAGGGAAATGAGGCTGGAGTGGAGCTTGGAGTTTCCCAGCGCAAGTGGCAGCGATGTGAAGGAGTGTGCAGAAGGTGGTGAGTTTGGCCGTGGAGGTGTAGGTGTCAAAGAAATCAATGCCGTGCCATTGAGAGAAACCCTTGGCAACATACCGGGATTTGAACTCGACCGGCTTCCCAAGGGCGACTTTTACCCGGTAGATCTACATATCCTTGACCACGTTGGTGGTGGGAAGGGGGGAGGGGGAACCTTGGAGTACGTACCGGTAGAATGCCAGTTGGTGATTTAATGTCCATTGTAATGCGCCACTGTGCGGCATGAGGCCCACCAAGAGCTTTCTCATAGGTGGTGGGAACTGGGATGGGAGGGGAGGGAGTCATGGTGATAGAGAGGAGAATATTGGAGGGAGGAGAGAGGACGGGGACTGAAAGGTGGTGAAATCGGGGGAAGAGGGACAATGGTGAAGCCAGTGAGGAAGGGTGGGAGGGGACGTTGTGAGGGAGAGGACCTTTTTGCGATGGTCCTAATGAGGGAGGGGTGGTAGAAGGTGGGAGGAGCGATGAGGGCCAGTGGAAGGGCGAGGCAGCAGCGTAGGAGGATGTCGTTGCAAAGTTCGGAAATGCCTTTTTGTTCAGGTGACTTGGGAAGGGTGAGTTGATGGTCGATGCCATGGAGAGCGCAGTAGTCGGAGAGGAGGGTGGACAGGAATTTTCCTCCATGGTTGGAGCGAAGATTAAGGATGCTGTGGCCGAAGCGGGCAGAGGCATGATTTGACCGTGCAAGGACAGCTTCCTGTACAAAGGTTTGTTCGGTAGAGACCCTGGAGGACACAAAGTAGATAAAAAACCCTTCATTGATATCATGGACAAGAGTGGAAGAAGTGCTAGCTTCCGGAGCCACATAGCTAGTGATGGAGGGGCGTTTCCATGAGGCTTGGCAATCGCAGTGGGCCTTCGAGCATATTTCTGACCAACGGGGACGGTTGTTGTACTTGCGTTTTGGTAGGGCCACAAGCCGCTGGTCTGTTTGTGCATGATCGCATGTCGATTGTGGGTGTTTGAGGCCACCGTACACCATACCCTTGAGTGGGCCATGAGGGGGCTGTATTGACACATCATGAACTTTGTTGGGGCGGATGGGGACGCCGTAAACAGCGGAGACGCCGGAAGAGGGAGACGGATTTTGGAGGTTCATTGCCGCAGTTTAGTGGTGATATTAAGAGTGATGGTTTTGCTCTGCAGCCATGAGCTTTGGTACAATGACCACCACAGTCATGTTATTGACCAAGAGCTGAAGGAGGTTTTTGCGAATAACGTCAAAGCGAGGTGGCAGGCCATCGATAATGCCGGTACAAAACACCGCCTCCAATACCGCCACCTTCATCTCTTTGAGGTTGGAGGCGATGGTGGTGCACGCGGAGACGTATCTGCCCATGTCGGAGTGGGTGCAGTAGGGTACGTTGAATAAGGACATGATTTTGATACCGCACGAGGTGGAAGTCGTAGTGTTGAAGTGAGCCACAAACGTGTCCCACACCGTCTTGACGTCACCACAAGAGCATGGATGTCGTCGTGGAGGTCGAGGATGGCAAGGAAGACAGTGTTGTTCGCAAGCTCCCAACCTTGGCGGTGTCGGCAGGGTTGGTGGGAGGTGCACCGGAGCTGGTGCTGTAGATGATAGAGCGAAGGAGAACGCCCTTTTTCTTGGTGGAGCTGAAGTAGATGTCAAGGTTAAGCGTCCACAACTTGTAGTTGTGGTTTTTGTCACACTTGGCGGCAAGTTTCAGGAAGGCAAGGAGAGAGCTGTCCATTGTAGTAACGGAGGCCATGGAGGATGATTGAGAGAAGGTGGGTGCGCAGCCGGGTTAAAAAAAAAAAAGGTCAATGAGTGAAATATCTCCAACCTCTTTTTTTTGGTGATGGAAAGGTGAGGGAGGAGGCCAACAATGGAAAGAACCTGAAACTTTTGGAGTAGGAGCTTTGAAGATGAAACACTCACGGCAAACGTGGTGGGCAGAAATCTGCAGATATCCGGGAGCGCAAAGGGAGATCCAAAAAATGGTTTTTTTTTTTTTTTTCCTTTTTGCAACAGAAAGGTAGGAGGGAAGGTGGACTACAGTTATCCTGAAAAGAAATTGGAGCAAGAGCACCGAATGCAAAACGCTCGCGATGGAATTGTGGATAGAAAATTGCCGATGTCAAAGGAAATTGTGAAAATGGATTTTTTTGGGATGGAAAGGTAGAGGAGGGGGGCCAACTGTAACTAGTTCCAACAATTTGCTTTGAAGAGCAGACGAAGAAATGCTCACGATGGAAATGTGATGGAGCAATGTGATGGCGGTTGTGGACACGGCAGAGGGAGGCGAAAGGAGGGTCACTTGAGCTTTGATGCCATGTTGACAATGAGAACAAAATGAATGTTTCTTATTGAATCAATGAAGCTTGTGGCTTAAGTAGCAAAACAGGAATGCCAAAGAGTAAGTGGGGTGAGGTGAGGTGCTGTGAAGGTGAGGTGGTGGGAAGGTGAGGTTGTAGGAGAGTGAGCTGGTGGGAAGGTGAGGTAGTGGAAAAGGTGAGGTCTTGGGAAGGTGAGGTGGTGGGAAGGTGAGGTGGTGGGAAGGTGAGGTGGTGGGGATGTGAGGAGATGGGAAGGTGAGGTTGCCCAGATTTGTGGGGGAGGGGGGGGGGGACGTAGGGTGAAATGGTGGTGTAGCCTGCTAAGGAAGAGTGGCAATGTGGGGCAGTCCCTTGATGGAATAATGCATGGATTAGGTTTGGTTCAAAATGGGCCAAGTAGCCCAAGGAGGGGCAAATGGACGAGGTAGTCCAGTGAGGGGCGAAATGGTGAGTTGGGCTGGGGAACAATGCTCACAAGGAGATTTGAATCTGTGAGGTCAGGAACAGAAAGTGTGAGAAGCAAGAGACTCATATTTCACTGACAATTGTGATCCGTCCGTTGCTGATGATGTGGCCCAAAAACTGGGTGGAACGGATACCAAAGTCACTCTTATGAGAGTTTTCTGAAAAAAATTCTCTCTTCGTAAAACTTTGAGGAATTTTCGGAAGCATCTATTGTACTCTTCTAGCATGTGGTTATCCACTAGGATTTTTTTAGGTAGACAATGAAAACGTGCTCAAGGTAAGGCCTAAGTATGTTATCTGTAACCACAATAATGTTGCTAGGATGTTCGTGATTCTGAACGACATAAACATAAAATCTAAATGTCTTCAATCACTATGGGATGCCGTATTCTTGATTTCCTACCATACATACCAATTTCATGATAATCGTTTTGTTGTTTTAGTCAGGAGAAAATGTGTTCTCCTTGGAGTTGGTTGAAATTTTTGTTTGCTCTTGAAAGAGGATATCATTTCTTGATGGTGACGTCTCTCAACCCTAGGCAGTTCATGCATATCTACATCTGGCCAGTTTTCTTTTAGTGATGTGGATGGTTGGATAGAGCCTTACTAGAGCATCTCCTCTAGGTGGGATCTCAGCTCAATAAGCTCGTGGTTGCTCATTCGATAGGTCCCCTTCACTTTCTACAGTTTTCTCAGCTTCAGGTTGATCTGGTGGTTGATGCTACGTTAAACCCTTTTAAACTCCTTCATTAGTAATGCAAAATCTCCTGGTAAATCCACAAACATCACTAGTTTACATATCGATGAGGCTCATGATTCTTGTGCAATCGCATCCTGGTAAAGAGGAAGTGATTGCTGTCGCAATCTAGTCCTCTTTGCCAGGTTCCCCTTGGAATAACCATGCGTCATTTCCTCCGTGTATATATCTTCTGGCCACATCAAGCAAGATGGGCGTTTCTTGTCATCGTGTTATGCCACAGCCATAACACGATTATGTCAAGCAAGTTGGAAGACAACTTGCTTGGCCTTCAAGAACAGCTTTAGGGTTTAGGGAAAATCATTAATGGACAACAATAGAATCATTGAATTCACAATGTGAGGAAGTAGAACTCTTGCAGTCAACAATGTGAGGAAGTAGAACTCTTGCAGTCAACAATGTGAGGAAGTAGAACTCTTGCAGTCAACAATGTGAGGATGGTTATGTGATTCGTTGATTTGGCTCTTCCAGTCTACTGCTAAAGTCATATTTCCTTTAGACAAGACAACCAAGTTAAAGCTAATTCGCGCAAAAGTGGGGATGAAATTTTTTTAAAAAAAAAAAAAACTGTCAGTCTCTTTGATTTTGCAATCTCAAACTGCTTAGGTAGTGCCCCGTTTCCAAACCGTCTCTGGATTCCACTTCCTATTCTATGTGTGAGCCACTTTTGGCAAGATTTGAGACTCTTCTCTTGTCTTACTAGTTCCATCCAGCCTCGCAGTAGATGGGTGGATGGCGTGCTTCCAGTGAAGAACGCCACCGCCCGATGCACATGTCTATGACGTCACATCGAGCGTGAAACAATCCCTGTCGATGCATGTACGGGGCAGAAAATCCAGCTCATCTATTTTGTGAAGTGGACTGCGATATAGTCTTTTAATCGGGATGGGGTGGGAACCCCATCAATTTGTAGATGGAAACCTATTCTCTAATCAGACTACCCCACATAATTCTATTTGCATGTCACTGAAGGAGTAAGTTTCAGCAGTGCAGAGTTCTTGCAGGATGGGTATGGGTGACCGTTACTTTGAAGGTGCGGAATCTCCATAAATTCTCGTTGTTCAAAACAGGTGCTCATCATGCATTTTGTCATCATTGTTGATTCTTTTGGCGAGCGATAAGGCAATCGCCTCCGACGCTTTTGACCCATGTCCAGTTGTTGTGGCACGGGTTGGCGCTTAGTCGAATTCTTAGGATTTTCATGGAATTCTTTGTCCACTGTGAGGTCATCTTGCAATGGGACACTGTTTTCCGAACATGAGAGGTCATTCAGAAGAATCGCTAGGAAAAGAGGGAGCGTCCCATTAACGGTCATTGGACAAAATTTTGACACCAAATTCTACCTTGGGTTTTGCGGTCTTCTTCACCGGACATGCTGATGTCAATCTGATGACCTGGGCACACCGACCGAGCACTCAACAATACTGGGGTCCTACACACCAAAGCGTGGTGAGCTGGGTGCACTACACACGGGAAAACCAGGTTTAGCAGGCCTCACAACCCTAGTTTGTGGCTCCTGCACAACATGCGTCACGATGGCAAAAAAATGCCTTGTACAATTTGTGCCACCGGGACAGGTAGTTGTGCAGCGGTATGAAAGTGTTGTTTGCAATGAAGTCTGTTTTTTCCATTCTGAGCCAACTCTTGCCACTTGCGTCCCAACGACGTCGGTGCCGCACAAATGGCGAAAGCACCGACAGCGCGCAAGAAAAAAAATGGTAAGAAAACCAGGGTGTCCCTTATGGGACACCCTGGTCCAGCCATTCACTCACTACTCACATCTACGCATAAACCTTAGTCTCCTCCCAATCTTACACTAAAGTGAGTGCTCCACTCCAGCTTTCTAACCCAACTTCCAACCCAACTTCCAACCCGAATTCCAACTCAACGTCCAACCCAACTTCTAACCCAACTTCCAACCGAACTTCCAACCCAGACTTAGACTCTACTTCCAACCCATCTTTCAACCCAACATCCAACCTAACTTCCAACCCAATTCCCAACCGAACTTCCAGCCCAAATTCCAACTCAACTTCTAACCCAACTTCCGACCCAGCTTCCGACCCAACATCCAATCCAACTTCTAACCCAACGTCCAACCCACATTCCAACCCATCTTCCAACCCAACTTTCGATCGAACTTCCAACCCAACTTCCAAACGAGCTTCAAACCCAACTCCAACCTAACTTTCAACTTCTTCCCTTTGAATAATCCAAGGGCACATCAACAGACTCAACCAATAAGTAAACATAAATTTGTCCTAACCAATCTCAAAATAAGGGACTAATCTAGGTCTCTAAAGAATTTCGATGCAAAAGTGCCGGAACAAATCACCCACGTACGGGTAGTTCTGAGAAAGGAGAACGTGGCCAGGGTGGAGATGAGCACACAAGGGGACAAATCCCTGGGTGACAAGATGTCACGCCGGGATGTCGTACGCTCAGGATGCGTCACCTCCACTCCCTGGACCAACGTGCCCTGCGCACTAACGACCACAAACAGAAATACATACATGGGAATTAACATTGACTCTTTCCAAATACACACCATCACTGCAGGCGAATAATCTCAACTGCAGCTCTCAGACGCACCATCGTCGTACGCTCACTGAGTTATGCAGTGCTGGAATCTCAGCCGAGTGCAAGGGTGGCGCCTGCTGTGTCCAATCAGGATGTGTTTGGAGCTCAGATATTATGATTGGCATCATTTGCCTGCTATATCTTCAGCAGAACATAGAACAATACATGGTAAAGTGCATGCACCCACAGACACTCGTGGTTGATGTCGTTGACTGTTTCTAGTCGTGCATCATTCTTAGGCATGTTCCTGCTTGGTGAACCCGGGGTTGCTAACCCTACGGCGTCACACATCCGGTTTGCTTCGGCGTGTGAGAAACCACTGGCGGCTCTTTGCCAGCCGGTTCAGTTCCATCTCGGGGTAGCATCCGGGCCCCACGCGACCCTTTTGCGTGGGTGGCCCGGTCAACTGATTCCCATCACCTTAATAGCCTCCTCCTCGTTTTACACACTTCCCGTAATTCTCACGTGGTTGCTCCATTCCATGGCACATGTGCCTCTACCACATGCTCCCATGCTTGGCCACGTAACTTAGGCGAGCAACCACCAATACGTACTGGTATCAGAGCAGGAAGCCGAAGCTTCCCCGCAAAGTGGAGTGGTTTCCCACTACTCACGATGCTAGCCGCTTCCACAACCACCGCCTGTTGGTTATTGTCACAAACACGCGCAAGTTCCCTCTTGTCTCCATTCATGCACACACCTCACCAGTGCAGGTGATTGATCTGGATTAAGGCTCCCTGGTGCAAGACTGTGGTGCAGCATGAAGAGCACAGAGGATATGCCTCCTTCAAGCTGCCAAGTGGTGGCTTCAGCACCAGCCTTGCCACATGCCTTAGTTTAGTAATACACTCACGTGCTAAAAGGGGATACAACTTGTGGGAATGCATGCTTGTTAGTTGATTGCATACTTGCATGTTACTAGAGTGGTGAACCAGGTTGCTGATCCCTCGGGACCACACGTCAGGCTTGTGCCGGCGTGTGAGAAATCGCCTGGAGCTCGTTCGCTCCAGGGTCGGGTTCGATCCCTGGGTGGCGGCCGGGCCCCACGACGAGTGTCTCGCGTGGGTGGCCCGGTCAACTGGCTCTCCCCACCTCGCTCACATTTCACTCTCTCGTTAAGCTGTGTCTTGTTACTACACCTTTCTAAGTCGTGAGCGTTCCCCGATCCATGGCGTACTTCATTGCTTGTCACCTGCTTCCTTGCTAGCCTAGTGTCTACGCCTACCTACTGGTATCAGAGCAGGAGGGCTGTCCCTCCCGCCGCGACGTCCTGGGACCTCATGAGACTCACGCGCTAAGCGCCGGGTGATCCCGCACAAGCCACAGCACGAGACCGCGGCGGCCTAAGCAGCAGCAGCAGCAGTCATTCTGTGCAGCCGCTAGCATCACACTCGTGAACCTCAGCATGAGATCGTGGCAGCTTAGGCAGCAGCAACAGCTGCCATTCTGTGCAGCCCCTAACATCGAGCGACGGGTGATCCCGCACAAGCCACGGCACGAGGCCGTGTCGGCCTAAGCAACAGCAGCAACAGCCATATTGTGCAGCCGCTAGCATCACCGTGGCAGCTTAGGCAACAGCAGCAGCCGCCATTCTGTGCAGCCGCTGGCATCGACCGACGGGTGATCCCGCACAAGCCACAGCACGCGGCCGTGGCGGCCTAAGCAACATCAGCAGCAGCCATTCTGGGCAGCTGCTAGCATCGAGCGACGGGTGATCCCGAACAAGCCACAGCACGAGACCGTGGCGTCCTAAGCAGCATCAGCAGCAGCCATTCTGGGCAGCTGCTAGCATCGAGCGACGGGTGATCCCGAACAAGCCACAGCACGAGACCGTGGCGTCCTAAGCAGCATCAGCAGCAGCCACTCTGTGCCGCTGCCAAGATCGCACTTGTGAACCTTAGTGCGAGACCGCAGCAGCTTGGGCAGCAGCAGCAGCCGCCACTCTGGGCAGCCGCTGGCATCAATCGACGGGTGATCCCGCACGAGCCACAGCGCAAGGCCGTGGTGGCCCAAGCAGCAGCAGCAGCAGCAGCCATGCCCCGCAGCCGCTGACATCGCACTCATGAACCTTGGCACGAGACAGTAGCAGCTTAGGTGGCACCAGCAGCCGCCATTCTATGTAGCCGCTAGCACCAACCTGTGAACCTCCTTCGAGTCACAGCTAAGCCGCGAGTAATCCCGTGCAAGCCACAGCACGAGACCATGGCAGTCTAGGCAGCCGCAGCAGCCGCCGCTCTGTGCAACTGCTAGCCTCGCAGCCGTGACCTCAGCCCCAACCCTGCAGCTAGGCTTGACCTCAGCACACTCTCAATTACCACAGGCTGCCCTGAGGCAGCCCTTCACTTAGTACGCTGGCGTCTCCACCTGAGATCGAGCCCGCCCCTCCGTCATCCACAGCGGCTCTGAACTGTGCAAATACTGACGAGGAGCTCGCGTACTACGAGGAGCGGGCGGAGAGAGAAGTGTGGTCGCGGGTGCGTCGCAGCAGTCCAGGGTATTACCCCGGTGAAGACTACGATCCCGCTGATCACTACGCGTGGGCGGACGCAAGGGACTACGCGACTCATTGCCAATCGGCCGACGACGACACTCCAACGTCGCTGAACCAGCCGGCAACAGCACCACAACGCGACCACCGACCACTTCACTCTCTGGTAAGACCGCCCATTTCCCATAGGACGCGCCCGCAACACCGCCGTGCTGTTCCCCGTGGTGCAGCTCCACCTGCTGCAGCAGCAGCATCAGAAGCCTCCGCTCCGCATTTTGCTGCATCCCCAGCCACAACTGCTGCAGAGCCCATCTCGTCTCCTGATATTCTCTCAGCACTGCAGGCTACCCTTGCCTCCAGCGCTGCCGTTGCCACCACCTTTGCAGCCACAGCACGTGCCGCACGTGCACCAGCCAGCACTGCTGCTGGTCGAGCCATTGACACATACACTGCAGCGGTTGACCAGGGACCCTTGGCGGCCTCGGCCGTCAACGTAGCCACTCAGATTGCTGCAGCAGCAAACGCAGTTGCATCCGCCGCAGCCGCAGCAGCCACAGCACTCTCCAATGCAGTTGACTCCGCTAACGCCTCCACAACACAGGCTGCCTCTCTACCCTCCCCATCACCGTCAGTCACTCGGCACCTACAACTGTTGGTCTTGATCGCTACAGTCATCGCCGCTCTGTCAGGTGCAGCTCTGACAGGTGTAGCCTGCTTCGTGGTCACCACATCGTCCTTTGTCGCAGTCGTCGCCTCCTCGGCTGCTGCGGCACTGCCACCACTGTTCTCTCTGCACCGCAGTGCGTGGTGAGCTTGCCTTCTCTTGTTCTCCCGCTCTCTCTGCCTTCCCTGTATTGGCGTGTTCGTGCGTTCAGGTTGTTGCCTTGCAGCGCACTTCCAACACCGATATCTTACTTTCCCACGTCCACTTGGGCAAGGGAAACTCTGCCAATTTTTTTTCGGCAGAGTCACGTCGCTGGCACAATGCCAGTCGACGATGACCAATACACAGCACTGCAGGCTGAGCTTTAGCGTGAGCGCACTGCATTGCAGGCAGCTCTCAGTGCTCAGCGCGCTGCTGAGGAAAAATTGAAGGCTGAGCAGGCTGACCAAGAGACATTCGCCGATCACATTGCTGACTTGGTTCTGAATCGCCTGCAGCCCACACTGCGCAACACTCAGTCCGCTAGCATTGCTGCAGCATTTTCCACTTCTCCCGCTTCCGCTTCCACTGCCGCTGGCATATCTACCTCTGATCCAGTTGCAGTCGCCGCAGCTGCTGGCGCTGCTGCAGCCAAAGCCATTGCTCCATCAGTGCAACGCAAGCCTGACTTTGACTCCACTCCACCCCATTTCACACCCAGTCTTACTTTTCACTCTTGGGAGGTGCGTTTCAGTGCCTGGGCGCAAGGGGAACAACTCTGGGAATACTACCATGCACCAAATCCCTCAGCTGTCCCCCCTTTTGTGCCAATCGACTCTGAGTCAGCACGAGCGGTCCGTGCCCTCATTCGCGCCGGACCAGCCGATCTCACTGATGAGATTGGATCCTACAATGCTGACACTGCACGCCGCACCCCGGCTGACCCGGTTGGGGCTTATGCCCTGATCAAGCGGCGCACGACAGTCACTGGACATGCGGCACAAAGCGTCCTCACCGTCCAGTTTAACACGCTCTCCATGCGTGCTGACGACACAACTGACGCCTATTGGGCTCGCAGTCTGCGCCTGCTGCGTGACCTTGGCAAGGCCGCCCCAGGCCAACTCCATGCTGTCCTCTCCATCGTCAACGGCCTCATCCCTGAACTCAGCGACATCTTTCGCGAAGTGAAAGCCACAGAGTTGGAGCGTCTGGCGGCAATGCCTGTTCCCGCCAACGCACCCCGTGGAATTGGGGCTTTATGGGAGTTCACCTCCCAGCGCCTCACCGACTGGTGGAGCTCCTTGCAGAACAAACGCATCCACCGTGCAGCCGTTGCAGCAGCAGCCACCGCACTTCCCTCCTCCTCCACCTCCTCAGCCTCCAGCTCGTCCTCTGTCCCCAACTCCGCTACCACCGCCACCTCCCTTGCTTCCCAAGGAAGTGGGCGTGGTGGAGGGGGCAGCAAAGGTAAAGGCCGAGGAGGTGGCTCTGGCGGTGGCGGGCAGGGGAAGGGTGGCAAAGGTTGCGGTTCTGATAGCACGGCATCCCACTCCTCCTCCTCCACCACTGTCACTTGCTGGAACTGCGGCGCCGCTGGTCATGCGGCGCCCAAGTGCCCTGCACCACCAGATGATGCACGCCTGGCCTTAGCCATGCGTGCTCACTGGGCACGCTCTTCAGGGTCTGGTGGAGGCTCTGCCCGCTCCTCCACCTCCGCGGGGTCCAGTCGTGGCTCTACGTACACTTCTCCTCCATTGCCTGCAGCAGCTGCCTACAGCGCTGTCCTCTCTGTACCTTCTCCACCTACACCCTGGGGTTGGTCCCCGGGATTTGGAGGCCCTGTCTACTTTGGGCCTCCCTCTGGCTTCTACTCACCTCCAACATGGGCGTCCTCCACTCCTGGTCCTCAGCCACACTCCTCTACTGCACTCATCACCGGACCGCCTGAGGACGACCGCCAGCTGGACTCTGCGCTCTCTCACGCCATCCACCAGCGTCACCTCCGTGATCAGGGAGGTGAGAGTGTACGTTCGGTTGAGGAGGGCCTTGCGTGTGCCGTTGACTTGTCTCTTCGTGGACCCCCCCCCGGCATGTTCAGGGATGTCCCCCAGTTGACGTCCCATGGATTGAGGATTGGCAGTCGTACAGTCTCCCTCGTTGCCTTGCCGCTTATGGCCAGCGCCTCTTTCCACGTTCTGCCATTGCCGCTATGAGTCGTGACCCTGCGTCTGTCCGTGTGACGGGTGGCTTCTGGATTCTTGATTCAGGGGCCACCCACCACATGACTTCCTGTCGTTCAGCGTTTGTGTCGTTGGGTCCTGTTGGTTCTGTTCGCTTTGTGCGCACTGGCTCTGGCCACCTTCTCCCTGTCCAGGGTGTCGGTGTCGTCCGCTTTGTCGGCCCTGGGGGGGAGCTCTTCCTCCCTGACGTTCTCTATGTGCCCGCTCTTGAGCTTAGTCTGCTGTCTGTTACGACTCTCGACGACCAGGGCATGGACTTCTCATCCAGTCGGGGTGTTGCCTCGGTTATGCATCGCACCACTGGTCGTGTCTTACTGCGAGGCACTCGCTGTGATCGTTTGTTCCGCGTGCCCTCGTTTGCACCCCATCCCTCCACGACTGCTCTTATTCATGTGGCTCGCTCCCTCACTCCTGCACATGCACAGTTGCTCCATCGTCGTCTCTGTCACATTCACACTGCCGCCATTGACAGTCTGCTTCGGGACATGCCTGCGAATGGCCTTGATGCCGACACGTTCTCTGCACCCTGCCCCACTGACTGTCTCGACTGTGCTCAAGGAAAAATGCACCGCTCCCCATTCTCCACTTCTGAGTCTCGCACGTCTCACCCACTTGACCTCCTGCACGCTGACGTCATGGGACCTCTTGCCCATGACGCCCTTGGGGGTGTCGGACGTTATGTCCTCTGTCTCACAGACAATTTTTCTCGGATGCGCTGGGTTTTTGCCCTTCAGCAAAAGAGTGACGTCTGTTCCACACTTGAGTCGTGGCTACCACAGGCTGAACTGGCCTGTGGTCGCCGGCTCAAAGTCTTTCGCTGTGACCGTGGTGGCGAGTTCATGGGTCCCACCGCTCGCTTTCTCACCTCTCGTGGGGTGTGTATGGAGCCCTCGGCACCCTACACACCCCAGCAGAATGGTGTCTCGGAAAGCTGGAATCGCACCCTCGCTGATGGGGTTCGTACTCTCCTCAGCGAGTCCTCCCTCTCTTCCGTCTTCTCCTTCGAGGCCATGTACTACATGACCTGGGTATGGAACCGTGTCCCACACGGTCCCCTTCCTCGTCACATCACCCCCTTTGAGCGCTGGTACGGTCGCCGTGCTGACCTCCGTCTGGCTCGTGTCTGGGGCTGTGTGGCTGCTGTCTGGTTGCCAGAGGACTTTCGTGATGGCAAACTGAGTCCTCGTGCGCGTCTCTGCACGTTTCTTGGCGTTTCTGCCATGTCCAAGGCATGGCGTTTCTGGGACCCCGACCGTTCCCGTGTCATTGAGTCGCGTGACACCCTCTTCTTTGAGGATATCTTTTCCTGTGACTTGTCCCATGTCCCTCCTCCGTCGTCTCTCTCCTCGCTTCGTCGGCTTGGGGGGGGTGGGTCTATTCCAGCCTCCGATCTCCGTGCGTCCACGTCTTCCTCTCAGACAGCGTCCCCTGTTGTCACTCCTATGGACAGTGACGAGGACTCGGTCTCCTCTGGGTCGGGGGCCTCAGCGCCCTCCCCGGAGTCCGAGTCACCCCTGTCCTCAGCCGGCAGCCCTGTGTCCTTGCCGCCTACCGCCATTCCCGAGTCCTCACACTCGGCACCCACTCCCGCACAGTCCACTGCTCACTCCACTCCCATCTCATCCCCTGGCCCTGCAGTTTCTCCGGTGCTTGACACCACTGCAGGCGGTGAGCCTCAGGCTCGGCACCCCTGCCCAGAGCCTTATACTCGTGGGGGGAGACTTCGTGCTCTTCCCTCCTCTCAGCCCTCCTCTTCTAGGGCGCCTACTGAGTCTCTCCCGGCAGGCTCGTCCACTGCCTCTCNACCTCTGGGAGAAGGCCATGCAGGAGGAGCTCACAGCCCTCCAAGATCATGGAGTCTTTGAGCTAGTGGATCTGCCTGCAGGTCGCAAGGCAGTCTCCGCCCGATGGGTCCTTCGGCGCAAGCTGAAGCCCGATGGAACTGTCGACCGGTACAAGGCACGTCTCACAGCAAAGGGGTTCTCCCAGATCCCCGGCGTTGACTTTGATGAGACCTTTGCACCGGTCGGGAGATATACCACGGCTCGAGCACTTTTGAGTCTCGTCGCCCAGCACGACTGGGAACTGGAGCAGATGGATGTCAACAACGCCTTCTTGCATGGGAAGCTCGATGAAGAGATCTACATGATACAGCCCCCTAGCTTCACCGATGGCACGAGCAAGGTCTGGAGACTGCGCAAAGCCCTCTACGGGCTCAAGCAGACGCCGCGATGTTGGAACATGGAGATCTCCTCGACTCTCGAGCGGGGAGGTTACCGTCGCAGCACGGTTGATCCAGCGCTCTTCTTGAGCGCCCCCTCAGAGCCGTTTGTGGCAGTGCTGGTCTATGTTGATGACCTGCTCATTGCCTCACCCAACCCGGCAGCTGTCTAGTCAGTGAAAGACCTGCTGCAGTCTGTATACAAGATGAAGGACCTAGGTCCTGCACGGGTGTTTTTGGGGATGGAGCTTGAGCGGGATCGTCAGCGTCGCACCCTGCATGTGCACCAGGCCGCTTACATACGCACGCTGGGGGAGCGTTTTGCTCCTTTGCTCGCAGACGTTCCCACCGCGTCCACACCAATGACTCCAGCAGGTCAGCGCTTGCTGAAGTCATTGGACTCAGCACAGCTGGGAGAGCCTGTTGACGTCACCGACTACCTTAGTGTTGTCGGCTCCCTCATGTATCTCGCCACCACCACTAGGGCAGATGTGGCCTTCGCGGTCAACTTCCTTGCCCAGTTCTCCCAGCAGCCTCGGCAGAAGCATCTCGAGGCCGCACTGCGCGTCGTCCGCTATGCGTTGTCCACTGCACGCGTAGGACTCTGCTACCGTGCTCAGCCCTCTGTAGTCGTTGACGGCTACACAGACAGCGACTGGGCACATGACACAGATGCTCGCAGCCGCACTGGTTACATCTTCCTCGTCGGGGGGACTGCAGTCTCCTGGAAGAGTGGAAAACAGGGTTGTGTTGCCAGGAGCTCCAGTGAGGCAGAGTATGTGGCACTGGGTGCAGGTACGTGTGAGAGTGTTTGGTTGTCCCGTTTGTTGCAGCAGTTGCGTGTTCTCATTCACTGCATCACCCTGCGCTGTGACAACCAGAGTGCGCAGGCGATCGCTGAGCACGATGGCATGCATCACTCTCGCACTAAGCACATCAACATTGAGCATCACTTTGTACGCGAGCGCATTGCTGCTCGGGAAGTTCAGGTTGTCTGGGTCGACACTCGTCAACAGCGTGCAGACTTTCTCACCAAAGCGCTCAGCAGTGGAATGTTCAAGGCGGCCGTGCATGCTGTTGGCTTGCTGCGCTCTCGTGATGCCGCCGGTTGATGTGATTCCTGTGGTGTTCACCTCGTTCTGTGTTTCGTGTGTGTGAGGCCTGTTCGTCTGTGGGTCATGGGGGAGAGTTGGTTATTGTCACAAACACGCGCAAGTGCCCTCTTGTCTCCATTCATGCACACACCTCACCAGTGCAGGTGATTGATCTGGATTAAGGCTCCCTGGTGCAAGACTGTGGTGCAGCATGAAGAGCACAGAGGATATGCCTCCTTCAAGCTGCCAAGTGGTGGCTTCAGCACCAGCCTTGCCACATGCCTTAGTTTAGTAATACACTCACGTGCTAAAAGGGGATACAACTTGTGGGAATGCATGCTTGTTAGTTGATTGCATACTTGCATGTTACTAGAGTGGTGAACCAGGTTGCTGATCCCTCGGGACCACACGTCAGGCTTGTGCCGGCGTGTGAGAAACCGCCTGGAGCTCGTTCGCTCCAGGGTCGGGTTCGATCCCTGGGTGGCGGCCGGGCCCCACGACGAGTGTCTCGCGTGGGTGGCCCGGTCAACTGGCTCTCACCACCTCGCTCACACTTCACTCTCTCGTTAAGCTGTGTCTTGTTACTACACCTTTCTAAGTCGTGAGCGTTCCCCGATCCATAGCGTACTTCATTGCTTGTCACCTGCTTCCTTGCTAGCCTAGTGTCTACGCCTACCTACACCGCCGCCACTTCTACCGGTTCACCGGGTGTCTTTGCCCTAGCGTGCATAACAGGAGCAGAATCAGCATCAGTTGCTCTATACATGCATCTGTCGTATTAGTCACAGCCACCGCAGCAACATCGATGGTTGTTCGCGCAGTCTAAGGGGCTTCTGCACTCACATATTTGCTACTATAACTACTGCCTAAACAGTAGCAGCAGCGGCCCCTCTCCCTTCGACGTAATGGCATCTACCGTTGCACATTGTGCTGCGACCACAACCATCACACCCGTATCCATTTTCTAAACCTCCGGTGGATCTGCATCCATGAACGTGTTGTAGCCGCAACCACCAGCGGCAACTGCTCGTAAGATTTATGGTACCTCTGCACCCGCGCCTTGGCTGCAGCAACCACAGCAATCACAGCGACGGCTGTAGCCGAACTCGCAGAGCTCAGATGTTGTGATTGTCTTCATTTTCTTGCTTGCTCTTTATCATAACATGGAGCAATACATGGGAGAGTGCATGGACCCACATACGCTCCTGGTCGATGTGATGAACTATTTTTAGTCCTGCGTGCTTAGGCAGGTTCTTGTTTGGTGAGGTCGGATTGCTCATCCTATGGGACCACACATCCGGTTTGTTCCGGCGTGTGAGAAATCGCCGACGGCTCGTTGCAGACTTGTCCGGTTTCATCCCCTGGTGGAGTCCGGGCCCTACGCAACCCTTTCGCGTGGTTGGCCCGGTCAACTGGTTCCCATCGCCTCGCCCGCCTATTACCTGTTTTAAACACTTTCCATGGCAGGCGTGCCTCTCCCTCATGCTCCCATGCTTGGCCAGGTAACCTAGGCTGGCAACCACCAATAACCACGTAGGGGATCACCAATATATACATGCAGGTTGGCACAGGACAAGTGATCACAACTTATTGGTAGATGTGCCAAACAGCAACGCCATCACAGCGGTTGTTGTGTTGAGCTCAACACTTCATCATCCGTGACCTCCGTGCAACAATCGAAGGAGGGCACTTTTCGTTATTCGGGGAACATCAGGTCCCAACGTCTCGTGGATCTTGCTAACACCAAGCACCGCCCTCAACTTGGGAATCTCGACATGGATCACTGCCCCACTCATGCTGCCAGAACAATTCTCCATCGCCGACATCGTGCATCCAAGCCTTTTTTCATGTGAGACATCACCACGTTGCACAACAGATGGCCGGCGTTGTTATCTTTCCTGGTGTGTCAAGAGAACAAAAGGGGAAAAACAGAAACAGAGTCGCCGTCGGAAGGGAAGACCGGGCAACTTGGTGGAAAAACCATGCAGAGGGCAACCATCATGAACACTTGGCCGTTGCACACATGAACAGACAACAAAAAACATGTCCTTCCCAGTCGATCAGAAGTCGAGGTCATCATCCCCAGCCTGGCACAAAAGGTCGTGCAACGACTCAGACGGCGTCGTCCAGTCGGCACCTGTCCCTCCTACACCCCAGCCTGGTGGGCTGGAGCTTTGGTGAGGACTGCCGCCTCCTACGCCGCCAGCAGCGCCTCCATCGTGAGTCACTCCGTTGTTGCCATCTCTGTGCACGTCTCCCACTTCCCCCGGCTGTGCTTCTGTCTCCTTCTGGGAGACTCCTCGGCCCAGAGCTGGATTTGCATTGCAGTGCGTTCCACCAACCCCTTCCGCGCTTTGCCTCGCTCCAGCACTCGCGACACTCTCTCCATCTTGACCCTGCTGCTGTCCAGCGGCCAGTGGTCCGTCGCCGATGCAATGGGTTTGAGCTTCTCGCGGACTGCCCTTTGAAGGAGGAGGAAGAGGAGGGCAGGGTGGTGGAGGGGTGAGGGGTGGCGGTCGGGGAGCGGGGGCCCACTGGGCCAGCCACGCCTGGCGGAGGTCGGGACGCTGCGGCAGCACCAGTTCGGCCCTCAGGCCTCTCTCGTCGAAGTAGTTGCGCAGCAGCACCTGGGGGAAAGAGAAGGTGAGAGAGGGAGGGAGAGAGAGAGAGGGAGCCATGATGGGAGATTGGCCAGGAGGAGGGTGGGTTATGGTGGAAGAAGAGAGTTGAAGGGCTTGAGGGAAGGCAAATAGGCAGGACAAACGAGGGAGACAGTGATGGCGGTAATGACGACAAGGACAACAATAGTGAGAATGACGATTAAGATGACAATGACCGACTGCGAGGAGGACGGCAATGGCGACAACGGCTGCGATGATGATGACGACGACAGCGGCGACGACGACGACGACGACGACAACGACGACAACGACGACGACGACGACGGCGCGGGCGGCGGCGGAGGCGGCGGCGGCGGCGGAGGCGACGGTGGCGGCGGCGGCGGCGGTGGCGGCGGCGGCGACGACGACGGCGGCGGCGACGGCGACGGCAACAATGACGACAGCGACGACGACGACGACGACGACGACGACGACGACAATGGCGGCGGCAGAGATGAGCGGACAGCAATGCAGGGGTTCCGCAGCAGTCCTCCGCGACCCAGGGGGGGGGGGGGGGGGGG
>SZWC01000717.1:282836-293097 GCA_023375785.1 Penium margaritaceum
AGGAGGAGGAGGAGGAGGAGGAGGAGGAGGAGGAGGAGGAGGAGTGATCGGAAAAGGCACACCCTTATTTACACAAAAAGGCGTTTGGGGCGCAAACTCTCTGAATGACTGCAACACCTTCTTTACCTCAACCTCCTTAGAAAGCAACAAACCACACTGCATCCAGCGGCACGACGCGCTTACTCCAGCCTGCTTGTCCTTTGCCTCTGGCTTTTCTTCTTCGAATTCGCAAGACGATTCGTGTGTGGTGTTACTAAAAGTAACACCTTACACGTCACCTCTGACACACGGCACAATTTCATCGGCACACACACACGCACGTACGTACGCACGTAAGTACGCACGTACGTAAGTACGTACGGCTGTCTGCCCACAACGACGTGTGTCGCGCCCCCGCGCTTGAGACCACATCCGCTTGTGCGGATGTCCACGTCACACATCGGACGTCCATGCCACACATCAGACGTCCATGCCACACATCAGACGTCCATGCCACACATCGGACGTCCATGCCACACATCAGACGTCCCTCGGAGCACGCCCTACGATTCTTCCACGTCCACGCATCGTACTTAAAAAGCAAAAATCCGATGTATCCGATCTAATGAACCCCAAAACCGATCTGATCCGGAGTTTAAACTTCAGATCGCCGGATTGGTTTCGGTTTATGTAATGTTCAGATCGGATCAAATCGGATCTGAATCCGATCTTTCAGATCGGATTCGGATAGTTTCAGATCGGATTCGGATAATCCGAATCCGATCCGGTCTAACAGCCTTGACGACGACAACGACGACGACGACGATGACGACGACGACGACCACGACGACGACGACCACCACGACGACGACGACGACCACGACGACGACGACGACGACGACGACGACGACGACGACGACGACGACAACGACGACGACGACGACGACGACAGCGTCGGCGGCAGCAGCGACCACAACAAGGAGGAGGAGGGCGACCAACGCGACACCTGTGATGGCGACGACGACCACACCAATTTGGTGTCAACTACGAATGATGATGAGAGCGACCACATCCTGTGCTTGTTTTTGGACAAATGTCGATCTTCGATCTCGATCTCCCTACCCCTGTGTACAAGATCAATCTCCCGATCTTGATCTCGATCTCGATTGCCAGAGACCAGCATAGACGCAAGGCAACGCAACACAAAGGGACGCAACACGATGCAGCACAATGCAACGCAAAGCACGGCACTGCAACGCAACGCGACGCAACGCACCCCAAGAGGCCGCGGTGCAAACCCTCCGCGGCTCACTGCCACGCCGACGCGGCTGCTGCCGTAGTCAACACCCACTGTTGGACCCACGGGCCCGCCCAACACCTCACGCACAGGCCTGTGTGTGCTGCTGCTGCTGCTGCTGCTGCTGCTGCTGCTGGCGCTGCTGCTTGATGCCGCAGTCAGTCTTCCAGCAACTGCTGCTTTCCAGGGTCTGATCCGCGCTGCGTTCGGGAGTAGCCGAGCACGCGCTTCTGCCTCCTCTGAGTCCACTCCTTCTCCTCCTTCCTCCTTCCCTGAATCCTCCTCCGCCTCTTTCTCCCCCTCTCCTTCCTCTTCTTCTTCCACCCCATCCTCCGCCTCAACCTCGTCCTCCTCAGCCTCTTCCCCTCTTCCTTCTACTCCCCCTCTCGCAACTGTCTCGCCTACACCCCTTGCACCACAATTTCTTGCCCCATTTATCGTCTC
Organism: Penium margaritaceum; assembly: GCA_023375785.1. NCBI lineage: Eukaryota > Viridiplantae > Streptophyta > Zygnematophyceae > Desmidiales > Peniaceae > Penium > Penium margaritaceum. Next base: position 284,557 of record SZWC01000717.1, read on the forward strand.
TTTTACTCTCTGCCGCCTCTTCCAATGTTGCTGCTGCTGCTGCTGCTGCTGCTCTGCACCATCGCCTGCAATTTCACTGCAATGGCTGCTTTCAATGTCGCGTGCGCTTGTGCCTCTGCTGTGCTCGTGCTCAGTTGCGCCTTCCTTGGGCTGCTGCTGTCGCTGCTTTAGCGGCGTTTGAGCATCAGCCGTCTCATCCTCCCTGCCGGCAAGATCACCGTTGCTCCTGCTGCTGCTGCCTAAGCCGCCGCTGCCGCTGCTGAAGCTGCTGCTGCTGCTGCTGCTGCTGCCGCTCAAGAGCGACGTGCAACAGCCGACGCTGCGCCTGCCGCGGCCAATTGCGCTTGCCCTTCCAGCAGATGCTGGTGCTGCCGCTGCCGCTGCTGCAGCCGCTGCCTGCCAGAATCCCAAGCCGCAAGAAACGAGCGGTTGAGGATGGCTCGAGCAGGAGGAGGAGGAATAGGGGAAGGGGGGAAAGGAGGAGAAGAAGAGGAAAGGGGTGAAGGAAGAGGAGGTGAAGGAGGTGAACCGGGCGTAGAAGGCGGAGCGGAAGGGGAAGGGGGCAGAAGAGATGGACAAGTGCAGGGCCTGCGGCAGTGGCTGCACGGGAGGGCAAGTGAGTAGTGAGGCTTGCGGTTGTAGGGTCGGAAGCGGGGGAAGGGAATGAGGGCAGACTGAGAGAAGCGACATGATGAAGGTGAGGGGACAAGGGAGAAGGCGCACTGAAATCCGCAAGAAAAGGGATTTTTCATCAGGCACGTTACACTATGGTTTCGTTCTCTTCTCAGAGCCGCTGTCAGGACCAACAGCGACTCGGGAAAAACATGCCGCATGTCGCAACACGTTTCCTAACATGCGATGTCGTGCACAAAGCGACGATTCCTTACATCACCTGCGACAATAGACAGCTGGCTGCCGGCTGGTCGAAAGCGAGACCCAAAAGTGGACAAAATTGAACAGAACGCTGCCTGTCGCCGCTGTCTATGTCAGGCTCTTGAATGGTTCTTTCCACGAGAAATTGTGAAAACAGTTGAAAACCAATCAAAGCCAAGCAGGTTTGACCACGACGCAGTCTCTGTTGCTGTCAATGATGCAAAATCAAAAGGGAAATTCGACATCGGGGCCCTTGTTTGTAACGCGGCTCAATCACGCGGCCCTTTTTCAAGAACGTCAACTATGGGGCCTCGACGGCCGATTTCATAAACCGTGGAGCCCTGCCGGCCAATCTCAGCAATATCAGGGCCCTTCCGCTGGATCCCGATTGTGAGAATCGCGATCACGCCAAGTAGCGGATGAAGCGCCCTTGACCGACTAGAGAGAAAGCCAAAATCAATACCAAGGAGCTGTCTTCGCTCGAAAAATCTGTGGAGCTTGTTATGCGATGGAATAAACGTTTTAAAACTGCTCCAGCTGACTTCAAACTACCTCCATGTACAGCCAACGCGGTGCACGAATACCGTCGGGTACTCGCACGAACCTACTTGCACTTTCACCGGACATTTGTGTTTGGCGTTAAGTTTTCGCGTCACTCAGTTGTTGGTCGCGCAAATCTTGCTGCTGAATATACAATCTGAAGAGTCCCTCACTTCGACGGCTAGACCTGATCAGCGGTTTAGTAAGCAAATTCTACCGAAGAAGTAACGTTTGATTTGCAAACGCAGTCGTTTTCTTTGTATTTTGCCGCAAACGGGGGGTCGCTCCCCCCTCGATTTGTCGACTCACACTGCAGATAGATTTCGTTGACGGCGAGGAGCCAGCGACCGGCTCAAGAACCGGCTATCACGAAGCGCGAGGCTCTCCCCAGGGCTCTCGCGTTGACCGCCGCCCAAATGCTGGCTTCGGCGCTGATGGATCGCGCAAGGCGGGTCCTCGCGTGGGGTCTTGTTGTCAAACCGGGCTCTCGGATCAATTTGGCCAAATCAAAAACAAGTATTGACGCATGTTCCTTATGTTTTTTTCTCTTCTGGCTGCCAGGAAATGAAAGTATATGCTGCTCGAATGTCTTGGTGGGTAACCACGACATTCCAGTTTTTCCCGGTTGTCAACTCACTTATGTAACGGGCTGACAAACCTCCTTTTACTTTTCATTCGAGTCAAAACAGTTGGTTGCTAATGTGGAGTGTTTTCCTTCTTGCGCAACAGAACGCATCGAAGAATCGGTGTTACGGCAGTGATTAACTAAGGTTAAAAGTCGAAATGAAAACAGAGAGGAGGTCGACTGCGAAGACGGTGAAGACGCACCCTTGCGTCGCAATCCCATTCCCTTAAAACCTACGGCCGGGGGGACGAGAGCAACATTTTATTCATTTCTCGAATCGCATGAGGACGAAGATAAATTTGAAATTTAAAAAGTTAATGCTTCGTGAAGGCAACTACCACTACGTAGTAGTCAAACCTCGTTGGCTTTCAAAAGTTTCTAGCCAAGCTGTCAAATGTGCGTGGAAACCACCTTTCTTAGCCTTGACAATGACAACGGGCAAAGGAGTGTTCTGTTAGTTTTTTTCTACATATGAACTAAGCTATCAACCCGTCGACAGCAAGCTGGCACTTGTCTGTTCCTTCATATGCACTTGTCTTTCACTACACAATGTAGCACGTTCACGCACGTCTGTGTTTGTGTGGTGTGATGTTAGCAAGCCACACATAGTTTCACTTCTAGGTAGCCAAAAGAGAACGAAACATTAGACGTGTGCTTCGCTCTCTCCTTGTAGTCACGATGTTTGTAGTCAGTGGATAACCACCAACTTCCTAGAAACATGGGCTGTCAAAAAAGGGTTTTTTAACGTCCCATAAAGTTTAATTCGAATATAAAAAGTTGTACAAGTCGCTCTTCTGAGTTGACTGCGACAACTTACGAATCATGGGAGAGCATGTCCAAGATTTTGTTGTAAACAAAGCGGTTAAAAATGTACGTACTTGCATTTTGATTTTTTGAATTGGTCATCGCGCATGCCACGTTTGAGAGGTTGCTCAGGTCAGCCACTCAACCTGTCGAGGACATGCATGTTATGCGGCTTTCAGGACATCAACGTCTTGACGTCGGTTCCCTATGGAACTACCCGGATGTAACGATCCGATACTTGAGCTCCTACTCTTAGGTCGTCGTTGGAGATGGTATAATGGCATTCTCGGTCCGCGTTACGAGTTGACCCCCTTCGTAAGACTGAGGGGCAATCCTCGTCAATGACTGAAAGTACGGAGACTCAAACATTTCGAGTCTCCGAAGGCTAATTTCCTTTTGACCTTACCCCTAGTTCTTGGTCCGAAACCAGGGGTTTTTTACTTAAACCTCGTGTGTTCGCACGAGTTTTCCATCTTGGAAACAAGACATTTGCCTTCAACAAACTTTGAGTTTACGTTTTTTTGTTGAAGTGCGAAATAGTCGTGTGCGAGGCAAGCTGGCAATTTTGTGGCAGGTTTGTCTCTCGCTCTCCCTCTAACCCTCACTTCCCCTATCCCTCGTCCTTGCTTGCTTACGAGGAGGACGAGCGAGGGCAAGGGCACGAGGCCACGAGGCCTCGCCCTCGAGGCCCTCATGGCCTCTAAGCCACCGATCGGGCTAAGTCCGTGATCGGTGGCTGGCGGTTGGTCGGCTGGTGGCCGGCCGGTCACTTGGCCGGTCGCAGGCCGTTCAGCCGGCCGGCAGCCAACTGGCCGGCGGCCAGCAAAGTGCCAGATGTCGGCCAGCCCTCGCTAACGCGAGGGGTGGTACGCAACCACTCCTCGCTTCAGCAAGGAGGGAGGGATGAACCGGCCCTCCTACTACATTTCTCCCCACTTATTATGAACCGTCTCGGTTCATGAACAACAAGCAAGATTGTCAAACACTAAATCATCAGCATTGCGAAAAAAAATTAACAATCTCAATCACCAGCTAAAGATGAACACGTGCATGGCACTTGGACCTAGGCTGCATCTTGTCGGTCACCACGGCTATCGGCCTCCCCCTTTTAGGCTGGAGCATCTACGCAATAACCATGTTGGGCGTCCCCAACCTCCTATGGTTGTAATCCATGAATGTCATCTTGTGGGAATGTTGTTTATTTTTTTCTTATTTGGGCTATGTCCCCTGGCACGCGTCGGTCCATGTGAACTACCAGCCCGTTCCAATACTCATTGTCCATCCTCGTGGGCAACCAAGATTTGAGCTCCCATGAGTTATGTTGAAGTCCACACCCGGCCCAATGAACGAGGTATTTCCGAACAACCCGCGACAAGAGTATACGCTCTTGGTGCAAGAGTAGGCGAAGAACCGTGTATTGGCCATCGGCAGCAAGGACTGCTGGTGGTGGCTGAACGGTTCCCTATGCCGTATGTGGAGCCAACATACTCACATGAAACACGTCATGTATCTTCATATTCGGCAGAAGCAGCATTCGGTATGCCATTGGCTCGATGCATGCAATGATGCGAAACCACCCAATCTTCCTCAGTAGATATTTTTGTGCCCTTGGCGAAATCAGCCAAAGATTCTTAGTGCGAAACAGTACTTTATCACCAATGTCAAACGAGACCTCACGGCGACTTATATCGGCATATGCCTTTTGTCATTGCCGAGCAGCATGAAGGTGACTCCTCGCCTTCTGTAACAAGGAGTTCATGCGCTCGGTAAAGGCTTGAGTAGAAGGAACCTGTCCTCCTCTACCCCCACTCTTGACCAATGAAGAGGGGACCACTGGATACCGACCACTATTGTACACAAACGGTGTGAAATATGTGGACTCCTTCACAGAGTTATTCACCTTAAACTCTGTCGGTGCTAGGAGTTCGTCCTAGTCATTCATGGCAGGATCCATGTAGATATGGAGCGTTTGTTCTAGAGTGTGCTCTATGCACTATATCTTTCTGTCAGATCAAGGGTGAAACGCTGTCAACATTTGTGACTCACTGTCGAAGTACTCGTACATCTTTTACCAGAACTTACAAGCAATTTTTTATCTCAATTGGAGATAATGCGCAACGGAAAGCTGTGGTACTTTACTTTACTTTACGACACCCTAAAAAAAATACGAGTAGTCTCCTCGGCAATCACATCAATTGTTGAAGGAATGAAGTGTGCCATCTTCATCAAAAGATCCACAATCACCAGTATTGCATCGTGGCCACGGGCCGTGTCCGAAAGACCTATGATTGTTGAACGGGGTTGTACTAGGGGGAGGAGGGAGGAGACAGGAGATGAGGGGTTGCGGGTGGATTCGAGTGGCTCTCGACTCCTGTGAGGGGGAGCGTCGAGGGAGTTAGCCGCGGGGCAAACAGTCGCTCTCGACTGTGAGGGGAAGGAAGCTCTCGAGGGTTGTGAGGGGGAGAGCTCTCGAGAGCTGAGAGGGGGGGATCGAGGCAGAGTGACTTAGTCGGGAGGGGAGATCAAGATGTGAAAGTCTTATAGTTTTTGGAAAAGAATGAGCATGACGGGGGAGCGAGAGTGACCCCTATCGGGTCGCCCTCGCTCCCCAGATTGCGTTTCGCCCTAGAGTGTGGCGAACCACATAAGGGGTGCATAGGGCATCAGCGCGCACAATGTCTCGTGCGACCCAAACGGGGTAACGCAGCGAAGCCTACGTCTCATAAGAAGTCAGCACAGACAAGAAATGAGACTAAACTAGGCTAGCTAACGCAAGTAGTTAGAGAAGTGTTTACTACTTTAACACGATAGCACAAGCAAGGGTGCATGTCCCAAGCAAAGAGCTTGAACATCACACCACAAGCCCCAATAGCGCAGAGCAACACAGAGGAAGACGGCAGGCACAAGGCGCCAACGGACGGAGCACGCCCGGCGACACCATCGCGGAAGTGCGCGGCCGAAGGGAGCGTAAGGGAGGAGCGCGGCCAGGGAGACTCTACGAGGAGAGCCCGACGAGAAGCACCCTACTAACGACATCCCACCAGGAGTACCACACCAGTAGCGCTCATCCAAAACACCCCACCAAGAGCACCACACCAGTAGCACCCCATCAGAAGCACGCCACCGAGGCTCCCACCAGCAGCCCCCACCCAGAAGCACCCGGCGAGGAGCCCCCAGTCGCCACACCCCTGCCAGGAGCGCCAGGCGGCGACGAGCGGTAGTCCCAACGCACGCAGCGAGGACGGGGAGAATCAAGGACCTCTGGTGTCGGCCCTCCTCGGCGACGCGCGCCCCCAAGACGAGGCGCCACAGCGAGAGCGTCAGGGACGTGCACATGACCGAGCAGAGGTACAGAATGGACGAGGGGCAAGAAGGGAGAGGAAAGGGAGGGGGGGAACGAAAAGGGGCATGGGCAGAAACCGAGGAGCGAGACGAGCCGGCGGCGAGGGGCGGTGGCGATGAGGGAGGTCAGAAGACAACAACCTGCACGCAGCGAAGGGAGAGGGGAGATATGAGAACAGTAGGGAGACAGTCATCGAGCGAGTGACCGGAGAATCCTTGCAAGGAGCAGGGGACGGGGGAGGAAGAGGAGGGAGGAGAGTCAGTCAGCCGGGAGCAGGGTGCGAAGGCCGACTGCGGCGATGTTGGAGGTAAAAGCGGGCTGGTGAAGGGCCTTAGTGAGGAAGTCGGCAAGTTGAAACTCCGCGGAGATGAACCGCAGGCACACGTCACCAGCGGCAACAACGTCGCGGACGTAGTGGTGCTTGATGTTGATGTGCTTTGTGCGACGGTGAAGCGCACCTGCATTCCTGGAGATGACCAGACCGCTCTCACTGTCAGTGTACAGGGGCACGGGTGGCGTGGGGAGATGGAACTCGCCAAGAAGACGGCGGAGCCACACAGCCTCAGCGGTGGCGCTACCCAGGGCCATGTACTCGGCCTCTCCCGTGCTGCGAGCGACGCAACCCTGCTTGCCGCTGCGCCAGGAAACGGCGGCGATACCGAGAGGGAAGACGAAGCCACTGCGGCTCCGAGCGTTTGCGTCACGGGCGTAATCGCTGTCAGCGTAGCCCTCAAGGAGCGGCACACCCGAGACAGCCGGAAAGGGGAGGCCAGTCCGGACAGAGCCAATGACATAGCGTAGGACATACGCAGCCGCACGGAGATGAGCCGTGCTGGGCTCTCGAGCGTACTGAGCAAGGACGTTCACCGCACAAGCAATGTCCAGACGAGTGGTGCCGGCGAGGTACGTGAGGGCCCCAACGATGGACTGAAAAGCGACGGCGGACTCGAGCTCGCCAGACACCGTGTCGTGGGCGACCCGGAGGGCAAGCTGGGTACCTGGCGGCATGGGGGAGGAGGCCGCGGGAAGAGGCCGCGACAGGTCGACAATGGAGGAGAAGCGGTCGACGAGCGGAAGGACATAGCGCTCCTGGTGAACAAGGAGACAGCCAGGGAGGCGCTCGAGCTGCATCCCGAGAAACATGGTGGCGAGGCCGAGGTCTTTCATATGGTACGTCGAGGAGAGGAGGCCCTTAGCCTCGACGATCGCGGTGGAGGACGGCGAGGTGATGAGCAGGTCGTCGACGTACACCAAGATGAAGGCAGGCACCACAGAGGTGCCGCCAATAAAGAGGGAGGGGTCGGACTGGCTGGGACGGAAGCCGCCACGGACAAGGGTGGAGGTAAGGTCCTCGTTCCAACAACGAGGGGACTGGCGGAGGCCGTAGAGCGCCCGAGGGAGGCAACACACCTTCGCGGAGCCGTCGGAAAAACCGGGAGGCCGAACCATGTACAGCTCCTCATCAAGGCGGCCATGAAGAAAGGCATTGTTGACATCCATCAGGTGAAGTTCCCACTGGAAGGAAGCGGCCACACAGATGACGACGCGACTCGTGGTGAAGCGACCGACCGGAGCGTAGGTTTCGCCGAAGTCAACGCCAGGGACCTGAGAGTATCCCTTGGCGGTGAGACGAGCCTTGTAGCGATCGAGCGTACCGGTGGNAGGCGGCCATGAAGAAAGGCATTGTTGACATCCATCAGGTGAAGTTCCCACTGGAAGGAAGCGGCCACACAGATGACGACGCGACTCGTGGTGAAGCGACCGACCGGAGCGTAGGTTTCGCCGAAGTCAACGCCAGGGACCTGAGAGTATCCCTTGGCGGTGAGACGAGCCTTGTAGCGATCGAGCGTACCGGTGGTGGTGAACTTCCGACGAAGAACCCATTTGGCTTTGATCGCCTTGCGACCGGGGGAAGGTCAGCGAGCTCCAAGACGCAATGGTCAGAGAGCGCAGCTAACTCGGCCAGGCACGCAGCATGCCAGTCGGCGGCGTCGGGACGGGACAGGGCCTCGGCAAGAGTGAGAGGGTCGGAGGCATCAGCAGGCGAGGGGGAGGAGGCCGCAGGAGGGGCGGAGGTGACGGCGAGGACGTGAGCGACAGTCGCGGGGGCGCTGGCGAAGCGGTGGTCAGTGCAAACATCCACCGCTCGGCGGAACTCAAGGTGAAAGAAGTGACGACCGTGAGCGTGACCGGGGTGAAAGGTGTACGGACATAGAGGGCGGGGACCAGAGGTGGAAGACAGGGAGGAGACGGGGCACAAGTCCGGGCCAGGGGGCAGGGCAGAAGGGGCAGGCAGCGATGCAAGGGAAGGGGAAGAGGGAAAAGCTGCGGGAACGGAGAGGACAGGGGAGGAGGG
>SZWC01000717.1:308062-328632 GCA_023375785.1 Penium margaritaceum
TTTTTCTTTCTCCGGGTTCTCCCATGCCTCCAAGGCATGGCAAATTTTTGGACTCCACAAACCATTGCTTTTTTGAGAGGGGAGATGCCTCCTTCTTAAAGCACATGCCCTTCTAGTCATTTTGCACACTGTTTCATGCGCCTACTCTCACCTCACAAGAGCACTACTCTGAATACGTGAGTGTACTCGTGTTCATGTCTGTCCAGTCACAAGAGGCAGATCGCAGAACTCAACCAAAGAGGGACAAGGACATGGCTGAGCCTGTTCCAAGAGATCTTCTCTCACCTCCAAACTTGGCCAGCTCAGACTCCAGTGACACTCAGGTACCGCCAGGCCTCACAATGCTGACCCCTCGTGTGAATGCGCAGAGTGAGGAAACACCACCACCCGTCCCTTTACGGCGATCTCTACGTGATCTGCCCAGATTTGACTGTAAAAATCTCTGCCACACTGTCAGCACGGCAGCGATGGACCACACTGCAATGGAACCGCTGACCATGAATAAATCCAGGGGGCTGCCAGATGCTGTAGAATGGGAAAAAGGCAATGGTTGCAGAACTGAACGCATTGCTTGAACATAAAGTGTTTGAGTTGGCGCCACTGCCACGTAGTCAAAAGGCCATTGATGTCAAATGGGTGTTCAAACTGAAGAGAAACCTCAAAGCCTGATTGAGAAGTATAAAGTGAGGCTTGTGGCAAAATGCTTCCATCCAATCATACGACAGGACTTCACGGACACATATGCCCCTGTGGGCAAGTAGGGACCAGCCACACATTGCTCGCAGTGGCTGCACGTGAGGACTGGGAAATGCACCAAATGGATGTAAAAAATGCCTTTTCAAATGGGCCACAAGAAGATCAACTGTATGTGCAACATCCAGAGGGCTTTTAGGATGGCAGAGACTGGATATGAATCTTGCTGAAGGCTCTCAATGGCTTAAAGAAAGCGCCTCGGTGTTGGAGCAAAGAGATTCGACGCACCTTGGAGACTGGTGGGTTCATACAGAGTCTGTGTAACCCCTCACTATTCTTATGCTGGTCCAAAGGTCTGCCTGTTGCACTGTTAGTCAATGTGGATGGCTTGTTGATCTTGTATCCCTCCCTTAAACTCATTGCACAAGCCAAAGCACTACTCATGGATCACCACAGAATGACAGATCTTGGTGAGGCGGAGAATTTTTTTAGCATGATTATCACATGCGATTGCACAGCATGGACACTGACACTTCATCAAGGTCATTTCATTGCTCATCTGTGTCCATGTTTTCAACACCTGGTACAACAGCTTGCACAACAGACCACTCCCATGAACCCTGATGTCTCTGCAAATCTGTTGGATGCACGAACCACGGACTATGGCCCTGACACAGATCTTATGCTCTACAGATTGATCACTGGCAGCCTCTCATTACTTGCCTCAACTACACGTCCTGACATTGCGTGTGCAGTCAGTGTGCTTTCTCATTTCATCCAGCAACCATGCAGTACATACCAGAAAGCTTTGCTGAAGGTGCCGCATTATGTGCTAGACACTGCCGCTCTAGGTTTAGTGTTTGCCCCTACCGCCGATCCTGTTCTGGATGGTTACTGTGACAATGATTATGCGTTTCATCGTGCAGCTCGTAGTCGGGGCGGCTATGTGTTTTGTGTTTGGGGAACTGCTCTGTCTTGGTGGAGTGCAAAACATTCCTGTGTAGCGCATAGCGTGGCTCAGGCTGAATACATGGCTTTGGGTGAAGCAACTATTGAGGGGGTCTGGCTTGTAAAACTGCTTGAAGAACTTGGCGTGCACACAACTTCTGTACCCGTGCACAATGGTAGCTCAGCCACACGCCGCATTGCAGAAAATGATAGTGTGTTGCATCCACGCACAAAGCATATCAGTATCGAACATCATTTTGTCCAAGAAGCAGTGGATGCTGGGACTGTGGAACTGTGTGCCATCTGTGGGAAGGCATAGCTGGCTGATTTGCTTACCAAGGCTCTATCATCCTCCTCTCTCCTGCTTCAACTACAAAAACTGGGCTGCATACCCACTGCACTCTCGTCCAAGGGGGCATGTTAATATCCTACTTTACATAGTTCGTCTCTTGTGGTGGCCGTGAGCACGCAGGGCATGCTGGTACAGCAAGTGGAGGCGACGCACCATGAAGGCACACAATCTGCATCCTCCTCGCAGGTGGTCGCCTCCACCCTGACCGCATGACCCATCTCCATCATCATCTGGACTTGACAAGCCTAGCGTGTCCTTGGGATTTCATGGAAAACCTATTTCAGTCTTCTAGGCAGAACTGCCCATTGCTTGCTTACTTTGTCTTTGGTTAGGCACAGATTATGCCCCATGTGGGGTGCGTGGATTTGCTCATGCCCCTTTTCTGAGTTTCCAAGGGCTTTCTCCCTCAAGCGAGCATGCTCACCGGCGAGCCTCGCTCACCGGCGCGATGGGTAAGGTCAACTAGCGACCTCACTCCCAGCACGAGGCTATCTTTTCACTACAAGACTTGTACCCTTTTTGCGATCGCCATGGATTTTTGGACCTAGGATATCCTAGGGTCAACCGTTTTGAGAGCTGTTTATTGCTATGGATTTGTAGCAAGAATCCTGATTTTTGTGCACTACGTAGTTGATTTATGGCCCGCAAAAGTTTCTCAACATATACAAAACCGGTTGTTCTCAATCACCGTTGTCTTGGAGGGGAACAGCTCCGATGGCTTGATCAGACCCATCAGTGGCCATGCTGTAGTCTGTTGTTGGATTTGCCAATTGTAGGGCTGGTGCCAAGGCTAGAGCGTTTCTCAAAGAGTTAAACACTTCTTGTTTGTTGTCCCCCCCAATTCCACTTGGTGGTTTTTCAAGTGAGATCGGAGAGAGGGGCTGGCACTCGAGCGTAGTCCTTTTATGAATCTTTGGTAGTAGTTTTAGAAGTAAAAAAATACTTGGACATCCTACACATTTGTGGGCGTCAGACAGTCAGCAACCGTGCCTCTACCTTTTTTGGGTCCATAGTGATCCGTCCACCGCCAATTATGTGGCCCAGAAACTCGATTGAACGGTGACTGAAGTCTCACTTGGAGAGTTTTCAAGAAAAAAACTTCTCTTGTAAAAATTTACAATCTTTTTAAGATGTCCATTCTGCTCCTCTAGAGTGCGGCTGTACACCAGGTTGTCTTCGAGGTATACGACAACAAAGTCCTTGAGGTAGATGGAAAACATTTTGTTCTTCGTCACCATAAATTTCGTGGGAGCATTTTGTGAGGTCGAACATCATAATCATGAACTTGGAGTTCCCATATCTGGTACAAAACATTGTCATTTCAACGTCCTCATCAGATACGTGGATCTGATTATAGTCGCTAAATATGTTGATTTTGCTGAAAATTCGGGCCCCGTGGAGTTGGTCAAAAAGTTTGTTTTGTTGAGTTATGGTTCATCTCGGTCATTTTGTACACCATCATATGGTTTTATAATTATGTATGATGATGTATGAAGGTTATATGAAGTTTCCAACATGGAATGTACTTACATGGCCAGTGTGTGCAGGGAATGTATATGGAGATGGATGCTACGCGTTCACTGGTGTATAATGTGTGCTTTAGGTGTGTAAGTGAATGTTGGAGGGAGAGGGAATCTATACAGTGAGTGTATGGAGGAAGTGTATAGGGAGATGGGTGCCAAATTTACACTAGTATATAATGCTATGACTAATATGTGAAAGTAAATTGGAAGGTTTTATGTGTTATGAGTGTATGGGAGGAGTGTATGTGGAGATAGGTACTAAGTTTACACTAGTGTAGAATGCAATGATTGACATGTGCAAGTGCATGTGGGGATCAGTGGAGGGGGTTCTATATGGTGAGTGTATGGGGAGAATCTATGGGTAATTTGTGCAAACTGTACTCGTGTAAAATTTTGTGATTCAGATGTGCAAGTGAATGTGGAGCGGAGGAGGGGGGGGGGGGGGGGGGGGGGGGGGGNGGGGGGAGTTGTATATGGTGAGTGTATAGGGGGAGTGTCTGTGGAGATGGGTGCTAAATGTACACTAGTGTATAATGTTTTGATTCAGATGTGCATGTAAATATTGGGAGAAGGGGGAGAGGGTTGTATGTGGTGAGAGAATTGGAGGAGTGTATGTGGGGATGGGTGATAAACATACACTTGTATGTAATGCTGTGATTTGGATGTACAAGTGAATTTGTGAGGGGGGGGGGTGAAGGGTGGTATTTTATGTGTTGAGTATAAGGGGAGAGCGTATGGGGAGATGGGTGCTAAATGTACATTGGTGCATAATACTGTAATTCAGATGTGCACGTGCATGTTGAGGGATGGGGGGAGGGGGGGTAGTATATGGTGAGGAAATGTGAGCAATGAATGGGGAGATGGGTGCTAAATGTACACTAGTGTATAATGGTTCAATCTAGATGTGCAAGTGAATGTGGAGGGGGGTGTAGAGGGTGGTGTATGTGGTCAGTGTATAAGGGGAGTGTATGTGGAGATGGGCACTAAATGCACACTAATCTATAATACTATGATCCAAATGTATAAGTGAATGCAGGGGTGAGGGGGATTTGTATGTGGTGAATGTATGGAGGGAGTGTACATGGAGATGGGTATTGAGTGTAGAATAGTGTATAAGGCCATGATTAAGATGTGCAAGTGAATGTCGGGAGATGGGAGGGTTGAAAGTTGTGAGTGTATGGGGGGAGTGGATGTGGAGATGGATGCTAAATGTAAACTAGTGTATAATGTTGTGATTCAGATGTGCAAGTGATTATGGGAGGGGGGGAAATGAAGGAGGGGGATTACGTGGTGAGTGTATGGGGAGATGGGTTGTGAACCGAGGGGCGCCTGGTGTAACGGTCACACACCGAGTCCTTAGGATGAACCTCCCAACCCTTGACCCCTTGGTTTGTGGGCCAATCTTTGGGATGTTACACGACCCTCTCCTAGTAGCAAGACCGCTGCTAGTGACCGAGGTTCCCGCAGTGCGACTCTATCTGCGGTATTTACACCGAGGTGCGGTGTGAAAGGCTTATAAGATCAAATGGACGTGTGCAAGACAATGCTTGGAGAACAAGGATAGTTAGGCATGGAATGAATCCTTATACTTGATAGATTAGTACAAGGCAATGTATAGTCTTTGAATAAGATTGGTATGCCTAGAACAACCCATAGGCTTCGTTATGTACAAGTCCCTATGAGCTAGCCGAGAGCCCCTTGGCACTCCGAAGCCCTCTTCTGAGACGCAATCATGCAAATAACACATGCTTCAAGTATAACACGTTGTGATATTTTCAATGCACCATAGAACGCCTTAATCCATGGAGAAACGGCTGAGTTATGGCCATTTGAGTGCTCCACGCATGACTGTCGCGGGCAGTACCGCCAGAGGGGGGTCACGGCCACCCGAAGCGCCCTTGCTTACAAGTGCAGCTCTAGCCACCATCCCAAAGTGCCCATGGACCCCAATGAACCTTGCCTCGTTGGCTAAGCATCCATTTAGGGGGGCTTTGTCTACAGTGGGCGAGAAAGTCGCTCCGGTGTGCTCGGGGTCGAACCGGTATGTCTCCTGTTTTTTGAGGTACCCCACCCACCTTTGCACGGCCGTATCTTTCTCGTCCCTATACCAAATGTCCCAGTCCTTATGTTGATTTCACATGGTTGTTTATTTAGAATTCAATGGGGGCATCAAAACATGCATTTGATGTCAGCATGATGGTATAATCACCGTCTTGACCCGGTGACTCCCATAACATCACCCCCCAATCCAAGGGTGCACCATCTCGGTGCGCTCTTGGTACGCTCGGAGGCCCTTGTTAACTGAATCTCCCCTGTGGAAATCAGCTTCCAGGATCCAGCAGTTGTGCTCAGGCCCATAGCTGAGCCATTGCACCAGGTACTGCCACCCGTTGCCGCGCCAACCATGCCCAAGAATCTTCTCCACCACATACTACTCCTCACCCTCCACCAAGACAAGTAGAGGAGGAGCCTGTCCCCACACCGCAAACTGCACATCCGGCTCCTTGTAGGTCTTGAGAACAGGAGAGTCAAAATGGGATGGATCCCGTAGTGGTCTGGAAGCTCCAGCTTGCAGCTGACCATGGATCGCTTCTCTTTGATCAGCAAAGGGTCCATCTACCGAGGCTTGAGCTTATCGCCACCCACTCCGACCAGTTGCAGGTTCCGTGAGTTCAGCAGCACCCTTTTTCCTAGCGAGAACTCCTCCTTCCGGTTCCTCTCCACTTTCTGCTTCATCCGATGCTGTGCCTTGTGGAGCGTATCTTGTACGCCTCGCCACACCTCCGTGAAGTCACTGGTAAATTGCTGCACCACGCGCAGCTCTGATCCCGTCGCCATGTCCGAGGGACATGCAGGCTGCACCCCAAACACCACCTCAAAGGGAGACTGCTCCATCAAGGATTGCATTGCTGAGTTGTAGGCAAACTCAGCTAGCGGGAGCTTGCATTCCCATCCCTCACCATCTGGCATGATTCCCCGTAACAGGTGCTCCATGGTCTGGTTGGTAC
This sequence comes from Penium margaritaceum, assembly GCA_023375785.1. Lineage (NCBI taxonomy): Eukaryota > Viridiplantae > Streptophyta > Zygnematophyceae > Desmidiales > Peniaceae > Penium > Penium margaritaceum. The sequence continues at coordinate 314,587 of SZWC01000717.1, forward strand.
GTTCAGTTTAGCGATCCATTTAAGGATGGTAGGCCGATGAAAGAGCCACACGGGTGCCTAGCTTCCTGAAGATTTCCTCCCAAAACAGGGAGGTGAAGTGCGGGTCGCGATCCGAGTCCATGCACTTTGGCACCCCGTGATGCTTGATGATATGATGCAAGAGGAGTTGACCCATCTCTGTTGCCATGATCTTCCCCACACATGAAATGAAATGCACCACCCGCACCATGGTGTTGCCCGTTACGTCGGGTGGAAGATCCCCTACAAATTCCAGTGAGATGTCCGTCCACGGGCACTCCGGCACCGGTAGTGGCTGCATCTCTCCTGGTGCACGTGCCCTTTACGACTTGATCATTTGGCATGTGTCACAACTGCTCACGTACTCCTTGTAATCTGCTCCAATTTTCGCTCACCAATATTGGCATGCAAGCATCTTGAAGGTCTTTTCATGGCCAAAATGAGCACTCTAGTGCGATTCATACGCCTCCTCCAACAGTGCTTGTCAGAAAGACGCACTCCGCGGCACGATCATCTGGTTCTCTTTCTCACGCCACCAATACTGGCCATCCCACTTGCAGCCCTTCACCGTACTCCTGGAAAAGTCCTGGTCCTTTATATACCCATGAGCAAACAGTCTGCAAATGATTGGAGATCCCCCCAACACCGTGATTCACACATGGCAGCCTTAATTGCTCCAAAGGCTTGTCCCTCCTTTTTATCCCACGTTCACTGGCCCCCCTTCTTATGCAAGTCTGTCAAGGATTCTCCCATTGCTGTGTGCCCCAGGAAAAACCTCTGGCATTAGTTCATAAAATCCAGAAAAACATGGATGTCATGCACACACGCCGGCTCTGGCTACTCCCTTACCATGTCTACCTCCTTTAGATCCATGCAAATCCCCCTCCCACTCACAATGTGCCTGAGAAAATCCACCTTCTTCTTGGCAAATTCACACTTGTTAAGCTTGGAGAACAACCACTCCTTTCTCAGTACTTCCATCACCATCCGTAGGTGCTCTTGGTTCTCCTCCATCGTTTGCGAGTAGACGAGGATTTCATCGAGGAAGACGACCACAAACTGGTCCAAGTAGGGATGGAATACACCGTTCATCAGCACCATGAACATAGCAGGAGAATTTGTTAGTCCAAAAGGCATCACAAGATACTTGACATGTCCATAACGTGTCCAAAACGAGGTTTTTTCTATATCATCGTCTGCACTGCGGATTTGGTGATACCCCAACCTCAGGTGCAGTTTGTCAAAGACACGGGCACCGCGCAGCTGGTCGAACAACTCCTCGGCCCGTGGCAACGGATAGCGGTTGTTCACCATGATGTTGTTGAGGGTCCAGTAGTCCACACACATCCACAGCTCTCCCCACTTCTTCTTGAAGAACAGCACCAGCACTGCGTACGGAGACACTGATGGCTGAATGAAGCCCTGGTCTACCAATTCCCCCAACTGCTTCTTGAGCTCTGCAAACTTCGCGTCACTCATGTAGTTGTAAGACTGCGCCATTGGTATGACTCTGGCACCACCTCAATCTTGTGGTCGATGTCGCGTCGTGGCGGCAACCCCTTTGGTAAATCTTTCAAAAAAACATCCATGAACCCCTTTAGCACCTCCCCAACACCGGAATGCAACTCTGGAGCTCCCTGCCTTCCACCATTTGCCCCTCCGCTACTTCAATTTCTTCAATCTGATGCTCTTCTGCTTTTTGTGGACCCATGCCAAGTAAACCCGGCCACCCTTGCGCTTGCACCGCCTCAACTGCTACAAGTTGATAACACGCAACTGCTTTCCCGCTTCCACCACATTCGACTCCGTCCCCTCACCCCGCCACAATGCAAAGTGAGGTTTTTCCCGCCCTCATTCACAACCATCCAGTTACACTTACAATCCACCTCTAGATTCCAGGCGTGCAATCAATTCTGGCTGATCAAGCAGTCGCAATCATCGATGGAGCAAATTTGCAACTCCATGCCACACACCAACTCACCCATGTGGACCTTGTGCTTGACGAGAGGCTTGCTGCACTCCACCATTCTAAACACCTGTCGCGCCTTGGCCGATGTCCGCAGCTGCTGTGTAAGCTCCAACCTCGTCGCCAATTTGTCGTTGAAGAAGCTATGGCTTACGCCGCTGTCCATCAGTCCATGTAGCTTCCTCCGACCCTTGAAACTCCCCTCTGGAATATCAAGAACCAGCTCCAGGATGATCCGTAGAAACTGCCGGGTCTCACCTTCATTTTGCAACAATGCTTAATGCAACACTTTAATCGGCAAAAGTCTTTTAGGGCTGGTGCTATTCCTTGCGAATAAAAGACTTGCAGCATTATGTCGTCCCCTCCTCATTGCAGCTGCCCGTTTCCTTGCTATGCCTTACACTTTGGACAGTCACGCTTGCAATGACCTTCTTCACCACAAGCCCAGCACTTGCCTCTTGGTCCCTGTTTCCCGCCCGTGCCCCGCTGCCCGGCTTGGATTGCATCCACCTTCATGAGCACAGCCTGACCTGGCTTCTCCACCCCTAGTGGTGTTGCGTAGCTGTTCTAGTGTGCATTGTAGCTTACCGCGTCGATGCGCTCCGCCGCTGAAACCAGCTCCGTGAAGGTTTACGACCTGAGCACCGTGAGTTCTTATTGGATGTGAGGCTTCAGGCCATCATGGTAGTGCTCGTACGCCTCTGCATTTAAGAGGTCGTCGACCTGGGGCACGAAAGCCATGAAACGTGTGGTGCAGTCTTGGACCAATCCGCCTTGCTTGACGTGTTTCATCTTGTCACATCCATCTTGGCTGCCGTTGAGGAGGTCAAAAAGCGCCTAAGGCATCGTCTCAAGGCGCTCCCATGTCTCTGGCTTCTTTGTCAACGCCCGCGCACCAAGCTAGAGTTCCCGCCCGAGCGGTAGACTTGGTAATGGTTGAAGCTATTGCACGGCCCCCAGCCTGTCCGACAACCCAGCAACGTTCCGCCGGCACAATGCCGACCACCACTGCAGTTCCATTCCTCGCAACAGCGTAGGTGCATACTCCAGTCTCATGGCATCTTCTCCCATGGGAACAGCCAACCTTGTGAAGTACTGGTTCACCGTGAAGAGCCACTTCCACGCACTTCCCTTGCCAGTGTAGAACTCCTACCTCTTCGGCTAGGGCCGTCGAAAGGCAGGTACGGATGCCAATGCGACACCCCCCAAGACAATGCTTCCTTGGCTGACGTACCTTGTCTCAACCTTTGCATGCAGCTGCTGGTTCTCTTGCTGTAACTCGTCGAGAGTGTACCTGATATCCTCCATGAGATAGGCCTGGTTGTATGCCGCGGCTGCGACAAAAAAAAATGGTTGGCCAAACGCAGTTGTGGCAGATCCGCTGCCTCCCTTGGGTCCGAACAAAGCCAAGTGAACGTCCACAGGCTCTGATACCAAATGTGAACCGAGGGGCGCCCGGTGTGACAGTCACACGCCGAGCCCTTTGGATGAACCTCCCAACCCTCGACCCCTTTGTGTGTGGGCCAGCCCTTGAGATGCCGCACGACCCTCTCCTCGCAACAAGACCGGTGCTAGCAACCGAGGTTTCCGCCGTGCGACTCTCCCGGTGACATTTGTACCAAGGTGTGCTGCGAAAGACTTGTAGGATCGAATGAATGTGTGCGAGGCAATGCTTGGAAAAAATGGAGATTTGGATGTGGAGTGAATCCTTAGAATTGATAGATCAATAAAAAGAAATGTATAGAGTCTTTGGGTAAGATTGGCATGCCTAGAACAATCCCTATGCTTCCTTATATACCAATCCCTATGAGCCAACCAAGATCCCCTTGGCATTCCGAAGCCCTTTAATAAAGAGCAATCACGCAAATACCATATGGGTTATGTAGTACGCATTGCAAGATTTCTAACACACCAATGAATACCTTAATCTGTGGAGAAACGACTGAGTTATGGCAATTTGAGTGCTCCACATGTGAGTGCCATTGGCAGCACCACCAGCGGGGGTCACGGCCTGCTTGCAAATGCAGCTCCAGCTACCATCCCGAAGTGCCCACAGATCCTAATGAATCTTGTATTATTGGATAATCATCCATCCGGGGGTGTTTTGGCTGCAGTGGGCGAGAAAGTTACTCCGTCGTGCTCGGGATCAAACTGGTACGTCTCTTGTCTTCTAGAGGTGTGCCTCCCACCTTTTCACGGCCGTATATTTCTTGTCCTTGTACCAAATGACCCGGTTTTTGGGTTGATTTCACACGGTTTGTTTACATAGAATAAAATATGGGCATCAAAACATGCATCTCACATCAACATGATGATGTAATCATCACCTCGACCCGACGGCTCCCATAGGTGCTAAATGTACACTAGTGTACAATGCTGTGATTAAGATGGTAAGTGCATGTGGGGGGGGGGGGGATGAAAGGATTGTATGTGATGAGTGTATGGGAGGTGCTGGTGAAGTTATGTGTTTTGTGTGAAGGTGTCTTTTTATGTACATGGGACACGTGTATGTCTTGGAAGCTCCCATACGCTCACCACATACAACCCCCCCTCCCATATTCACTTGTACATCTGAATTGGAACATTATACACTATTTCATATTTAGCACCCATCACTCCATACACTCCCCATATACACTCACCATATAGACACCCCCCCCCCCAGTCCCTCACATTCACTTGCACATGTGAATCACATAATTATAGACTAGTATATGGGGGGAGTCTATGGAGAGATGGGTATGAAGTGTACACTAGTTTATAATCTTTTGATTCACATGTGCAAGAAAATGTAGGATATAGGAAGGGTTCCATATGGTGAGTGTATGGGGAGAGAGTATGGGATGAAGGGTGCTATATGTACACTAGTGTAAAATGATGTGATTAAAATGTGCAAGTTAATGTGGGAGGAGGGGGAACTTATGTGGTGAGTGTATGAGGGGATTTTATGTGGGGATGGATGCTAAATAGACACTAGTGAATAATGATATAATTCAGATGTGTAAGTGAATCTGGAGGGGTGGAGGGGGGATGGGGGTGTTTGTATATGGTGAGTGTATCGGGAGAGTATATGTGGAGATGTGTACTATGTGGAAGCTAGTGTATAATGTTGTGATTCATATGTGCACATGAACTTAGAGGGGTGGGTCTACATGTTGAGTGTGTGGGGTGAGTGTATGTGGTGATGGGTGTTAACAATGCATCAGTGTCTAATGCTGTGATTCAGGTTTGTAAGTGAATGTGGGGAGGGGGTTGTATGCAGTGAGTGTACGGGAGAATCATGTTTAGAGTTGGATGGTAAATGTACACTAGTGCACAAAGCTTTGATTCAGATGTGCACATGAATTTGGGAGGGGAAGAGTGAAAGGGAGGGGGGGGGGGTTATGCGGTGAGGGTATGTGGAGAGTGTATGGGAAGATGGATGCTAAATGTACACTAGTGTATAATCCTATGGTTTATATGTCCAATTGAATGTGGGGAGGCAGTGGGTGAGGGGGAGGAGGGACGTATGTGGTTTGTGTATGTGAAGTGTTGGTTAAGTAATGTGAATTCTTGAAAGATGTCTTTCTTTGTATTTGGGGCATGTGTTGGTCGTGGAAGTTTCCATTAGGTGTAGGTGGGGCATGTTTATTTCCAAGAAATTACTTTTTTTTACAATATCTAATGTACACTGGAAAATGAGTGTACATTTGGAGGGTGATTGGTCATTCCTGCATCTACTTACCGAAGAGGGTAGCAGTTCTTGTTGGTTATATCGTTCAACTCTAGGTAGTCCACGCACATCTGCATCTCTCCAGTATTTATTTTTTGCAAAAATTATAGGTGCCGCGTTTGGTGACATGGAAGGTATGATAAAACCCTTATTTAGCATCTTGTCTGGCTGCTTCTTTGAGTTCGGTTAGCTCGTGATCGCTCATCCGATAGGTCCCCTCTACTGCCGGTCTACTACTTGGTTTCAGGTCTATCTGATGGTTGATGTTTTTCTGCAGAGGTAGCTCTCGCGGAAGTTTTTCCGGGAAATTCCCTTTGAAATCCTTGCTGAGCATTGTAAACTCCTCCGAGTCTGCTGAAAAATTCTCACATGTCAAGATCGACGTCGTCACCCTGACAGTTGCAAATTTTTCTACTTTTCTTGCCTCCATGTGAACTAGCCACGCTTGAGCTCCAAACTTCAGGTATCTCTTGGCCACATCTAGAGATATTGGTTGGCATTTTGTGGCAGCCACAACCTCCTGTGCTTCTTCAACCTTTGTTTCTTCCCGTACTTGCTGTTGCGTCGTGGGTCTCTTAACTCAAGGTACCTGTCATTTTCTGTCAGCAATGCTGACATAGACCGATCCGCTGCCTAAGTCCACCTACGGATTGGGCTGGTACACGAAATCTCGCCCGAGAATGATTTTTTTGTCGCTCATCGGGAAACTTCTCCATACTGTTATGTCGTGTAGATCTTTGATTTGCAGTCAAAGTGGTTCGCAATGTTGACACATTTGCAATCTTCCGTTGATGGTTTTCCTTCAAACAATCCTGGTTTGGTCTACAAACCCACCATCCAAGCCATGTCATTCTCTTCAAAGCTGTAAGAAGCTCCTCCATCCAGTAGTGCCGGTATTATTCTGCTAATTTTGCATCCCCTCAATTTTACTCGTAGTAGTATCGCCGGTTGGCCGTCCTCATACCCCTCATCAAACCTTGTGATCTCAGGAATCCTTGTCTGCGACGGTGTGAGCCACTGAGGTGGATGATCAGTCGGCGTAGGAATTTCCGACCAGATAGGAGCCTCAACGTTTACTCTTGCCCTTGGCCGTTTTCCGACTCCTCATTTCTTTGTGTGAGTTCTCCCCCTTTTTGTTCTGTTGATGCCGTTTCCAACAGTTGCGCGAGATATGTGCAGGCTTCCCACAGGGCTAGTGAAACCATTGACCACGTTGATTGAAGAAGTCCTTCTCCATCAGAGATGAGGTTTCTGTTGAGATCAAATCTCCTCCGCCACGATAGAAATGTGGCCTTGGGGCCGCCAACCATTGATTCCTGCATCCGAGTGTTGTAGTCGGCGTTGTCAATGCACTTGGCTGCATCGATCATTCGTGATAGGTCATCTTGGATACCAAATTTGCAAATTTCTTGTTGAATATCTCACTTGAGGCCATTTTTGTAGTAGAAACACAATTCATTGGGGGCGAGATCACTACCGGTGATGATTTTGCCAAAACACCAAGTAAAAACCATCGGTCTCTTGACGTAGGCATTGGAGTCTGTAGTGAGTGTCTGATTTCTCGTTCAGCTTCCTAAAACGAGTGAGAGAAGCGCGCACAAAATTGCTTCATTTTCTTCGTGGCATGAGATAGTCGTGCTACATCGTATTGATCTGCTTGAGAGGTAGTATGCCTGTGGTCGACGATGTGAGAGCGGTCGCATGAGCTGTTGATCTGGCTCTGCCAATCTCCTACTGTCGTTGGATGGTCTTAAGATTGCATCACCAACTTAAAGCCCTGCCACAACAAAGTGAGGTAAATTTTCTTCTTGTCCTTGTTTACCTCAGGAGCGGTGAAGAACACCGCCAAACATGCCAGCCACATACTGACCATTGGTACCTCAGAGTTCATGGGATCAAACGGCTCCAGGATTACCGGTCAGATCTGGGGTTCAATTGAGAGTTGTGAAATGTTCTGTGTGGGAATGGATTTCTGTGCATGAGAAATCCTAAGCTCTTCCATCGCCATGTTTAGTTGTTAGAGCATATGGGTATTGAGGCTCTCGAGTCCCGACGGCTTCTGGTATAGGTCTTCATTTATTCATTTTTGAGCCGGTGCTGCCCATCATGCCAGGTTTTGGCCCGACGGCAGCAATGGACGCAAAGGGTTTGACGAGCCCAAGGGGTCTTTCATCGGGTTGGCCGACGGGTGCGTCGGTGTTGCGCCATTCATGGAGAAAGTTATCAATGTTGTCTAAGTTCGTCTGGATTTCATCATTATTTTCGGGCTGTTGATCCCCCATCGCGATATTATTTACCCAAAATTGTTGCTCATCACCGGTTGTGCTAACTCCGTTCACCATTGCTGTAGTGACATCTGCGATCTTCTGAACAGTGGAGGTATGCTGAAGACCCATGCAAAGTTGTTGCCAGGTAGTTAATGCCTTGGTTATCAAGTGTTATGTGAGCGGTACGTAGGTGGTTCACAAGGATGAGGTGCGAAACGGAACAAAAGATGATTTGAGGATTTGGGACGAGTGGATAATTTGTATTGGGCAGTAATTGTACTTCAATGACAAGTGTCGAGTGAGTCAAGCACATTTACACGATGCCGAGAATGTGAATGAGGCATATGTTGGGTCCTCGGTGATCGAGGCGAGCGACTCATGCGAGGTCGTGCTGTGAGTGGCTACTTTGACAAGCTCCGCACAGAAGTCAGGCAGCATCTAGAATATTGAGGTGCGGTGTTAAACAGATCCAATACTGTCGAGATGTCAACTGAACAATATTAAAATATCAATATAGTTTTTGACACTTCTGTCGACCATTCGAGATAGTGGATGAAGTAGTCAAAACTTTCTAGAACTGAACACCGGAGGTTAGAGCACGTGGCCAAAATGCCCTTGGCCGATCGACGGTGAGGGAAGGTGGCAAAAATTCCTGAGGCCGTTGCGTGGTGGGCCATGAATGTTAGAACTGAAATTCCCACTCGTTTAGTTTGAGGACTCGTGTACGTCAGGGACTTATTAGTCAACTCTCATTCGTTTTCAAAAGTTTTTAGCCACATTACAAAAGTTGCATGGAAACCACAACTACTGGCCTTGACAACGACAATGGGAAGAGGGAGCGTTCTGTAAGTTTTCGTCCACAAGTGGACTTTTCATTCAAGCCGCCGATAGCAAGGTGGCAATTTTCTATTTCTCTGCACAGAATTTTCTTTCACTACACGATTTAGCACGTTCGTGCACGTCCGCATCCTTGTCACGTGAAGTCACTGAGCTGCACACAGTTTCACTTCTCGACCGGTAGAAGAGAACGAAATGCTCAAGTTTTAAGAAAATGTAATACATGTATTTAACAGGAAAATGCGCCAATAAGATTTCAACAAGCCCAGGAGACCACGTACCAGTGAATCCTGATTGTTTGTCGAATCTTGGTGGGCCTTACTATGTGGTGCCGAGTTGCTATCGACCAACGTGAAAGGGACCACTAGGCAACCCCAAAAATGCCAGCATCATAGGTTTCGTTGTCTTCTAATAAAGGTTGTCGCTCTTAGTGTAAAGAAAGTTGCACTTCACTTGTTATAATGGACTACCATCAGGTTCCAGTTTTTTCGGGCTTTCACTTTTTAGCTCTTTGGGTTATACCAAGGGGCCATAAGAAAGGATTCTCGGCATTGCCAAGTGGTGGCAAATTGAAACATAGAAAAAAATGGAGAACACATGGCATCCTCGTAGATTCATTGTGGCAGTTGTCTCTGACCTTGCTACCGGTTACAGAGAAGTTTCCGCTTGGTGTAAAAACACAAGTCATAATTTAAATACAAAACTTGAAGCAACCTTTTTTTTTGTTATATTATGAGAGGCCCTGTAAATACAAACAACAATTCAGGAAGAACATGCTGCATGTCGCATCAATTTTCCTGCCTTTGAAGACAGACAAATCCATACATGCATTACGACAAAAGACAGCTGGCTACTGTTGGTCGAAAGCAAGACCCAGAAGTGGACAAAATTGAACGGAATGTTGCCTGTTGCCTCTATTGCTGTAGAGCTTGCGAATGGTGGTTTCCATGATAAGTTGTTGAACCACTTGAAGAAGGTTTGAACTAGTGAAAGCAAAGAAGGTTTGACAACGTCGCAGTCGCTGTCGTTGACACTAAAGACACAAAATTGAATGCAATATCGATACATGTTCATTCAATGCGATGGAACCGATTCCCGACTTGCCCTCTAAGATTGCTTCAAAATCTGTATTAGAACTACAAATTACATTTTCAGACCAAGCGGAAGCTTCTCAGTTTGCAGTAGAGGGGTCTGAGAAGTTTACGAGGATGCGTTCTGTTCTTGACTGTGCCCTGTGTTTCGTTTAGCCACCAGTTTGCAACACCTAGAATAATTTCTTATGGCCCCTTGGTTTAACCCATAAAGCCAGAGCTTGAAAGCCTGAAAAATCCGGAACCTTGTGGTGGACCACTGTGACGACCAAAATGCAGGTTTTTTGACAGTGAGAGCGACACTGCTCTTAGAAGAGAAAAAAACCCTTAGAGGGAAATTCAGGGATCAGATACACCAGTGCTTTGCTCTGTTTTGACTTCTGCGCAGTGAAAGTATGTGCGCCACGGAATTTTCACGCTACACGGAAGCCATGTTGTAGTACACGACAGATCCGTATGACAGATACAACAAATTGTCGGCGACAGTTTGGCCACGTCCACTAAAAGTCAATGTTTTGCAGAATGCAACATGTAGCCACTATCGCTGTCAACACTTGCAACAGTGCTTTCCACTTGAAGTTGTCAAAAAGTTGACATCTTGTGCAAACCAAGCATGTTAGACTGCGGCACAACCGCTGTCGCAGTCATAGAAACTTCATTTTTGATATTTCAATCTTTAAACCGAATCGTACTGTTCCTTGTTCGTTGAGGGATAACCAGTTTTGTACCCTCATTCTAAGGAAAAATGAATGCCATTTATTCAGTGACCGCAGTATTCACTGAAGTACGAGGGAAGATGAAAGCTACTGACTGCACATGATGGCAGCGCTACTCTCGCCCCAACCTTGCACTTCGTGGAACCGCGTAGACTCGAGATCCTCGCTAGACACCCCGGAGAGAGGACCAACTCTGCACAATCCCCCCTTCCCCAGTTTTCTTCCGCCACGCTCCAGGCACCGCTGAGCGGCCCTCCATCCCCCTCCCCCCCTGTAGCATGTGTGCCTTTTCCATGCTCTGTGTACTGCATGGTTCGACCGCCACGACTTCGCGATTCCACGCGAAGCGTAATCCATGTGAGACAGGGCGCTGCGCCACAGTGAATCCCACGTGGAGCACTGTCCGCATGGTCGCAGATCTTTCCGCGTGTGAGGCGCAAGTGTTGCAAACGACGCCTCAAGGTCACCATTAGCAGCGTGACCTTAGATGTTTCGGTACGCCTTCCACAATCTGCGAGTTGCCATTTTTGGACAAACTGATCATGCCTCCAGCCGCGCTGCGTGTTCTATGTCAAATTGGCCCACGTTTACAACAACCCAACGTCTACGACTGATGAGTGCCATGCCACTTTGTATTTTGCAACCTGATCCAAACTGCCGCAGTGCGGTGTTCTTGCAATGCCATGGATTCTCCCAACCCTTTAATCGCCGCACCGCCTTGCATCCATCCCATGTCCGCATCATGCGTAGATACGCACACACCATCTTGGCAGTGTGAACTGCCTTCTAGTGACGCAGCTTCCATGCCACAGCGGGTCACCGCGTTTAGACCGTTCCACCTTCCTCCTGTGCCCAGCGGTACAGCCGTGTCAGTGTTTTTCCACCCACCCCTCCCCCATGGGGGGCTACTACGTTGCCTGTCCCTGGTCGCCCTGTCAACAAGATTCCTTCGCGTGCCAACTGCACAAGTCCCAACGTCATGGGTGGGACATCTCTTCCTGCTTCTCCCAAAACGCCAGTTTCACCGTCCAAGACCAACCCCATGCCAGACGTGTTTCCACACGCAGACGGGGTAATTCTCAGGGCGCGTGCAGCCACTTCTCATGAGTTTCCTCTTTCGCCCCCCACGTTGGGTGCACCCGTGCCTGGTGCCGTCACTTCAGATGAACCTGTGCTTCACCCTCAACCTGCAGCCATGACTCCTACGGCAGGTATTTCAGAATTTGCATTGGGCTCCGACCACCGTCATGGGACCTAGGGGGCTTCCTTGTGATTTCTGGTCACTGAAATGTGATTCAGCACTTATACCTGTTGTAATTTATTCGGTCTCATCTACCAGGATCACGTATCTACTTAATTTTCTCACTAAGTACCTTCTGATAATTTCGGCAGCATTTCGCACTACTTATATTTCTCAAGGACAGATCAGATCTTTGTCCATGTTTTTTCTCTCAAGACTCTTTGAATACTTCGCAACCTCTCCACAACCACCACATTCAGTTACTTCCTACAAGAAACCTCCTGTGGAGGTTGTAACTACCCAAAAGCCATAAAGTGGTTACTCAACCAACTCAGTGACTCTTCATATTCCTAGACCATTTAATTATATTTTAGTGTAGTATCCTATACACAACAAGAGTATATAGACCTACTTGGTTAGTCTTAGTTAAATCTTCTTATCAATCCAATTCACAACTCTCGTCATCTTAAGGACCAAGGACACAACGCCCACAGTCAACCACCACAAGGCTCAACATTTCCAAGACATCACAACCTCACAAGCCTTGTCATTCAATCAGCCACGGCTGTGTGAATTAGTCACTTGTGAGGAAGGTACTTTGTATCACCTCCGGTGTTTTATATCTGTGGCTTTGATAAATCTGAGTTAGACTAGACTCTTCCATGTTTCTAGCATCAGATCCTTCTTTCATGTAAATGTAAATCTCTGTGTATACAGAATCACATATATATTATAATATATATATATATATATATCTCACATTTACCACATCTTTTGTCCTTTCTCATCCAAATATATTTCTCAATCCTAAGTAACATGAACTTCTAAGCTTGCATAATTATACTAAACGTGTGAATTTCCCGACTTGCGGCCGACGTCATTTGTTGTACGCCACCATCGCCGCCCAGTTCGTTTCCCCGACTTGGGTTTCCACTCAATGGAACTCAGGTGAGGTCCATTCACTTCTTTGTGTGTCATATCATTATTCCAGCCTTCAAAGTGAATCCTCCAGCATAAATTTCCAACGACGTTTAAATTCTCCTTTTCTATTGCAATGCAGCTAAACAGCCGTTGTGACATCATATAGCGCACATGGAAAACAGCTATGCACTTCGTCGGCACCAGTGGCAACAAATTCATCTGGCAAACACAGCGTATCAACATTTCAGATTCTGCATGGGAGGAATGGGAAATTATTGGCAAGGGATATCGGAAACTACGAGACATGGTATTCCTGTGGTGGGCGGACGCAATTGCAGTATGGGGTGGTGACCATGCAAGTGTTCAAGCTGCCATTGCTGTTGGCCAACCACAGACCGAGGACCTTTCTCCAAAGAGCTCGCCATCTACTGGATCAGATGGTGAGGGGGCGGAGGCTGTGCCACGTGCAGGTCGTCGGGCAAGGCGTCGGCTTATTGATGAGCATATGGAGAACTTATGTGACATCATCAAGGCGATTAATGACATCATGCATACATTCAAGGAGAACGGCCCCCGCACTACGTACGCGCGTGCAGTCCATGCACTAGAGAACGACAACACTCTCACCGACTCCAAGAAGTTAGACATTCTTGAGCTGTTCAAGGGGCCGGGGAAGTGCTGTGAGGAATACCTTCATCTTAGCGGTAGTCTACGCTCCATGTACATCCGTCATCTTTTGTGTGCAGCGCAGGCTAAATCTAAAGCCATTGCTCTAATAGCTTCATCACCCACACCAGCTCCAACAATACAGGCACACATTGGCGCCCAAAACATCGCCCCCGAGGCGGAGGATGGTGACACTGTGGGTGCAGGTGGTGTGGGTCCCACCCATCCTGATGATGGGGCAGGTATGGGGAGGACCATTGTAGTTGAGGACACTACAATTGTCCTCAGTGCTGACGACAATGCTAGTGGCTAGCCCACGTGTTATTCCCTCACATGTGACTAGGTACAATGTTTGTGTTCAGTCAGTGTGATTACATGGTTGTGTTTTGCATTCGCGTAATCATATGACTTCTATGTAAGAAGATCATCATACATTGTCAGTAAGGAAAATACCACATAAGAACATTGATCACTTCTCATGCTCTGTGTTGTGGCCTACCATTGACATGAAATCATCATGTCCAATTCTTGGGAGTGGATATTATTCAACAACAATGCAGGGGGGAGATAAAGAGGGGGGAGAGAGAGAGAGAGAGAGAGAGAGAGAGAGAT
>SZWC01000717.1:329120-342228 GCA_023375785.1 Penium margaritaceum
AGAGAGAGAGAGAGAGAGAGAGAGAGAGAGAGGGAGAGAGAGAGAAAGAGAGAGATGGAGAGGGAGAGCGAGAGAGAGGGAGACAGATAGAGAGAGAGAGAGAGAGAGGGAGGGAGGGAGGGAGATAGAGATAGAGAGAGAGAGATAGAGAGAGAGAGAGGGGGAGAGAGAGAGAGAGAGAGAGAGAGAGAGAGAGAGAGAGAGAGAGAGATGCTTTGCAAGAATGTTTCATGGTGTGCCATGCCTCGTAAAATGTGGAAGCATTGCTTCATGATGCCAAATGCTCGCTTGATCATGGAGCAAGCCGCTGCATGGAGCCTGTTGAACAACCCTGCAGGATTTTGGGGGGCTGTCCGCCCCTTGCCCCACTCTTGCAAATGGTACCGGGTTTCTTTGAAAGGTGTGAGAATCACAATTCCTTCCGGGAAACCCAGATCCGCAAGCACCATGCGGGACACGGAGACCCCGCCTGAGGGCATCTTGGAATACCCTGGAATTGTGGGCAGAACCTTCCCATCCGACATGGACGTAAAAAAACTGGAGGCTAGCATCACACATGGCAAGGATAAGCGTCCCAATAAGGGTCTTTCATCCTATGCATGACGATCAGAGGAACGCGTGTCCCGTGTATGGAACCAAGGAAATTTCCAAATCATGGTAGAAAATCTGTCCACCCCTCCCACTCCCGTGTTGGTGCACCCAAGTCCGTCGGCATGCAAATAATTTTCGTTGAGAGGCGGACCAGAGCACACACAACTTGACGCAGAACACAACATATGGTTGCAGGACCCCTTTGGAACACTTCCATGGCTAACCGTGATAATGTGTTGTGGCAGACCATGAAGAATTAAATCATTAGCTTTTCCTCAATGTGCAGCCGTGGATCACGTAGCCAACCATTGTGTCTAAAGTCCTCCACCATTCAGAGAAGTTTTGGTGGCACCATGTGGCTTATATTGAAAAGAAGTTGTTTGTGACTCGAGACCAAGGAACACACCCACATCCGTCCATGTCCAGCATCAGTGAGCATTGGTGTCTTGTGCACTCCATGGAAGATGTGGGGCAGCAGAGCGAGGAGGAGGGACATGACGTAGCGACGAAGAAAGGATGCCTTCTTCGCACAAATGTGGACGAGGTGGCTGCATTTCATTGTCCATGACACAACTACATCTTTGGCGCTAATCCTATGTGAATTGTACGAGGGGACTAGCAAATCAAGGGTACCTCCCTGTTTTGGTCAAAGATGAACGTGGTTTGGCCATACGTCCATTTGCATGCATGGCAAAGACGGCAATGGAAGATGAGGTTGCCTCCACGGTGACTTTTCTTACACTCAACGTTGGTACTGGGCGAGATCGACAATGGACGTGTGGAAACCTAGGGGCCTTTCTGTGCAAGGTGGAGCAATACCTAGGGCCTAAAAAAATAATAGTCTGGTGTAGTGGGAGGACCGGTTTGGCCCTCCCTCCTCTCTGAAGCGAGGGTGGTTGAGCACCACCCCTCGTGTCAGCGAGGGCTGGCTGCCGGCCAGCTGGCTGCCGGCCGGCTGGACGGCCGGCGACCAGCCAAGTGACCGGCCGGCCACCAGCCGACCAGCCGCCAGCCGCCAATCACGGCCTCAGCCCGATTGGCGGCTGATGGGTCGTGAGGGCCTCGTGCCCTCGCCCTCGCTCGCCCTCCTCACAAGCAAGCGAGTGAGGACGAGGGATAGGGGAGCGAGGGTGAGAGGGAGAGCGAGAGACAAATATGGCACAAAATCGCCAGCATGCCTCGCACGCAACGATTTTGTGCTTGAATGAAAAAAATGAAATCGAAGTTTGATTATGACAAACTTCTTGTTTTTAAGACGGAAAAATCATGCAAACTCACAAGTTTGAAGTAAAAAACCCATGGTTTGGGTCCCAGATTTAGGCGTAAGGTCAAAAATGGAAATGGGCCTTTGGAGACTCAAAACATTTGAGTCTCCCTGCTCTGGGTTGTTGATGAAAATTGCCCCTCAGTCCTACAAAGGGGGTAAACCCCTCACGCAGACAGAGAATGCAATTATGCGAACTCTGATAAAGACTTTAGAGCAAGAGCTGAAGTATCGGCTCGTTACAGTGGTTCTCAGAGCTAGACGACCCCCGCGACCAAGAGTGCAACGGAAACGACAATTACGTCATATATAAAACGATGTCGTCAGCTGTAAGCAGCAGCAGAAATGCCAGAAGGGAGTACGCCATCTACACTTCACTGGTTGAAGCACCGTAAAGTGCAATAGGAAGCTAGATAAGAGCTCTATATTTTTGGGGCTTCTTCCTTTGATTCTCTCCTCAATCCTAGTGGACTAGGGGGATTTTTATGGGATGGGGTAGGGAGTGTCCATCCCCCAAACCACCTACTTTTCCCTCTTCTCAAGGCTTCCTTTCCTCCTCTTCAACCAAAAATTAGGACAGTGCCATTTCCCATTATCAAGGATTCTCACGACCTGAGACAAAAAAAAAGAGGAGAAAGGCACCACTTTGAGAACTTTTGGAGGCCGCCAAATTGCCTTGGAGTACAAGGAAGGCGCCTCTAAGGGGGCGCAAGGCGCTCCAAGAAGACGCAAGTTGAGGCCAAGGAAGACCAGAAGACAAGAAGACAAGAAAAACACAAGATTAGTGAGGAGGGAACATGTGGGGGTACAAACTCATAGTTTGAGTTGACCCATCCTCCTCCTCCCCATCTTTTGAGCGGTGCTCAAACTCTTGTAGCTTCTTGATCTTGTACTTGCTTGTTTTTCTAGGTTCCCTTAGGTTGCCTAGTGTTGTGAGTCACAGTTTAAGACTTTGCGCAGAATCCACGTGATTGTGCCCACCGTGACGGCGTAGAAAAATTGTATTTTCTACCACGTGAGTGTGCCGACCGTGGCGGCCTAGGAAAGTAGAAGTAAAATTTATTATTGCCTCATTGATCGTGAGAGCAAAGAGACCTTGGGAGGCGACACCTCCCCGAGGTCGTGGGGTGACCATCACAACGGTCTTTGCGTGCTAGTTGCACGGATGGCAAAATGGCAAGTGTCGGACCATCCAAGACCAACAAGGGCAAGGTGGTGACGGCTTCACCACATGCCCTCGGTGGACTCCAAGTCTTGGAAGCCATCGCCGCGAGCACGGTTGCCAAACCAAAGGTAATCATACTGTGAAAGGCATCGGTCGCCAACATCGGTGATACTGAGAACCGTGCAGAAGCCAAAAAAGTGCTCGACGAGCAAGTCGACATGCACGTGGGCAACCCCAACGTGACAGACGACGCGCTCGAGGAGGACCACCGGGGCGTAGACCCCGAAGATGAGCACGATGCCAAAGATGGCAAAGGCAACGAGGATCGAGATCATCGCCATTGTCGGGATGTGATCTCGAGCCAATCGCTCGAGAAGGACAAGATGCTCACCTGATCGCTTGAACCCGCCGACAGCAGCGATGTCGTCGAGAACAACAAGGTCCCAAAAGCAGCCATGCGGGAAATTCCCACAAGAACAAGCCTAAAAACATTACCGTGAAGGTAATTTGCGATGACCACCAAAGGCTTGTTGAGTTTGCTGATGAGGCCGTAAGACGAATCAAGATCACCATCGACGATGGAGGTACGACACCACCCTGAGGAGTGGTGGTGGATGTCATCGTACCTCAAGTGGCAGCCCATACCGTGGGAGGCCTTATTCAAGATCGTGCATAAGGAGTACACTGAGCGTGAGGACTAACAGTGTGCCTTCCAGAAGATTAAGGATTTCAGGTAGCTGGGTAGCTCGCTCGAAGCCTACTTGAGCGAGTTCACCGCACTCGTGGAGGAAGCCGAGAGCTTGACCAAGGGCGATGGGACTCATACCTTCAAGTATCGGGAGTGCATGCTGATGGACTACTTGCGTGATGATCTTGCCAGCAAGAAGGAAAAGACCACCACAACGGCAACCGGATGGGCTTGGACAAGCTGGAGGGCGTTGTGGGACTACATGAGTGAAGTTTATTTGGCGAACCCGAAGCAATACTCGGACGCACGGCTGAACGCGCGTGCACAACAAGGCCGTGACATGCGCATGGACGCTGTGGGATTTGAAGGGACAGCCCGGCAACAAGGTGGGGCCAAGGGCAAGTAGCTTGCAAACCCTCCATTCAAGAAGACTGGTGGGCAAAAGACCCCAAACCATAACCGCAATCGCGACAATGACGAGCTATAGGCGACGCATGAGCTTTGCAACACAACATTCGGTGACGAAATCTGCCACAATTGTATGTAGCCTGGTCACTTAAGGCTCAGTGCCCTGAGGCTAATGGTGGAGGATAAGAGGTCACGGTGTTAGCCGAAACAGCAGCACCTTGTGGAAATGGTGCAACCGGAGGCCGCGGACAGGGCCGTGGACAGGGTCGCGGTCGTGACAATGCACTTGGTAGTGGTAACGGACAGGGCCATGGGGTGAGTTTTCCCCACCCTTGAGTGACGCTATTGTGGACCACTTAGGGGTAAAACTGGATCACGAGTGTTGATGTGTGCAAGGCAAAAATGGATGATGTCAGTGTGTTGCATCAGTGCTTGTGACAACGTGCACTTGAGGGCTGTTCACTTGTGATTGAACAAAAGGGAAAATTTTAGTTTGTACAGCATGTCAGTGTGCAGCGGTCCAGCAGCAAGCAAGGCACCATACGCATCAAACAGCATGCAGTGCCACTCTAGGATAAGTGCAGATAAATTGTCCTGTTAATCTAGTTGCCCCCCTGACAACAAGTTCACTTTCAGTAACGTCGCATATAGGTAGCCAGTCAGCCACGGAACCCCGCCTGGTGCTTGAAGAGCCACTGTTCCCACACCTTCAACCGGCAACACTTCCCCAAATCCAGTCTTCACACCCTCAATATCACGTGTGGCATGCAGTGTGACAAACAGCTAACGGTGCGACGACATATGATGCCATGCGGATGTGTCAAACAGCCACTCATGCATAGGCAATGCATGCGATGTGGAAATGTGCGTGTGACCCAACCTCTGACCTGCTGGCTGTGGGCTGGCAGTCAGCTCAGGTGGATGCAGCTCCATGGGCTCGCTCCACCCTGGTCCAGGTGGAAGAGGAAAGGGCTGTTGTGGCTCAAACGTCACAGCGTACACTCTGCACCCACGTAGGAATGGGAGTTGGTGGACTGACATACAGAGACATGAGGGTAGGCCCCTGATACTGCTGCAAAGGTAGAGGAAAGAAAACTGGGTACATATGCAACTGTAACTGCTGTGGACCAAGAGTTGTCACCCCAAAGGGTGCCGGCGCTTGTGGTCCAGCCACAGCCCGAGTCGCTGACAAGTGCTGTCTGGGAGGTGAGAACGACGTAGGTGGCTGACCAACCGCTGGAGGTGTCTGCTGCACAGAGGGAGTCATGATGTGCTGAAGAGACGGGCAGGCCCTCCAGTAGTGACCCGGCTATCCGCAGTAGTTACAGGTGCGGTTTCCTACTCCCTGGCTATGGCCTTGCCTCCTGCCACCTTCCCTGCCTCTGCCTCCCGCACCTCCCCTTCCTCCCCCGTTCCCTCCACTCTAGTGCTGGTATGAGGGATGAGAGGTAACTCCGCCCTGGTAAACAACTATGCTCACTTCTGCACCCTCAACTTCCCGTGCCTAACTTTGTATGATACCCTCATAGTTGTGCAGATCCTCGAACACCTCCGCCAGGTCGGTACTCTCAATGTCGACGACTTTCAGCCTCCAAAGAAAACCACACCAAAATCCTTGTAAAGTTTGCCAAGGTGCAGGGGAATAGGATCCAGCCACTCAAGGATGGAACAGGAGGCACCAAGGCCAAGAATGCACAGGCGAAGAACCATGGTAGCATCCCAGTATTCGGCAACAGGTGCGCCTGGTTTGGGACGGAGGTTGCGGAGGTTCTCACACAGGGAGATCAATAGGGCCATCCTTTGTTCCTCCTTTTGAGTTGCCACATGCTTCCATGCATTTTCAGGTCGAGAATCGCCATTGCGTGGATTCGTGGGGTCCTCCCCTTTGCCACCAAAGTGGAACTGTCGAAGGGCATACTACTGGTCCTCTGGAAGTGTGCGGACTAGAGCTTTGAATGCTCTAAGGGACACCTGCGTGTCGGCATCGTCGGGCGGTGGAGCTAGATAGTAATCCTCAAGGCCATGCTCTGCCGCCCATGAAAGGAAAACATCCTTCCATAAAAGAACGTCACGCAAGCCTAGCAGCGGTGGCGTTAGGTCTTTGTGGGACAGAATCTTACTCAGTTCATCGCATGTCATACCGGCGGAGGTGGTGGCGCCGCCACCACCTCCACCGGTGCCGCCACCGTGGTGGCACCGGCACCAACGTCGGTGCTAACACCAACGTTCGCACCAGCCCCTCCCTATGTAGGTTCAGCTGCTGTGAGCCGCTCTGCGCTGCAAATAAAATTCCAGCAGCAATTTGCCGGGCCCACTTTGGGCCCAGTTTTCTCCTGTCTTGAGCTAGGAGCTGTTGTCAGGCTACCTGGGACCTACTCAGAGACATAAAGGGGTGAGAAGCCCGCTGTCACCTTATGAAAGGTGTGGGTGGCACTTGGGCTCCTCCCCTTGCCTCTTTTCACTCAATTGTGGACAAGCCCCTTCTTTCGCCACCTCCACTAACAGGGCGCAACCTAGGGATGAGGTTTCGACGTCCCTTGTGACTCGCGCGGCCTGCTTTTGCGGCAGCCTCGTGGATCTACTTCCACACTCAACTCATCCGCCACATTTTTTTCTCAGTGCCAACTTTATATCTCACTCGCAGCTGTCCAACAGGACTCTGACACCATGAGATTCTTGCTACAAAGCCATAGCAACAAACGGCTCTCAACATGGTGGACCCTAGGCCACACTAGGTCCAAAACTCCATGGAGGTCGCAGAAAAATGCACAAGTCTTGTAGTAACTAGTTAGCCTAGTGCTAGGGGTGAGGTCCCTAGTCTACCTCACCCGTCACGCCAGCGAGCGAGGCTTGCCGGTGAGCATGCTCGCTCAAAGACGAAAGTCCTTGGCAGTCGAGAAAAAGGGCGCAAGCAAATCCGCGCACCCCACATGAGGCACGCCATATTTCACCTGCGAAGTGGCATAATCTGTGTCTAACCAAAGACAAATTTGCAGGTCTGACATAGGTCTCTCAAGCTAAAGCAAGAAATGGTAAGTTATGACTAGAAGACTAAGGCAGGTTCTCCATGAAAGCCCGAGCACACGGTACGCTCGTCAAGTCCGGATGATGATGGAGATGGATCAAGCGGTCAGGGTGGAGGTGACCACCTGCAAGGAGGATACAGATTGCTTGCCTTCATGGTGTGTCACCTCCACTCGTTATTTAGCATGCCCTGCGCACTCACGGCCACCACAAGAGAAGAAACATGTACAGTAGGAGATGAACAAGAATGAAATGATCGCGGTCATTCAGGTATTCAACACATCAAAGTGCTACTTGGAATGCAGACGGTGCATCATTCACACCCACCATCACGCCCTGAAATATGTCAAGACTCAGCCGATTCCGTAGAGTCCAAAAACTCGATGGGTGGAGTTCCTCGAGTCCAACTTCAACTACAACATCGAGTACCGGCCAGGAAAAACTAATCCGGAGGTTCTTTGAGTCGACGACCAGATTTGATGGCCGAGATCAACGTGTTGCTCATCGAAAGAGACCCGTACTTCTCAAGGCTGTTCAAAAAAGGATACGTGAAGTTTGACAGGTACGACAAGACCAAGCTTTGGTTCAACAAACCGTACTAGCAATGGAGATTCACTCGGCAAGTCGTCATCCCACCAAACGAGGAGCTTCAAATGATGCTATTGGACGAATTCCATGTCACTGTTCCAGGTGGAAACTTTGGCAAGGAAAGGCCACTTAACAAGCTAGCAAAATACTAGTGATGTGACAAGATATAGACCAACATGTCAGATATCTGCAAATCATACAACATCTCTCAGAGACCAAAAAAAAAAAATCTTGTCGCACGAGGCTGCCCGGTCTACTCCAACACCTATCTATTCTGACGTAACCGTGGGCCGTCATCAGCATCCACTTTGTGACGGGACTGCCTGCCACTCTCGGGGGTTATGACGTAATCCTTATTGTGGTGGACATGTCCCACTTCATCCCAACAGGGATGAAGTGGGACTGCCTACCACCTTCACCGCCAAAGGAATATTCCGGCTGTTCATTAACCACATTGTACGGCTTCACAATGCGCCACGTACCATCATCAACGATAGAGATGGCCGCTCCACTAGCCTTTCTTTGGCACAAACTCATGACGCATTATGGCGGTCGGATCCAACAATCAACAGCATTCCATCCAACAACCGATGGGAAGATACAGCAAACCAATCAGATGCTGGAACAGCTTCTCATTATATTTTGCAAGCCGCATGGCACCGATTGGGAGGCCAAACTGTAGACAACAGAACTCGCATACAAATCCACCCCTTCCACTGCAACTGGTAAAATCCCTTTTCGAGTGTTTTATCGCAAACTTCTCACCACACCGGCTGGATAACAAATCCAGAGAAACATCCCCGTGGTTGAAATCCACAGTACGGACTTCTCAAGAATTTGGAAGGAAACATTGCAGAATTTCACAAAGACACAAGCACTTATGAATTGAGCTACCAACTACCATCGTAGCGATGATGCATTCAGCGCTGGAGATTGCTTCCTCCTCAGTTCGGCGAACATCAAACTCCAAGGACAGGACTTCACATAGCTCGAACCCCGGTCTCGGGATCATTTGGGATTGAGCAATCGTAAACCTTGTTGTCACTCAACTTTGCCTTCCTGACAGCATGGTGATTCATCCCGTTTTCCACATCAGCAAACTCAAGCACTACCAAGACCCAAGCACAAAATTTTGGCAGAGCCGTCGTACCTCCACCACCTGTACAAGTTGATGGGAATACAAAGAACGTGATTGAAGATATCCTCAGAAATCGACGACGTAGAAGAATGAATGAGTATATGGTCAATTGGCACAACTGCAATGCCACGCACAACAGCTATGAGCCCTACGATAACCTCCAAGGCATCAATCACCTGATCGACGGCTACTACCGTCGTCACCAGTCTACATCTGCTAATGCGCCTGGGCATCATGGCAGTCGCTTTCACAACCATATAAAGTTTCATGTTTCAAGTTTCAACCAAGTTGTTATGCGATTTGAGCAACGACTGGAAGATTTTACCCTTTCCCCCGTCTGCGTGTTCCAAAGGAATATGCTTATAACCATAGGTAAAGGTTCTCAACTCGCAACAATTTCTGGTACATTTTGTCATTCCTGCACAATTTTTGGCCTAAGCCTCCAACCATTGTGCAAGGTGTCATTCAACTGGACAGTGACAGAGGAAAGGAATTTGTCAAGCCCAATGGGTGTGTCACCGGATCAACCATTGGCGTCGATGGTCTAATACCAGCCACTGTCTATCATGTTCTCTTGTCATCTTGGGCTGCTTGGAGAGCGTCATGAATCGCTTGCTATTGTTCCTCCATCATGAAATTCTTTCTCGAGTTGCCACTATTTTTCACTGGGTCTGCTCTCTACTTTCACCGTCATCAGAGATGTGCAAAATATGTGTGCAAGGTTTTTGCATGGGAGTGGATTCATCAGTTGTCCCTCCAGTGCCGTTGTGATTTGATACCAAGTGTTACGTTGAGTGGAACATAGTTGATGAACTGGTAGACGTTTCATAGGAGAAGAGGTTATGGGAAATTGGGACACCATTAATTCATAGTCAGCCATAAGTGTTCTTCAATGACAAGTGTTGGATTTATTGGGCATCGATACATAAGTTTGGACATTAGAATGAGGCATGCTTGGAGCCTTACGCATTTGAGGTGAGTGGCAAAGGCAATGTTGTGTCATGAGTGGCTGCTTTGAGAAACTCCGCCAAGAAATAAGGGGCTTCTTCATAAATTTTTAGCACCGTCGAGAAGTCAATCAAAAAGTATCAAAACGTCAATACGATTTGGAACAGTTTATCGACCCTTTTGAAAGGTGGTCGAAGTTGTCAGAAACTTCTAGAAATAGAATACTGGGGATCGGAAAATTTGGTCAAAATGCCAATGGCTGATCAGCATGAAATTCTGGAAGTCGTTGCATGGTGGGACATAAATGTAATGAACGAAATTCTCACTCATGGGGTTTATGAACTTTAGTACGTCTGGTATGTAGCATCTCCTCTAGAGGGAATGGTCTCAACCGTACCGAGTGCAATTCAGCTCCCCTCTAAACTTCCTCTTGAGCCATCTGTTGCACTGAAAGCATCTCTACCCCTTACTGCCCCTCTCTCCTTCCTTGTCATGCATCACTACCCCATCAACTGGTCGCTCCTTAATTCCCTATCCCATATTTTAAGCCCCCATCACAGCTCCCTGTCCACCTGCTGCACACCTTCCTCTATTTTTCCCAGTCAGGGCTCGCTACTTTCTCCCCTAACTCACAGCATGCTTGCACTGGCCACAATTACCTTTTCTTGCACTTTCTCTGCTCGTCCTGTCCTGTCGCCTTTGTTCCTTGCAGATACTCTGAGCCAGGTGGACGTCACAAATGCGGCAAGTTTTCTGGATGAATCTCAAGCACTTGACTCTCTCACCAATATGGACTTAGTGCCACATGTCATGGATGCCAGTGATGTTGTTTACACTTTGAACAAGACAGCCCTGGCCCACACTTTTTTCTGTACCATCCGGCAGCCATCAATGCATCACATACCGGAATCCAGAAGTTCTTTAAGTGGCAGGTTGAAGAAAAAAAATGTGATTTCTTCAAAACGAATTATCAAATGAAAACTTGTGTTCTTTGAGTTCACTCGCAACAATTTCAGGTACACAAACATTACCCTTAGATTACCGCAGCTCTCAGATTTCACCACTCTGAAAGCCCTTCGCCCCCTTCACACCCACCTGGTATTTGGTGATTTTGTTGATGGATTACCAATATCCAACCATACCTGCATGGTTGCCTTGGACAAGCCAAAGACGCCCCTTGTCATTCCAGGTTGTAATTTCTTGTCTTGCCTCCAGGCGGATGAAATCAAGGACATGCGTTTCTTCTATCTTTTGGGAAGTCGTGACTTTCCTATCTGTACAAACGTTGATCATCTTCATTGTAACAAATATTTAGTGAATGGAGCCTCCAATGGCACTCTCCGTGGCATCGTCATCCTACAAGACAACAACAAACATTTTGAGCTTGTGCCGGCAGCCATCGCCATCTTCAACCGCAACTGGCCAGCGCTAATGAATATCTCACCATTCAAGTGTGAAATCTGCACTTGGAACCATCACTCCCACAACTGTGGCATCTTCCATCCTTTGAAGCATGGAAACGGGAAATCTCGCAAAGGTTCTTGTCCTCCAATTCCATGTAACCAATGGAAAGACGTTTAATTCCTAACACCACCCTTGCCACATCTCAAGCTCTCCATACAATGGATTGTGCACTTTCTGTCTTGCATTCACCAACCTTCCTCACTCACACCGGAATCATGTCTCCCACATACCTTGTAGTTCAGATACTATCAAGAAAAAAATTCATCCTTGTCCTCCTGGCTGCTCCTAGAATTATGTGGCCTTCCATCAAGAATCTTGTATAACATTGGTTTTGCAACCTTATTGCCTGAAACCTTTCTCGTGAAAAAACCATTATCTTTGCAATCCACCACATCAAGATTTCCACAAACTGCAGTACCATCCATGCGGCGGCAGAGATTTTCTTGTCTTTCCCACCTCTTATTTGACCCTGAAACCACCCATTTCCCTACTCTTATACGCTTTCTACACGAGTACAGCAATGCAAAAAGAAAAATCAGATCTCAAGCCTATGATTCTTATCAATCAACAATTTTTCCTTGCATAGAAAACACCTAAGAGTTAACTGTAACCCTTTGGAACTAGAATATCCTTGAATGGGAGAAAAATTACTTTAAACCAATTTTATCTCTAGTTAAAAAATTGGGTCAATAACTCACACCCTATCAACGAAGGCACCCCTATCCATGCCATTGGCTTTAAAAAAATCACCCTAACTTCGTAAAGCCAGTCATGACCTTGCATCTCGGAGAGAAGACCTAAGAAAACACACAAATCTGACTCTTACTAGGTGAGGGAGATCTGATTTTCCCCTCAAATCACATCACACAAAAGTACCAATCAAGCCTACTCCCCACACGATGATAATCTAGATAACTTAATGACCTCATCCTTATTCCTCATTGGATATTTCAATCCACCCTCAGACAATCCCCCCATTGCTACTCCCCTTATTTTCCCACAACCTGTGGAATTTACAGATCCCATTCCAAGAAAAATGGTCCCATGAATTACAGAGCCTCAAACTTTCCGCTTCACCCTCTGCTTCCTCTGCAGACAAGGCCAACCACTCCCTACCTACCTCTTCCCCCGAACAAAACCTTCCAAACAGCCTTCCAAAAACTTTTGAAACGCTTACCCTCCCTTCCTTCCAAATAGATCATCCGGTTCCAACTCACCAACCCGACCGTGTAACCCCCTTACTACAAGTGACCAAAATGGTAAACCCATCCCATTAGCTTTTCCAAGGGGCGTACAGTGTATCTTCCAAAATCCCTCATTGTTGCAGATCTTAATGTGAATAGCCTTGGCCTTGCCAAGAAAAGGGACATCCTCCTCTCCTTTGCACGATCATGCAAGCTAGACACCATTGTCCTATGAGATACCTGCCTCGTCTCCCTCGTCCTGGAAAGGTCCTTGGGACTCAGAATCAAAGCATGAATCCCTCGCCCCATGCTGTTGGTGATATGAAAACCTTCATCCTGTTCAATGGAAAATGTTATAAAGCATGCATACCTCCATGTATCAAGATGCCTCCTCCATGCATCGCTAACATGGGAAAATGTCATCTTCAACATCATTGCCAGGTAACTTTTTACCTCAGCGCATGCCCCCGGTTCTTCTGACATGACTTTGGGCCTTTCTTGTACCACAGATATGACCCTAACACAATTCTAGTGGGAGATTTTCATTATGTTGAGAAACCATTAGAACATGCGTCAAGGAAAATAGACTCTGGAGGGTCTACTCCTTCCCAGCAATGCTCAAGTCACACGAGAGGGAAGGTGGACG
>SZWC01000717.1:345197-367617 GCA_023375785.1 Penium margaritaceum
GAGAGAGAGAGAGAGAGAGAGAGAGAGAGAGATAGATAGAGAGAGAGAGAGAGAGAGAAGAATAAGAAGAAAAAAAAAGAAGAAAAAAAAGAAAAAAAAGAAAGAAAAAAGAAAGAAAAGAAAGAAAGAAAAAAGAAAGAAAAAAAATAAAGAAATCAATAAAGAAAAAAAGAGGGAAAAAAAAACACACCTCCCCAAAAACTGCTTCAAAAGTAAGGGAGTCTTCATAGCTACATTCACAAAATTTGTTGAGGTTGTCGCCGATGTCGCTATTGAGGTTGATGAGACATCTATGACAATCTCATTCTCCTTGCCATGTTCCATACAGAAAAAGCCAATCTACGGCTCCACGTCATAGGTGACGCTTGGCCACAACAAGAAATATTGGCAATGTGTGTGGCCTTTTTTTACACTCCAGTACAAATTTGGTCACTGCTTCATCAGTTTCTCGTTGACCAGCTCCATTAGCCGTCAATATTCCGTGGGCCTCTTGAAAGCGGTAAATATTCTTTTGATCTAGTAGTGGATGCGTAGACTGAATCTCTGGTCCATTCAAGCTGTGAATCATGACGATACACAAAAGAAAAGTAGAAATTTCCAAGGGTGGTTATTTGGAAAGAATTGAGCAAGTCCACCAGTTCACTAAAATTTTTAACTCGTCCATTTGAAGGCACACATGTTCATGATGTTGACATGCTGACGGAATTTTCTACAGACACACTTGGTCTGGTTACTTGGGTTACAAAACCCCTCGGTTGCACAAATAGTAGTATGTCTAGTATACTTCCCTTGTACCCCTCATTGAACTTTGCAATCTTAGGTACCCTCATATCCTGTTTCAAAGCCATTTAGATGGACAATTGGTCAGTGCAAATTTCCTAAATGGACGAGAGGTTTGTCATCTACTCATTTCATTTGCCTTTTCCTGTCGCCTCCAATTTTTTTTCTCCCCCCTTTTCTGTGACTTTGTCTTTGGGGACAGTGTCTGAAAACATGTGTGGGTTTTTTCAGAGTTCAGCACTGCAGTTCACATCCATGAAAAACGCATCCACTTCCATGAGATTCAAGGTCCTAACATCTGGTTTCTCCTGCCGCCACAAAAAATAATGTGGCCTTGGATCTCCAGCCGCTGGAATCCTACGTACTATAGTTGTTTTTGGTGCTTTCAATCATTTTACTTCTTGTGGGCATTTGGAGAAGGGCATCATAGACAGCGTGTGTTTTGATTGCTTGGAGGATGATGCATTTGAGGCCAATATTGTAAGGGGAAAAGAAGTTCCTCACTTGAGATGTTGCTCACGGTGATGTTTGTACAAAAACACATTGTGTACTCTCCATCATGTTGGACCACCCACTGAGCCACTGCAACTTGTGTGATGGGTCGGAATTCTTGCCCAGCTTTTCCAGAAACCACGAGAAAGGTACGAACAAAGTGATTGGATTCCTTCAATTTATCAAATGATTGTTGCCATTTGGATTGATTTGCTCAAAACATAGTACAACTACAGTCAATGATGCACGACCATGCTTGCTGGTTTCCTGCTACCGTGGGGTGTCCATTCGATTTGACCACCTATTTAAAGTCGCGCCATGCAAATTCGAAGCTGCACTTTCAGTCTTCTCATTGTCATAAATGACCCCAAAAATTATGGATTACATCTCCAAAATCATGAGCCACGTCCAAAAAACTGGCCCTTAAGTATTTGCCAGGTCAAACAGTTCGTGGAGCACTTGTAGAACTTGGAATTCACTCAAGATTTGGGTGTTTCTCTCACTTGGCGCTGCCTCCCGTCCCTCCAAATTATGAATTTCCTCTAATAACATTGCAATTCATTGGATTATAGATGGAAATTGAGGCTCTGTAAAAGTCCCCGTTGATTTGCGCTAGCTTGTTCCTGCCTCCAGCCATCACTCTCCGTGTTATTCTAATGGGCGCTAGTAAAAACTTTGCCGAGCCAGACAGGTCCGGTACCAAGATAGCCAATGAGTTTGTGGATCCAAAACCATTCTTCACAATTTTTTCCATGCCTATCATCGCTTTTGCCTCATGGTTCACATGCATTAGAAATACTTGCTTCTTTGTAGCCCAAAATGTTATTTTTACTAGGTGTCTTTCCTTTGTTCACTACCGTAGTCATGAGGAATGTAAACTCCTGGAAGGCGGAGATGTGCGGGAAATTTGTGTGAGGTTCTATTTATCTAAGAGTGAGCTTCTCTGCTCCCCCTCCAGCATGGCTGTGCTCCAATACTAAGTATTGCATGCATGAAGTTGTATGTGGTTCACATGTACATAGTAGTAGAACATTCATGAGTTTGGCAGAAGGTGAAGTATTTTGAGTTGGAATTAGAAGTAAGTACTTCAGTCAGAATTTTAGAAACATCCATGCCCATTTCTCCATTTTATCAAATAAAGGCGAGGCATGGTTGGGATCTTAGGCGTTCAACAAGTGTGATGCTTGCGTAATCATGATGTCTTTGGCAAGAAACCTCGTGAGAAATCATGGGGTTTAGAAACAGATGTGAGGTGCGTCTTTGTATATATATACATTGTTGTTAGAAAGAAAGAAAGTAAAATCAAAATGTCAAAATGGTTCGTACAGAAATATTCGACCATTGTGGAAATTGGTGAGGCAAATTGACAAAATGCCCAAGACGTGTTGGCAAAAACACCCGGATGTGACATCAGCTGGTCTAGCAGCTCTATCTTCCACGTATGGAAGTAAAGGCAATACCATTTCCACCAACTATAAATGGTCTCAATGTATTGCGTGGTACCTTCCAATGGTCTCTTTTATGGGCCACACATGTCACTGCTCGTAATCTCCAATATTCCCGTGGCACGGTTCACACCTTCTTGGAATGTTGTCCTTGCCCTCAAGGAGAGCCTAACATTTCTTATATGCTACTTTGACTACTTCTGTGCATAATGCATCTGAAATTGAAAGACTAGACACCACTTGGCACTTCGCCATCACCTTCATGATTGCAGATGGCAAATGTCCTAACCTTTGGTTCAAAAGCACTAGAATTTATCTAGCACTTTGGAGCTGCGGCACAGGCTAGAAGCAAAAATTCCAAGGGTATGAAGTTGTTGCATACAGGCACCTAGACTATTTCCTCAAAAGGGTAACTTTTGTGGTGTCCTAAAAAAGGGCACCTTTCTTGGTTCCCTTTTTGCTACTATCCTTGTTCAAACCTTTTTGCCACTACTCATACCACTGTAATCTTTGGTGATGAGGGCAGATAAGGATCATAATGCTTCATTGCAGCCATGATGATACACTGCATCTTTTTTGTACTTAGTGACAGTGCCTTTTGTGACTTACTCCTTCAGCCATTGTGCAAGAATGGAATCTAGTGAAATCCATCAGTTTGGTGGGGGAAATGGGTATGTCTGTTTCTCACATTTGTATCCCAAAATTCCAACCCAGAGCATTGCACTACGAGGAATTGAATGCAACAAGAACTTTCATGAAAATAAAATTTCTATCCTCCTTGATTCCAACTATCATGATTCATTTCATGGCAAATATCTTATCTTCCAGAAAAACAGTTAGGTTGATGAAGCATGTTGTTGTAAACCGTGGAATTCAAAGTTCAACCTTTCTCCAGATGAATTCATGAAGTGATGACAAAAGGAGAATGAGAGCCTCCATGTTATTATTTGTAATCTTTTTTTTTGGCCATTCTGCTCACATACAGCATCCATGTTCCCTTCGCCAGCTCAAGCATCTCCTTGCATACGAGGTGGATCTCGTGCGTCCAGTACCAGAGGGTGCAGCTAAAATTGGTGACAGTTGGAAAATTCTCTGACTTTAGTTTCTACACCATGACACACTATTATGCCGAGGCAATATCTGCGGCTGTAATGATAAGCTCATCCGGGAAAACACTCCAGCCCTTCAGGATAATTCAGTTTTTTTTATGGTCAAGATTGTGGGGCCATAAACCTTGTTGCGTTATTTTTTAACACTCCTCACAAGTTGATGAGTATTCTGTAGTTTTGGTGTGCACTTTTTTTAAAATGTGCATGTACTTTTTTGTCAGCACGCGTTATTTCATTGCAGATACATGCTACCAATGAGGTCATTTATGGAAAGTTTGGGGGCCTGAATTTATCAGACAAAAACAAGATGATGAAGAAGGAAATGCTTATTTTCTAGTAGAATTTTCAAATGATAAGAAGTATTGCGTGAATGATTAGGGTTTGAAGGGAGTGGAGGAATTGAAATATAATCTCCTTACAAAGACATTCCCCAAACAATTATCCATTTCCCTCTAGCTCTCAAATGCACCAAGGAATGAGAAACCTAGTTAATCCTAGCATACGTGAAATTTTGCTTAAGCGCATGAAAAGAACTAATGAGCCCCTATCTTCCACGGAACTCAATGTAATCCAGCAATTCAAAGTGTGCTTTATGTAAGAACTCATCAAATCCAAGAATTACCATTTAACTTGAGTTCGAAGTACTCAACAAGACACCACATGACATTTACTACTAGTCTGATCAGATGTTGTAAATGCTTCCTCGAGAAGACACAAATGGGTCCAGGTAACTTGAGTATTCCGTAACACCATCGCCCCCTCCCTCCAAGTACACCATGTAAAGTTCTCGTGGGAGTGTGGAGCCCAAGCCGAGCAGCACAAAGAAGGGGAAGGACTAAGAGCAAGTTGTATGCATTGTGTACATTGGTTCAAAAACAAACTCAAAAAGTATAACATCCACACATAGTTATGAATACTCCAATGATGTTTTTGGTTTGATTGTTCATTTTGAACATATGGAGAACAGAATAAAAGTGTGTTATCAACCACTTGATGAGAAAATAAAAATCTGGAGACATACACACGAGTTCCATTCAATGGTTCATATCAATTCTTGTGTCCGGTTGTGTGTTTTCTTCTCGGGTGTTATTTTTCTCTCTGTTTGATTCATTTTTTTTCTTACTTCATCTTTGTGAATTTAAATTGGGCATTTTTTACTTCTATCTTTTAAATTCCTTGAATTGAGCTAAATTAATTTTTTTGTGAAACAGATTGTTACACGTCACTGGAATTTTGTGTATTTCAGCTTGCTATTGATTGCCCTTTTCATCATGGAACGAACTACTTCATAATTACGAACCTTCATACTGAGAAATCTTTACTCTTCACACTTTCTATCGAGGTGGATAATTCATGAGCTGGAGTTATAGCGTCATTTTGGATCACCCCATGAATGGTTTCACAACATGGATCAACCATGCCATCCAACATCATGATGGAAGGATGCATGTTTAAGAGCTCATGTCTTCTTTTTCCATGACCTTGTGTACACTTGAGGCTAATCTGACCCTCGACCAAAGCATCAACGTGTAAATGCAAGGCTACATAGAGATTACATGTATGAAGTCCTTGGTGCACATCATCTGCGCGTATGGCAAGTGGGATGTACACATACATGTGTCGGAACCTTTGTGTGCACCTTTCCTTGGCCTGTCCGTTTCTCATGTTTTGTATCTAGAAGGGTGAAAAGAAATTATTTCTATTTTGTTTCTTTTACAAGTAAAGGAGACCGCCACAGTGTATGCTCCCTTTTCACCCATCAGTGTGTGGTGAGTGATTTTTGCACGCCAAAGGGGCATACAAACTGAGTTCAAGAGCTTTGTAACCCAAAAATGAAACAAAAGAAGGGTAAAGGGGGACTGTAATGAATCTTTTTATGTTTTGCAACTAAATGTGGAACAAAAATGTAGACCCTTGGAATGGACATCAAGAGGAGGGCAGGCAAATGGTCGCCTCAGCCATTTTGGCTGAGGCGGACCACGCCACAACTTGACGTAGTTGTTACAGAGCATGGATGTAAACGCGCATCCAAAAACCCGGTCATTCCATGTGGCCTAGCCATGTGGGAACATGAACCTAACGCCAAAATGGGAGTGTAGAAGGAGTGACACAATAAATCTTCCATTGCGACACTCCTTTTGCCATTTTTTTGGCGGACAGATGTAGTCGTACTGGACTTTAGTTCGTAGATAGTTTTTTGGTTTCCGACTCCTCGATACGTCAACCCCGGGTTCCTAGAACTTGGATGAATTATTCAAACACCATTTATGATTACAAAGGTGGCTTGTACTCTACATTCCTCCCCCTTTGTTTCAAACCTTCCCACTTCTTCTTTGCTCACAAAACGTTGATCATCACGTACTTCATGATGCAAGCCATGTAACAAGAATCGTGAATAGGACCTCTTGTGTGAAATCATATGATCCACAACACAGTTTTATCACATTCGTGTGGGTCCAATGCATCATGGCATATTGCAAGAAGGAGAGGACGGTTTGGAAGGGCGACTTGGCCCCAAAGCCAGAGGCACAGATGTTGAATGCGCCAGTCATGTGCAACAAGTACGACATCATGGTGGAGGGGCCACAGATGGCCACGGTTTGTAGTGTTGTAACCCATGTTCGTTATGTGAACAGCGTGAATCGTTCGTGCACATGTGGGGCCAGGAAGGAATTCTGCCAGCCGTGCGTGCATGCTTAGACTGTGCTACTCAGGCAGGGAGAACCACCAGAGCTGTTGAGTAATGTGGGCCTGTCAGAGATGGCATTTCGCCACGCATACAAGGCCATGTTGGATGTCGACCCAGCCATACTGAAGCCGCTGGTGAGTTTCATATGGACCATAATCGGGACCACACTGGGGGTGTGGAAGGCAGAAGAGTAGGTGGGTGGACCGCAGCGAACGACGCAAGGCCAACAACATATGTGACCGCTGTGGGCTCAGGGGGCACACCATCACGAGATGCACTTACCCAGTGGCCCTGGCACCAGCAGCGGCACCAGCATAAGCACCATTATTAAGGAGGTTAGATTGAGCACCAGCAGAAGTAGTTATGCGCGCTGAGGCGTACGCCGGACATTGGTCCCTGAATGGAACACAGAATGTAGCTGAGGTAGAAGCTTTTGCGGTAGTTGTTGCAACAGAGTCAACAAGAGGAGCCGCACCTGCTTTAGTCATGGAATTCACGGCTGGTGCGGGGTCGCAACATGGGCAACGCAACGAACGAGACAGTGAACATCTCTGACGACGATGACTTCAAGTACGACTTAGAACAGCTCCCCGCATATGATTCTGAACAAGAGGAGATGTACGACCGTGAGCGCTTCATTCCGAATGAAGACTCGGAACAAGCGGGGGAAGAACCCTATGGGTGGATTAGTGAAGGGGACGACATGAGGCGCATTGAACAGCGCCCGGACTATGCCCACCAGGTGCGGGCCACGGAGGACATGCCATGTGGTGGCTGTGATTATGGCCCAGATGACTAGTATGACAAGGAGGATGATGCCGGCATTTGACTAGTTCGTTCATACCTTCACCCTAATCCATGTTTTAGGCACTTCTCTTCTGTATTGCACTGTTTAGCCTGTTTGTTGGTCTTCTCGTGGTGTGCTAGAGAAGGGAGGAGGCCTACAGAAGAGATAGCAGGGGGGGCACATATCAGGTGGTCAGGTTGTGGCTGTTAAGCACAGAGGATGACAGAAGAGATGGCAGGCCACAAAGCACATGGCCAACTTCACGAGGAAGCCTCCTTTGGTATTTAACCACGTAGAAAGTGGGTGGAAAGGATTCAGATTTCATGTGGCGAAGTGTTTTCTTCTATGTTGTATCGTAAGAGGGTCAACATATTCAGTTTCATTCCAGAAAGATATGGCATGCCCACTCTAACATATAAAACAACACGGCTGGTCACTGTGTTCATTCTCTTTTATTAAATAGAACATTTCACCACAACAATGTCGACCATGGACTGCCCAAGGCATTCTGATCCCCCGTCTGTGACTGGTTCCATGCTTGGAGCGAGTACAACATACTTGGTTACAAAGCCGTGTGCCAGTAGGAAGGCGGCTCACATCATTCAGATGTACATGCGCCCATGGCACAAAGGACAAGTGATAGAAGATACCAAGTCAAATGGAGGCGTGCATGGGGGAGGTTGTGGATCCTACTCGTGCCAGTGATGATGATGACGTATTTTACTATGCACTTGAGGAATACATGGAAGAGACTTGCTTTGCTCGGGCTTACGGACTACGTATGCCACGATTTCATGTTAGCCACCTGTGACCTGCTCGTGAGGTGATGGCTTGCATTTTTTCACTGCCACCTGCATTCCATCGCTGCCTAGTGAGTGTTCAGCCAGGTGATTACATCCGGGTGTAGGTTGAATCTATGTGCAATACATTTGGTGAAGACTCTTAAGCATGTTGTGCATCCTTACAATGCTCACTACACACAAATGTCCTATGAATGTTGTAGAAATAATGCATTTAGAATAGCCTGGTATGTTTTTGGAAAAAGGGCACACACGAGGAACATGTAGTCCCACACAAAATCCAAAATAGGTAAGCCGTTAAAAAAATTGAGTGAAGGAAAGGCTATGAGCCCACAGGGTCACATATGTGAATGGGTAATGGGATGGATCTGCACCCAAGGCTGCCAATCATCCATGGCATACAAGGGTGTCCCTGTTGGAGCACGCATGTTATACCAAATGGAGCGTAGATGGTGAACAGGTAGAAGTTGCGAGGCAGAACACGGTTTATAATTTGGGACACTCAAGAAATTTATAATTAGCGGTAAGTGTACTTCGATGACAAGTATCAAAATGATCGAACATATATGTACAAGTGTCGGGTTACGAATGAGGCATAGTCAGGGTCGTTGGGTTGATTGTCGAGCGACGCGTGCGGAGTCGCATCATTAATGGTCGGTTTCGAGAAGGTCCGCCGAGAAATCGGGGGGCTTCAAGAGTCGACGGTGAAGATGCAAGATGCATCTTTATAAATCCAGATTCGTCTTGGTGCATTGAGAAGTCGACCAAAAGGTCGTAATGCTTCTGTCATGGATTCGCGAGAGTTGTCGAAGTTGTTAGAAGGTTCGGGAAGATTCACTGAGGGCGGGGCAATTGGCCAGTTTTCCCTCAACTGTCGCAGTGAATGTCACGGTCTTACAATGCGATGGTCTGTTTGGGTAGTAACAGAAATGCGCATTCGGCAAGATTAGGGACTTGTTTATATCTGGTACGTTACACTTCCCCCCCTTATAGCCACGACGTCCTGGTATGCGTACAGATGTAGCCCGGTGACGGCGGTAATAGCCGTCGACTAGGTGATCGACGTCTCGGAGGTTGTCGTAGGGTTCCCAGCTATTATGTGCAGTGTCAAAGCCGTAACACTTGATGAGTACGTACCGTTACCAAAATCACCGGTCTCCGAACCAACGCCCAAAAAACTCTCATCCTTCCCATCGGTGACCACACACTTGTCCCATCACCCGCACAGTACACCGTCACCAACGGACCCATTCGCATTCTAGGCATTCTATTCAGTCGCACCTTGACCCCCTCGGACACATGGCAACCCATCCTCCAGCAAATAAAGAATGCCATCCCCCTCTGGAATAGCTTTTGCGGGCCTATATGCACCAATTTTAGTCATCATTAATAGCTATCTAAACCCAAAGTTCCTCTATTACTCATACACTGTCCCACCCCCAATGAATCTCCTCAGCAACCTAGAAGCCACCCATTTCAGTTCATCTCTAGCCACAAATCCCCAGCCAACCCCAAGAGATCCATCCGCATCTACTCACGCGGTATCGCCACCGCACCAATAAGTCAACAAGGCCTCGGCCTCAAATGGACTCCTACACTGATGGCCGCCCAAAGCACCAAATGGATGTACGGATTCTATCGCCCAGGACAACAGGCATGGAAATACACCCAAACACACAGCCAACGCCTCCCAAAGTCTAGCCACTTCTTCCATTCCCACCCAGCCATTCTACGCCTTCGCTCACTCAACTTCCATGAGAATTGGATCCTCACCTTTCAATATTTCCTTCAGACACAACCTGAGATAAAACCCCCAAACCTCATCCAAACTGAAATTGCTGAAGAATACCTAGCATATAATCATTTCCAAACAAAACCCAATGGCACGCCATTTGGTCACGCACAAAATGAACGCTTTCTCCTCACCACGGAGCTCCAAGTTAAACACCTCTTCTCACAAGACCTCCGCGACAGCCTCCGCCCACCAGTAACCCCATCACAACTCACCATACTGGAAACCGTTGTCGATCACCTTCCCCTGGCCTGGCAGCGCACAATGCTCAACCGCCCTACATTCCAAGACATCCTACAATACACCAAACATGTCACCCTCTCTTCCCGCTGCGGTCTTCCGATCAGAATCAGCTATAAAATCAAAACACGTCAAGAACTATACCTCGGGACCCCAATGCATATCGACACCATCATTGGGAAGGTTGAACCCCACCCATGGCTCCCTATCACCATCCTTGATCCACAACACGTCACACAAATCTACTGCAAAAAATGTTCCCTCGTATCCATTCCTATCCAGCCCAGCATATTGTGCCATCGGATAGGCACAGCAAAAAGCTCTCTTGGTGAACTATGTAAGAAACTAATCTCCATAAAAAAGCCCACCCCCATATATCAACTATCTTGGACAGGGCACTTCCCAACGGCCTTCAAACTGGGTAATCATTCACAAAAAACTAATATCCCTCCCCATCAACCTACGCACACAAGAGGTCATGCTCCGCATCTTCCTACAAAGTGAACGGCCGTTATTAATTTCTACCTCCGCCGTCATCCCCGAAGTGCCCTAGATGCCCCGACGATGAAACCATTGAACACTGCTTCCTCTTCTGCCCTCATATGAGACCCCTCACTCAACAGTTGTTAACCATATACAATGTCCTTCTCCCAAAGAAAATACCTGAAATTACTAACCTGTTAATTTGGCCCCTCAAACACCCCACACACCCCTTGTGGAAACTCATAAGAGAACACCTTTTCCATGAAATATGGCAAGAGCACTGGAGATCTCCTAAAAGTAACCCAACCTCCAAGCTAACACACACCCTACCATCAACCCTCCAAGAAACAATCCACCTAAGCGCACAAATCATCCACTCCCAAAACAAAACACGATCCAAACGTAACCAAATGCACTTGCTTTGATGCACCTCCCCGTACTGCAATGCAGCCCGTGGGCAAGGACACCCCACATTATACCTCTCGAACAGTTTCCGCCTATGGTGGAAACATCACAGGTTATACACGCTGTAGTTTGGGGGGCCGGGCTCCATACATGGGCTGATTTTGGCGTCACGTTGACCCTCCCCTCCCTCACTGGTTGCGACCACGGGACCAAAAAAAACACGTACCACTTGATGAGATATTCTATCGTTTTACCTTGTCATCGATGGCCAATGATGTCCTCAATGACGTACTCTGTGTCCTCTTTCACTTGAACCGGAGGCGGGGACGGGGCATCCCTGTCGGGGAAGTTTCCTCCGGGGTCTCAGGAGTGCTTGAGTCTGCTGATATGGAACACAAGATGAACTTGCATAGTGTCGGGGAGTTTGAGTCGTGCAACCACGGGAATTTGTATGAGCTCAAGCTCAAACGGTCCTAACCATCAGGGTTTGACCTTCGAATAGTCGGCTCCACAGATTTTGATGCTTGTCGAGCTAAGAAGGACTTCTTTGCCAGTGGTGAACACGTCGTTGCTGCGATGTCGGTCAGCTGCTCACTTCATCGATGCTTGTGTCTTCACAAGTGTCTGTCGTATTTCCTCCCAGTTGGTGGAGACGTCTCAGCGTTGGACGTCAACCGTGGGAATGTTGCAGTAATTTTGTAGTCCGGTTGGTGTGGCGGGAATTTTTCCATACACCACTCCGAGCATACTTTTATCCGTTGCAGTGGAAACTACTGAAACATATGCGATTTCAATGGTCAGGAATGTTTGTGTCCAATCGTCCCGTAAGGTTTGCATAGTGTTCAGAGAAGTTGTTCGAACTTCTGATTGGTCTGCTCGGTTTGACGATAGGTTTGAGGATGAAACGCCGTTGAAAGTTGAATTCTACTGCCGTAGCGAGTCATCGGTTTGCACCAAAATGGCTGGTGAATCGACCGTCTCTGTCACTCATGATGGTTTTCAAATATGTCGTGTAGCCGCATGATGTTTTTTAGAAATAGTCGTGCGGTTCCCTCGACGGTGACGGTAGTCGTTGTCAGAATGAAGTGGGACATTTTGGAAAACTTGTCGACGACAACAAGGATTGCATCATGTTCCTCGGGTATGACTGGTAATCCAGTGATGAAGTCCATGGAGATATTGGCCCATAGTTCCGTTGGAATAGGGAGTGGTTGCAGAAGTCTGATTGGCCGTGTGCGACAGGAATTTTGTCGCTGACATGTGTCGCAAATTTTGTAGAAGTTGGCCATGTCAGATTGCATCTTGTCCCACCAATAGTTTTTTGCCAGCTTCTTCAGCGTTTTGTCCTCTCCGAAGTGTCCACCTGGTCCTGCGTTGTGGCATTCTTCAAGCAGCACACGATGAAGTTCATCGTTCGGGGGAATGACCACTTGGAAAGTGAAGCTCCATCACCAATGGGATGCGTCGTACCAGAATTTCACCTTGTCATATCCGCCGTGCTAGTCATAGCCTCGTGTGAACAGCCGCTCGAGATATGGGTCTTGTTGTAGCTGTAACATTGCCACCTCAACCATTAAATCTGGTCGGCGGCTGAGTGCGTCCGCCAGATTGATTTTGCCTGGCCAGTACTCGATATCGTAGTCGAACCCAGATTCAAGGAACTCCATCCATCGGGTCTGACGTCGATTAAGGTTCAGCTGCGTTTTTGAACATTTCAACGCATGGTAGTCGGTGCACACGATGCATCGGCGGCACTCCAGGTAACACCGCCATGTCTTGAATGCATGTACGATTTCCAGCATTTCTTTCTTGTGTACGTCATAGTTGAGTTCCTGTCCTCGCAATTTTTTAGACATGAAGGCGAGTGGTTGCTCGCCATTGCCGTTGTCCTGCAGGAGGATTGCGCCAATGGCTCGGTCTGATGCATCTCTAGCCATGACGTAGTCGACCGTTAGATCAGCTATTTGTAGGGCTGGCACCAAGGTTGGAGCGTTCCACAAAGCGGTGAACGCTTCTTGTTTGTTGTCTCCCCATCGCCACTCATTTTCTTTTCGAGTGAGGTCAGAAAGAGGCGCTGACACTTGGACAAAATTCCGTATGTATCGTCGGTAGTAATTGCACAAGCCAAGGAAAACTTTAATTTCTTGAACGTTGGTCGGCGTTGGCCAATCAGCGATTACTGCCACCTTTTGGATCCGTACTGATCCGTTCACCGTAGATGCCATGGCCTAAAAACTCGATCGAATGACGACCAAAGTCACACTTCGAGATTTTTCCAAAAATTTCTCTCTTTGTGAAACTTGGAGGACTTTTTTATGATGTCCATTGTGGTCCTCCGGGGTGCGGCTGTACACCAGAATATCGACGAGGTACACCACGACAAAATTGTCAAGGTATTGTCAGAAAATGTTGTTCATTGCTGCCATAAATGTTGCCGAAGCATTTGTCAGTCCAAACGGCATTACCATGAACTCAAAATGCCCATAGCAAGTTCGGAATGCCATCTTCTCAATGTCCACATTGGCCACGCGTATCTGGTGATAACCGCTGTGTAAGACGATTTTGCTGAAAATTCGAGCCCCACGGAGTTTGTCGAAAGGCTTGTCAGCTCGGGAGAGAGGGTAGCAATTCTTGATGGTAGAGTCTTTCAACGCCCGATAATCCACGCACATACGCATCTCACCAGTTTCCGTTTTTACAAACAATATTGGTGCGGTGTATGGTGACATGGATGGGGGGAGGAATCCTTGACCGAGCATATCGTTGAGTTTCTTTTTAGATCGGTCAACTCATGATCACTCATCTGATAGGCCCCTTGAACTGTAGGTCTGCTACCTGGCTTCATTTCAGTGCAACGGTCGATGTCTCATTGAGGAGGTAAGGTTCTCCAAAGTTCGTCGGGGAAGACGGTCGCAAACTCCCGGATGAGTAGTGCAAACTCTTCGGGTACCATCACGGAATTTCTTGATGTCGATGGGGCTGATGGGGCTGATGAGGCCAATTAGGATGATGAGTCACCTGTTGCCACTTCCGCTTCCTCTATTGGCTCAAGGAGTACAAGCCATGTACGAGCTCCTCATCGTTTGCAGTACTTGGCCATGTTCAATGGTATTGGCTGCACATGCTGTCGCTTTTGGCTACTGCAACATCCTCTACTACTTCCGCCTCACTGTTGGCTTCTTTTCTACACGTGAAAGTTATCATTTGGCGCTGTCCATCTCCATGTAGACATCGCCGCTGTTCTAGTCGACCTGCGGATTGTACCGATACAGGAAATCTTGTCCGAGGATGATTTAGTCATCACTCATTAGACATGATCTCTAGACCGTTACATCCCATAGATCTCCTACTTGTTGTCAAAGTGGTTCTCGAAGTCTCCGTTTTTGCAACCTCCTATTGACGGTTTTTCCTTCAAAAACCCCTTGTTCGATCTGCAAACCCTGTTTGCAGACCACATTGTTCCTCAAAACGTTGTGTCAAGCCCCCTCCATCCAATACTGCCGGTACCATTCCGCGACTCTTGCATCCTCGAGGCTGAACTTTTAGCAGTATTGCGAGTTGGTCATTCTCGTACCCCTCGTCAAACTTTGCGATCTCAGAAATCCTCTACTGTGATGTAGGCCATTCAGATGGGCAATCATTCGACACAGATTGCTCCTCGCGGAGAAGAGTTGCGCCTTTTACTCTTGCCCTTTGTCGTTTCCCGACTCGTTTTTCCCGACTTCTCCCTTTTTTGGGACTGCTGCTTGCTCTGGCAATTGCGAATGATGTGTCCGAGTTTTCCGCAATTCTAGCAGGTTTGCACTTCTCTCTGGTCAACGGCATCCACTTCCATTGGATTCAAGGAATTCCCTGATTGAATTCTTCTGTTTCCATGATAATTGTGGTTAGGAGGTCACAAGCCATAGGATTCCTGGATTTGAGCGTTGTAGTCGACGTTGTCGATCCTTTCTGCTACTGCGATCATCCGCGGTGAGTCGTTTTGGATGCCAAAAATGGTGATTGCTCGCCGGATATCTCATTTGAGGCCGTTGTTTTAGTGGAAACAAATCTTTTCAGGGGCAATGTCTGCTCCGGTGATGATCTTGCAGAATCTACGCATGTACTCTGCCACCCTGGGCTGCTAACAGGGACGCTGGAGTTTCTACCGTGTGTCGGATTTCTCGTTCAGTTATCCAAAACGTGCAAACATCGCATGCGAGGATTTCTACCAGTCGGTTGGTGGCATCAGCGTTCTTGCCACTATGGGTTGATGTGCTCCAAGAGTAGAATGCCTGCAGTTGGCGATATGAGACGGGCGTTGTTGCTGTTGATGATGCTCCGCCAGTCTCTTGCTACTGTTGGATGGTCTTTACATTGGACCACCAACTTAGCGACGTGCCATGCAAAAGCGCGGCTACGAGGTCAGTTTTCTTTTGATCGACATTGACCCCAACAGCGATGAAGTACACCTCCAAACTCGTCATCCACATCCAAATCATTGGTCCCTTTGAGTTTCAAAGATCGCATAGTTCTGGTGGATTCAGAAGAATTTTGGGTTCGCTCGAAAGTTTGTTGGGAATTTATCTTGATGAGCACCACTTGTCGTGCACTTGCATTGCAAAGAGCCTCTATCTTGTTGTTGAGTTGTTGGAGTAGATGGTCGTTGATCCCCTCGAGCATGGAGATCCGGTTTGCCAGTTCCTCGTTGATCTGTGCCTGTCATCCAGTGCCACATGTTGTCTCTGTTGTCTTCGTCGAGGCTGTTGGTAGGGACGGTTGGTTTACCGCTGTTGGGTCTGTGACCGGATTGGCCATTGAACCCGTAGAAGTTGGTCTAGCATAACCTGCCGCATGACCTGCCATGCCAGCATTCGCTGTCGCTTGAGGGTTTGCGTGCATCGAAACGTTCTGCTCCTCCATTGCTGAAGTCGTCGTTGAAGGCCCGCTGCTGGTCGTCGGTTGTGCTCGCTTGCCTCACGTCATGGTTGCAAAGTCTGCAAAGTCTTGACGTGCGAGATGCACTGCCGGCTTGTGCAAGGTAGCTCTCCCAATGAGTAATTTAGTTAGATGCCTCTCCAGCACCGCAGCGCTCTGATACGAAGTGTTATGTCGAATGGAGTGTAGGTGGTGAACAGGTAGAAGTTGCTAGGCAGAAGACGATTTAGAATCAGGGACACTTGAGCAATTTATGATTAGCGGTAATTGTACTTCCATGACAAGTGTCAAAATGACTGAACATATATATACAAGTGTTGAGTTAAGAACGAGGTATAGTTGGGGTCATTGTGTTGATTGTGGAGCAACGCGTGCGGAGTCGCGTCGTCAGTGGTCGGTTTTCAGAAGGTCCACCAAGAAATAAGGGGACTTCAAGAATTGACGGTGAAGATGTGAGATGTATCTTTACAAGTCCAGATTCGTCTCGTTGTGTTGAGAAGTTGACCAAAAGGTTGTAATATTCTGTCATGGATTTGCAAGAGTGGTCGAAGTTCTCATAAGCTTTGGGAAGATTCACTAAGGGCGGGGGCAGTTGGCCGGTTTTCCCTCAACCGTCGGAGTGGATATCGTGGTCTCGCGACACGATGGGCTGTTTGGGTAATAACGTAAATGCCCATTTGGCAAGATTAGGTACGTCTGGTACGTAACACCTCATACCCATCATACAACACAAAGTGTGTGGAATGGGTGGTGGAAAGGCGTACATGGCGTCCCAGTTAGCCTTGACGTGGCGCCAGGCAGTTTTTGCCTCGTTGCATGTAAGCTTGGGGGGCGTGGGGAAATTTCAACCCTAGTGGACCATAACAAGTGTGGGTGATGTCTCCCAAGTCGCTCGTCTGAAGTTGTGGACGGTCACGGTCCACGGGGTCTATGTCCGTCTAGTATAAGGGA
Organism: Penium margaritaceum; assembly: GCA_023375785.1. Classification (NCBI taxonomy): domain Eukaryota; kingdom Viridiplantae; phylum Streptophyta; class Zygnematophyceae; order Desmidiales; family Peniaceae; genus Penium; species Penium margaritaceum. The sequence continues at coordinate 362,088 of SZWC01000717.1, forward strand.
AGATCAATCCCAAGGGTCAAAATTTTGAGCGGAGGACATTGAAACAATGCTTAAAACAGTCGCAAACCCGAACGGTAAGCTGTGCAAATCAGTTTTTTGATGACCTCAAACAACAGTTGCCGCGTGACACAGATAGCAAAGCACTACCGTGTGACACGACGAGTGTGCCGCTAGATGTCCAGGTTGCAGCCGTATTATCACGAGTACGACACAATGACGCGTACGTGTCGTCATTGTACTATAGCAGGGTCGTATTCGGCTGAGCGCAAATAATACTCTAGTTTGGGCATGGGTACGATGTTCTAATATTATAACCTAGCTTTATACCGTTCCTTAAACGTGCTACATAACAGACGTTCAGGAGTCCCTAATCCTCTAGATTGGACATTTTTGTTACTACACAAACAGCCCATCGCATCGCGAGGACCGCGATATTCACTCCGACGATTGAGGGCAAACTGGCCAACTGCCCCGCCCCCAGTGGGTATTCCTGAACCTTCTGACATCTGCGACCATTCTCGCGAACCTACCAACGTAAGTGTCACAACCTTTCGGTCGACTTCTCGACGCATCTCCACGAATCTGCATTTATAAAGATGCATCACGCATCTTCACCATCGATTCTCAATGACCCTCGACTTCTCGGCAGACCTTCTCGAACTCGACCACTCACGACACGACTCCACACACGTCGCTCGACCCAACGACCCCGACTATGCTTCATTTGTAACTCGTCACTTGTATATATATGTTCGACCATTTTGAGACTTGTCATCAAAGTACACATACCGCAAATCATTAATTGCTCAAGTGTCCCAAATTCTCAATCGTGTTTTGCCTCGCAACTTCTACCTATTCACCATCTACGCTCTGTACGGCATAACACTTGGTATCAGATCGCAATCGTGCTGTAGAGGCATATGACTACTTCATCCTGTTAGCTACTGAGCTAACCACCTCTGGCAGAGAAGCCGCGAAACCGAAAAGCTCACAAAGGTTTTTAGGCCTTCTTCCTTTGTTGACATGTGTCATGCACCCCAAACTTAATCAGGCATACACTTCACCTTCAAGAGTACTAACGCCTTAGCATTACATCTCAAGAAGAGCTCAAGTCGTCAATACGCAAGAGAGCATCAAGCAAGGGTTAATTGATCAGCATGCAAGACAAGTCCTTTTATAGCTGGCTGTCCAGTCTTAGAACTCAAAAGCACATTCTTGAGAACTGGCCTGACCCTGCCACATCACCAAGAGACTTGCGCTGTGGGCTTGACACATAAGCATCCTTGTGCCAAGGTGACTGATCAGCCGTGTTGCTTCCCAGAAGCAACGGACTTTCTTTGTTGGAAGCTTCCAAAACAACCAATATGTGCATGGATCCAGGATCGAACTCATGACCTCTCACTTGGCCAAATCAACAAAATGGCCAAGTTAACCACTCACCTACATGGTGTACTCACAGGTCATATCTCACACAAGACAGAGCATAGTTGAGTCACCCTACAACAAATCCAGGGGTCATACCTCCACAAGGGGCAGAGCATTCCTGATCCGCCGTACAAGACTTGAACAAGGGGCAAAAATATTCAACAAATCTCTCCCTTGCACCTTGCGTCCGTTTCCATCATCATTCTTCATCACTTGCATTGACCATGCCGATACCTTGCCTGCCCGCCTGGTGGAGATCCTTGTCCAATGGCTTTGTAAGCATGTCAACCCGGTTCAGCTTGGTGCCGACATACTCGAGCTCCACTGTCTTCTTGTAGACCAAGTCTCGAGCGTAGTGGTAGCGGATCTCGATGTGCTTTGTGCGCCTGGACAGGACGGGGTTCTTTGACATGTCAATGGCGCTCATGTTGTCAATCTTGATGACCGTCGCCGTTGCCTGTGGTGNCTGCCCCTTGAGATCGTCTAGCAGCTGCGTTGAAGAGGAGCATAGAATCAGGTCATCAACGTACAAGGCGACCAACATAGTCCCTTTGTCACTCTCATGCACGTACATGCTAGGGTCATTGTCGCAGTGCATGAAGGACTCCTTGGCCATGAAGGTGTCCATCTCCTGGTACCAAAGTCTTGGCGCTTGTTTTAGCCCATAGAGTGCCTTCACCAATCTACACACCTTGCCCTGAGGAGCATCAACCCCCTCCGGAACCTCCATCAATACCTCCTTGTCAAGTTTGCCGTAAAGGAAGGCTGTCTTGACATCCATCTGGTGGACCTCCATGTTCTCGGCAGCAGCAATGGCGAGCATTGACCGGATGGAGGCAAACGTCACAACTGGGGCAAAGGTCTCATCGTACTCTGCGCCAGGCCGTTGGGAGAACCCCTTTGCTACCACCCGTGCCTTGTACTTGTCTATCTTGCCATCCTGTTTCCTTTTTACTTTCAGCACCCACTTGGACCCCACAACGTGAGCCCCGGCAGGTCTGTCCACCAGCACCCAGGTCCCATTCTCTTCAATGGAGCTGAGTTCACTGCGAATTGTTTCGTCCCACTCTGCTTTGTCAGGCCGAGTGAGTGCCTCTGCGACAGACGTTGGCTCCTCTTGAACCAAGAATGAATAGTTGAAGCCTGTCCATTCATCCCTATCTGCATCGTAATGCTGCCGAGGTACTTTGAGGCGTGAACTGCTCCTTGAACCTGTTGGCTGGTGCTGTTGATGTAGAGGCTGGAGGTCTGGTTCGTCATTGATGATGGGAGAGGCATCATCCTCATGTTCCGGAGGATCGGATACGTCGGAATCAGAGTCTGATTCCTCCGAGTCATCTTCACGAGCTCCTCTCCCTGTTGCAGCACCTATCCCATGCCATTGTGTTGGTGCTTCGTCTCCCTCTTCTAGGAGAGTGAGCCACTCTCCCTGTTCTGGAGCGTTCTCGAGTTCGAGATGCTCTCCCTTACTCAGAGACATTTCATGGAAATCCACGTCTTTGCTGCGGATGACCTTCTTGGTTCCTTGGTCCCACAGTCGATAGGCTTTGTGGGCGGTGTCATAACTGATGAAAATACACTTTCGTGCTCTTGCATCGAGCTTTCCAGGGCCCTCACCGGCCTGGACCTTGGCAAACCCGGTGCAACCGAACACCTTGAGATGGGAGGCGTCCGGCTTCCTGCCTGACCATGCTTCTTAAGGCGTCTTCAACTGCTGTATCTGCTTCTTCTTGCCTCTCCTTCGCAGAGCTGCTGCAGGTGTGAGGTTCACAAGGTAGGTAGCCGTACGTGCTGCTTCAGCCTAGAACCTAGGAGGAAGCTTCGCGTCAAAGAGCATGCACCTTGTCATGCCTAGGAGCGTCTGGTTCATCCTCTCTGCTACGCCGTTGCTTTGAGGTGAGTAGGGCGTAGTTTTCTGGTGTTCAATGCCCTGTGTCTTGAGCCACTCCCTGCAAGCTTCGTACTCTTCCCCATTGTCCGTCCTGAATGCCTTCACCTTCTTTCCACTCTCTCGCTCAACCATAGCGACAAAGGCCTGTAGATTCTCCTTCACCTCACTTTTCTTTTTGAGAAAGTATATCCAGACTTTGCGACTGTTGTCTTCGATGCATGTGAGGAAATATCGGCTGCCTCCATTTGATGGTATGCAAAAGGGACCACATACGTCAGAGTGGACAAGATCAAGAGGTGCGAGAGCACGCGTTCCATTGCGCTTGAAGGGTTTCTTTTTCGCCTTGCCTTGAAGGCATGGCTCACACATGATCTTCGCTCCCTCCACCTTATCACCTAGCTCCATCCCACGCACTAGCTCCTGCTTTCCCATGAGCCCCAATGTGCGATGAGCCACGTGCCCAAAGCGCCTGTGCCACAGGTTCTTGGAGGATGTGCACAGGCTAGAATGAACAGCCCCGGTGGCTTCATTTGCTTGCGGTTTTGTTGCCGAATCATCTGCTTCCATTGCTTCTGATGCTCCAACATGTCCTTCCTCATCTGATTCTGCATCGCTGCTCTCCTCATCATCACTCTCGGCCAAAGATTCAGCCATTGAAGTTGTCGTTTTGGTCTGCAAGACGTAGAGTCCATCAACGCGAGGAACGTGTGCGACAACCTTCTTGGAAGAATAGGAAATGTTGATGTCCTTGGTGGGAACTATCACCGCTTCCTTCTCTATAAAGACCACTGTCATGCCATGGTCAGTTATCTTAGAGACGGAGAGCAGGTTGGCTGTGAAGGAGGGCAAGTAGACCACCCCCTCTAGCTTGAGGTCGGAAACTCCACCGTTGACACCCACTGTGACCAGCTTGTCACCAATCCCCTCAGCTGCCTCAACCTTGCCGTTGGCGACTCTGAAGTTCTTGTTACACGGAGCAAGAGAGATGAAGTCTCTCTTCTCGTAAGTGGTGTGCTCGTTTGTGCCCAAGTCAAGGCCATAGGCTCCTGGCCTGAGTATCGCCCGCCCTTTGTTGGAGGCACACTCAGCCATCAAGCTTGTGGGATCCTTCCCACCATTTCCCCCTCGCCATTCATCCCCGTCTCCTCCCTCTCTCTTGGGTGCACGGCACTCTCGAGCCCAGTGTCCGGCCTTGCCATAGTTGTGGCAGTTTCCTTGGCGCTTTACACCCCTTCCACTGTTGCTAGTGCTATTGTTTCCCTTGTACCCAGAGGATGAGGTATTGCAGAAGGTGCCGCTGCTCCATGAGGCAAAGGCAGCCATGTTTGCTTCACTACTGCTACGACGCATGGCTTCATTCCGCACATAATCAGAGACGGTGGTGTAGGAAACTAGATCTTCAGTCCACCCTCCAATCATTGTTATCATGGGGCCCCAACTTTCCGGCAGCGTCATCAGAAAGATCATGGCCTGCATGTCGGATTTCAGGTCCCACCCATGCCGGTGGCTTGTTGCAAGAGCGTCTCAAACTTCTGCATGAAGGCGGAGACATCCTCCCCTTCACCAAGCCTCATGCTGATGAGGTTTTGTAGAATGAAGAGACGGTTGGCAAGTGAGGAGGACTGAAACACCTNGGATACTTCCGTCAAAATATCCTAGCAGATCTCTGTCATCCATGATGATCTCAAACTGCCACTTCCAGAGTGCAAACCCCTCTCCATCAAACTTGAGGATGGGCGAATGATTCCCTGGTTCCCCTGTCCCTGCCATCCCCACAACTACAACTGCTTCAGCTGCTGCACCTGTTGTTGATGCCGATGAACCTGTGTTTGAGGTCGCTGTAGGCTGTTGGTGAGAAGAGGAAACTGCTTCCCCTGTTAACGTTGGCCGTTGCAAGCAGATGTAGGCTGATGTAGGCTGATGTAGGCTGATGTAGGCTGATGTCAGCTCCCAAGGTAGAAATGTGCAGATGTGTTGCATTCCCCTCCTACTGATGTTGCCCTGCAAACAGAGAAGTTGGGTGAGAGCGAAGGTGCTCTCACTGCTTGTGACCTTAGCGGTTGCGTGCGTGAAACTTCCCTAACCATAGGAGTGGGCCCATAACCCTTTGTTAGCTACTGAGCTAACCACCTCTGGCAGAGAAGCCGCGAAACCGAAAAGCTCACAAAGGTTTTTAGGCCTTCTTCCTTTGTTGACATGTGTCATGCACCCCAA
>SZWC01000718.1:0-11069 GCA_023375785.1 Penium margaritaceum
AGAGAGAGAGAGAGAGAGAGAGAGAGAGAGAGAGAGAGAGAGAGAGAGAGAGAGAGAGAGCACAACATGGACAAGCGTAGTGGTGGCAGGGGTAGATGCAAAAGAAGGCACGCAAAAAAGGTGATCACAGCAAGAACCGTGAAGCAATACACGCCAAGAGGTGCAATGGGACATAGATGCAATGGCGTGGCTGGAGCAAACGTCCATGCCCTGGTCTTCGAGATTTGTGACAGAGAGTGGAATGAACTCAAGGGCAAGTACGTACAGCTCATGAGGCAGAAAGAGCTCCTCCCCAGGTCCCACAAATCAAAGTACATCGACAGCCTGAACCGTCAAAAGCTGTCTAGAACCCATGCAAACAAAGCGGACCGAGCCAATGGGATCCAGGGAGACGAAGGACAAACAAGAAGATGTCATGTGGTCAGTAGCCTCAGAGTCAAGAGTTCAGAATCCCTGGAGGATCATACAAAAGAAGAGACACAACTAACAGCCATGAGTGCATGACTGAACGCGAGACGCTTGCCAGAAGTAACAAAAAACTGAGCAAAACAAACAAATTGCCGGTGCTCAATCCAGGGAACATCAGAAGGCAGACGACCCTGAACACAAGCAGACATAGAGCCGCAAAGGGTACTGTCAGACTCACATGCAAGTGAACTCAGACCTGAACATGCACTCTCACCTCCCTGGTCATGATGTTGATGCGGGTGAACAACATGAGAGAGTGTTGAGTCCAGCCGACAAGCTTTTTCTAACAAATCACGAGTGTTGACATCTTCGGAGGATGGAAGAAGGTGGAAGTCGTCAGGAGAGACCGAGGGAGGAGGAGCATACGGGCTTGTGGAGGGCCCGTGGAAGGAGGGCCCTCTGAACATGGAAGGCCACCTTCAAGGGTAGGACGGTGGGGGTGGTACATTGGAGGTGTTTAGGGGAGCAGTTGAAAAGTTTGGATTTTGACTGACAGGGAATGGCCACTGGAGAGGCCCGGAAAGAGGTGCCGCCGCTGCTGGAGGAACATGCTTAGTTGGAATGCATGGCGGAGGCAAGGCGCACATCATTTGGAGGAGAGGAACACTTTGGTAAAGCGTGTCCAACAGCCCCACAGTTCCAACACTTGACGGTGCTAGAGGAGGAGGACAAATGCCTGGAGGGACTAAAGAACTTACCCTGACACGGCTATCCTGTCCACCAGATTGCCCTCCACCTGAAGATTTACCTTTCCCCTTTTCCCGATCCCGACCGGTGCCCTGCGTAGCCAGAGAGGTTACAAACAATGGGTTGGAAGAAGAAGAAATGGAGGCGGAAATGGAGGGAGGAGTGCTTGGTGAAGAGTGTGCCGTTGTGGTGAACGGCACGGTGAAGGCGTCTATTCTGCAAGGATCTCCACCAATCAGTGAAACGCTCGACTGTGAACTCCCAAAGAGCCCCAATGCTAGAAGGAGCATTATTGAGAACTGGCTTGATGACCAAGCGGTTAAGCTCAGATGCTTTGAGCTTGGGGATGAGGCCGATGATAATGGAGAGAACAACTAAGACCTAGCCAGGGGCTGCCTTGCAGTCCCGCAGAAGTTGGAGGTTGCGCGCCCAATAGACATCAGTTTTCTCATCAACGTGCATGGACTGTGTGTTGAGCTGAACAGTGAGCATGCTGTGTGCTGCATGATGTCACTTTAGTGTGGTATTTGATGAGTGCATAGGCAGCAACTAGGTCACTAGGCATGTAGCGTGTGGTGTTAGCGTTGTAAGAGGAAATTTTATTAGTGAGATCTTCTAGCCCTCCTTTGATGAGTGCGTGAACCGCTCTGGATGCCTCTGACTCAACAGACAAAATGGGAGGGATGGAAGACGGATTAGAAGCATGGTAGTATTCCCACAGTTCCTTGTCCTGGGCCCATATGATGAAGCATGTTTCCTAGGATAAGATGGTGAGATTAGGGGTGAAGTGAGGTCACGACGTGTTGAAGTCGCTTCAACTGCTTTGACGTTGTGAGGGTAATGCAAGGGCTTTGGCAGCAGCTGTGCCAGTGGCGATGCCAACGGCGTCAGCGATAGCAAAAGGATCACATTAGACAGCAGCAGATGTGGCGGATGCAGCAGCAGGAGAAGTGGAGTATGTAGCGGAAACGCCAGCATTAGTGGATGCAGAAGGGATGGTGCGTATTGTGGGCTGCAAGAGGTTGAGGACCAAGCCAGCGATATGGTCAGCAAATGTATCTTGGTCATCTTGCTCATGGCACAATCTGTCCTATGCCATGCGTTGTGTAGTGAGAGCGAACTTGGAGGGCAGTGCGCTTGCACTGTAGCTTGGCTTGCAATGCTCTGTATTGCGCATCATCAATTGGAATGGTTGCACAATGTTACCATGCCAAAAAAAAAGGCAGATTTTCCTTGCCCCAGTGGCCGTGGGAATGAAACAGAAAGAAGGTTGGCTGAGATCTGTGGTACACGGCAACAAATCTGGATGTACAAATAGCCAACGCAGAGCCAAACCACAAATGACAGAGAAGGAGAGAGGCCAAGCTCACCAGGCCAAGCAATGGAGTGAGAAAAGTGGGGGCAATGCAATTGCGGCTGGCAGCGCAATGACAATCACATCAGAGGAAGCAGATACAAGGAGGCAGGCTGCTCCAGCGATACTGGCAGCAAAGAGGGCCGAGGCAGCTGCAACTGTGGAAATGAGCATGAGAATGAAGAGCCTGACACCGGATGCTGGTGAGATGGAGAAGGCCTAGGGCATGTTTTCATGGATGGAGATCACGTCACTGGAGAGAGTGGTGGGTGCAGTTGTTAACGCTACTGAGTTAGCTGCTTCATCAATTTGAGATGCGGCGTCAACTACTGTTGCTGCAGGAGACCCTTGATCAATTGCGGAAGTAGTGTATGCCTCAACAGCTTTGCCAGCAGCTATGCTAGCAGGTGCATGAGCTGTTTGCGTCATGGCAGAAAATGTGGAAGAGATACCTGCACTTGAGACCAGTGCTTCCAGAATGAAGAGAAAGTCAGATGGAGAAGATGAAAACTAACATGACCAAGTAGCAGTAGGAGTCGAGTGAGAGCAATGAGTGGATGACCTGTGTGTTGCAGCTGTGACTGGTTGCGCTTCTCCATGAGGAGGAGCATGTGAACTTTGCTGACGTATTCTAGGGTTTGTGAGTGAGCTTATAGGCAATTGAAGTGTACATTGATGTCGTGGGGCACAATGAGCAACGTAGTAGTGTTGTTGGTTACAGAGAGGCAGTGTGCCTTCGCCTCCTGCTCGTACCACTCTTCAAGGTCAAAATCCTTGTCAAAACACTACCCAAGATCCTATAGGCGCACGCGTGACCACTCCTCTCTCTTGGCTTCTGCCTCGTACCATGTCACTTCGTCTTAAACGTGCCAGCACTCACGGGCCAGGGTACATGATGTCTGCATGGGCTCAGTATTGGGCGGAGAAGTCAGGGCGGTGATGATCTAGTTGCCCCTTGAGGAAGCTTGAGGAGCTGTGCATGTTGGGAGAGTCGCTGCTAGATGTCAGGTTACTATAGTTACTACGGCTGCTGCTACTGCTGGCGAGAATCATGTGGATGTTGCGACTACCAGACGCAGCTGCTTCTGTCATTGTTGAGAATGACACCGGGTGATGGAGGTCTAGTTCCCCCTTGGGGCAACTCAACGAGCTTTGTGAGTTGGCTTAGCCACTCCTTGATGGCAGGCTGCAGCATTTACTGGGGCTGTTGCTACTACTGCTAATAATGGCAAGAAAACCGTGAATGTGCAACTGTCGTGATCAGACGTGGCTGTTGCTGCTGGTGTTGTAAACATAGCTGTTGTTGCTATGACTCCGGATGCTTCTGAACTGACTACCGATTCTATGGCCGGCAGTCGGTGAGAAGAGCTCTTTGAGTTGGCAGAGCCACTGCTTAATGGCCAGGCTGTAGCTCTTGCCGGAGTCGCTGGCGCTGATACTTCTGCTGCTCGCGAGAATGCCAAGAATGCTGTAGCCGCCACAATGGGACGCAGTGCTGCCGGTGTCTTGAATGCAGAATTCGTTGCTAAAATTCCAGATGCTTGAATATCAATCACCAAAATTTGGTAGGCTAGCACGCAGGACAAGGTGGCAGGAGGCAGTGACAAGGAAGCTTCTACGACACTGTGTTTTGTTGCCCCTGTGAGACCAGCGGTGTGGCTCCATCTGAACGTGACGAGATTGAGTGCAACAGTGGCAAGAATGCCACCGCGGACGTCACTACTAGAATCAAACCGACAGGGCTAGATCTAGAATTGAGTGAGTGGGAGGCATGAGCATTCCTGCTCTGATACCAGTTGGTGGCGATACTTGCTAAGATGGATCAGTTGGCATGCAAAACGAGGAAGGTAAATGTGACACCATGGATCGAGGAAAGCTCTATTCTCAATGACATAGAGTGTAACACAAACAAGAAACAACCAAGTTATTCGCGAGGGAACGAGGTGATGTACACCGGTTGACCGGACCGCCCATGCAAGATTATCGTAGTGGGGCCCGGACACCGTCCGGGGATCAAACCCAACAATGGAGCGAACAAACTCCAAGTGGTTTCTCACATGCTGGTACAAACTAGGCATGTGGTCCCCAGGGATCAGCCACCCAACTTCAGTCCTCCAATGCATACATGATAGAAAGTATCAAGCACGTCAGCTTTCACCACTACATGAAAGCTCTCCATGAATCTGGTGTTGATGCCATAACCGCCATCTCAGCACTTGGCTATGGAGCTAACAATGTGCGCTCCATGATGTGTACATCAGTGTTGCACGAAAGAGCTTTGATCCACATTAATCACCTACTCTGTGTGTGTGTGTGTGTGTGTGTGTGTGTGTGTGTGTGTGTGTGTGTGTGTGTGTGTGTGTGTGTGTGTGTGTGTGCGTGTGCGTATAGAGTCAAGGGATCACTTGTTTGACACTCATAATCAACAAGCCGGTGACAGCGGTAGTAGCCGTCGTTGAGATGATCGACATCTCAAAGGTTGTTGTGGGGCTCCCAACTGATGTGCGCAGTGTTGTAACTGTGCCAATTGACCAGATACTTGTTTCGGAGGGGTTTGCGAAGTTGATACATCTGCAATTATTCGTCGATAGTTTTCCCTTCAAACACCCCTGGTTTGGTCTGCAAACCCATCTTCAGAACCAAGTCATTGCTTATGAAACCATGAGAAACAATTAAATGATGCAAGGAAGCTTCCTAGCAACACTCCCGTTGACCAGGCGTCAGTGCCTGATCAGACGGTGACGACAGTCACAAGTCGTGCACGCAACGGCAAGAGTTTGGCTAGGGGACACAAGGCAAAGTGTCTGAATGCTTCAATAGCATTTGCAGAGAGAGATGACAAATAACAGGTCCAATGCATGAATACCTGCCGCAGCACACAGCGGGTGTCGCACACGGCGGTCCAAGAGCTGTCCCAAAACCGGCCCAAAACCACTGTTTCGGCCATAACTCTGTACACACATGTCAGAAAGCTACGCTGTCTGAACCTAGACGTGCAGGATCACAAGACGGACGCTACGACTGGTCACATGCATGCATCCATCATCAGACGGTGGACACGTAATGCCAAAACATGCAAATCAGGCTCATGGCCAGTCCGCCAAAAAGACTCCTGCAAGCTGCAAAAAAAATAGCAGGGAGTCCCGGCAGTGTCCGGGGCTTTGGAACGGTAGTCGGCCAGCTCCAAGCTGGCAGTCCGCCGCCAGTCATCGCACCGGTGTCACCAGGGCCCGCCTGAGGGATCTGCACGAGTATGGACACGGCCGAGTGGTCACGGTAGATTGTACAAGAACGTCACAAATCACAACACTCCCCCATGACCCGATGGTATGCATCTCCATACACGTACAGCACTGGGACAAGTACAATAGTGAGTGTAAAATAGATGGGACACGGACACACATCCCACACTCAACCACCCTCAGGCATGGGGCAAAGCCCAACAAAACGAATGGCCACCAGGAACTTTCCGTGAGCTAGTGCCTTTGTCAAGAAATCTGCACGCTGCATGTCAGTGCCAACCCACATGACGTAGATCACGTGTCGCTCCACCAGATCACGCACAAAGTGATGCTCAACCGCAATGTACTTCGTGCGAGTGTAAAAGACACCGGAGATCTCCGTAATGGCGAGAGCACTCTGGTTGTCACAACGAAGCACAATGGCGGGTACTGGCTAACCAAGCTCAAGAAACAGGCGCTGTAGCCATACCGCCTCAGCAGCCCCTGCGCCCAAAGCAACCTACTCTGCCTCCAACGAGCTACGTCTGATGTAGCCCTGCTTCCCATTACGCCAAGACAGAGCGGTACCACCGAGCAGGAACACGTAGCCAGTACGGCTGCGTCCATCAAGGCTCCAGGCCCAGTCGTTGTCAGTGTAGCCGTCAAGGACCATCGAACACTGCCAACAAAAGCACAGTCCGAGGTACAGCGTGGAGACCACGTACCGCACCACTGGCACAGCCGCGTGAAGGGCTCTGGCACATGGAGCTTGCAAAAACTAAGTGAGGAGGTTGACGGCAAAAGCGATGTCAGGACGTGCGGTAGTGGCCATGTACATCAGAGATTCGATGAGATGGAGGTACAAGGTCACGTCCACTGTCTCCCCCAGCTGTGTGGGATCATCCACCTTCAGGGCATCCTGCCCATCGGGTGTAAGAGGTGTGGAAGCGGTGGGCACTGCACCAAGGAGATCGCTGAAACTCTCCTCCACGACTCGTGCGTATTCGGCCTGATGTAGCAACAGTGTTCGACGTCTACGATCTCGCACGATCTCCATACCAAGAAACACTGATGCAGGACCGAGGTCCTTCATCCTGTTGGCAGTCTGAAGGAAACCCTTGGCCTCCTTCACGGCCTCCAGGGATGGAGACGCGATCAGAAGGTCATTGATGTATACCACGATGGCGGTGAACTGCTCGGGTGTCGATAGGATGAAGAGAGAGAGAGATCTGCCTCGCTCTGTACATATCCCGCACGTGTCAAAGTGCCGGTGATCTCCCGGTTCCAACACCGCCAAGACTACTTAGGCCATACAAGGACTTGCGCAAGCGCTAGACCTTGTCACTCTTCTCCAAGCCTGGTGGCTGAGCCACGTAAATCTCCTCATCCACAGAGCTATGGAGGAACGCATTGTTCATGTCCATCTGGTACAGTTCCCAGTCATGCTGAGCCACTACACCAAACAGAGCTCGAGCTGAGGTCATCCGTCCGACAGGGACAAAAGTGTAAGTGTAATCGACGCCCTCAATCTGAGAGTACCCCTTGACGGCCAAGCGGGCCTTGTTGCATTCCAGTGAGCCATCCGGCGTCACTTTCTTGCGAAAGACCCACTTGACCTGAATAGCCTTCCTCCCAGGCAAAAGATCGACAAGCTCATAGACTCTATACTCTCGGATAGCGCGAATCTCATCCTCGCACGCGGTGCACCAAGCTTCATCATCCTATGATGAGAGAGCTTCCCTCAGGGTGCCCGGGTCGGGCGCCATAGAGGGAGAGCTCTACGTGGCAAGGGCACACGCCTCGGTGCTAGGCCTGACGGCCGCAAGATCAGCTGCCGCATCACAAGCGATATGGAACTCGCGAGTGACGAGATCGAGCCCTACGCGGCACATTGGATGTACCTCTGTGAGCTCAGTGCGGACACTCAGGCCTAGGGCCTTTGTGCCGGGGTCACCACTCGCGATGCTGCGAGAGGGGCGCCTGGGTGCAGGACCCGACACTCGCTGAGCTCTGGAATCCAGTGGTCGGAGACGGCCACCGGGCTTACGAGAGTAACTTGAGCTCGAGGGGCGCACCTCAGGCACAGGGACAGGCATGACCACAGCTGGTGGGGGCTGAGGCAAGGCAACCGGTGATGCCGTGAGAGGAGATGCGTGTGTGGGGGACACGGGACTGGGTGTAACAGCAGGAGCAGGCAAGACTGGGCCTGACACAGAGGCAGGAGTGCTAGCAGATGCAGGTACGGGAGTAGGCGAGACTGGACCAGACACAAAGGCAGGAGTGCCAGCAGACGCAGGTACTTGCACAGAAGTAGGCGCGGGAACAGAAGCAGGGGCACCTGTGGGGTGTGAAACAGGCCGTACGGGCGAGGTCTCTGGACCGACAGCGATGATCGCCGTGTCATCAAGGGCCGGAGACCGAGAGGTGAAGGGAGCTTGAACGGACACATTAGCCTGGTGAGAGGTGCTCGCTGGCGTAGAAGTCTCCCCCATCCGCCGAGAACCCTCACAGGTAGGAACATGTGTGGCGGAGAGTGCCGTGATCAAAGTCAGGTCACGGTAGGTGAGAGACTAAAAAAAAATCGCGTCGTGTGACTCAATGACGCGGCGACGAGTAGGGTCCCAGAAGCGCCAAGCCTTCGACCACGAGGAAATGCCTATGAAGGCACACAAGCGACCCCGAGGTGAGAACTTGGACCCCTGCTAGTTTGCGGTGTACCACATGGAGGCCAGGGATCCCCAGACGCGAGCAAGACGCAGGTTAGCACGGTGTTCAAACCAGAGCTCATACGGTGTAATATGGTCCGGAAGCGGACCGTGCGGGAGGCGGATCCAGACCCAAGTCATGTAGGCAAAACCCTCAAAGACAAAGGACTCAGGAATACCGCACTCAGACCACGTAGCGTGAACCGCATCCTCCATGGTGCGCTTCTAGTGCTCAGAAACACCATTCTGTTGAGGGGTAGCAGGAGCGGAGACCTGGTGAAAAATCCAGTGCTCAGCAAAGATTCCGTCCATCTCGCCAATGAACTCACCACCGCGATCCGAGTGGAAGGTATGTAGCATGTTACATGACTGACGCTCAGCCATCACTAGCCAGAGTCGAACCGCAAGGGCGGCGTTGCTCTTCAGACGCAGGCTGTAGACCCACCGCATCTGGGTAAACTCATCAGTCAGAGTCAGAACATACCGGCCCCGATCAGAGAGGGACTCGACCGGAAGAGGACCAAGAAGGTCTGAGTGAACTAACTCAAGAGGCTAAAGCGCTCGAGAACGAGAGTCAGGGTAGGTGCATCGGTGCATCTTCCCCTGAGCGCAAAAGAGACAGCCGGTCTTGGGTGGCTTCTCGAAAGAATCCGCGTCAAGACTGAGAGCTGGCTGTGTCCGAATGAACTTCGACATAGTATCGTAGTCCACGTGACACAGTCGGTGATGAAGCAATCACTGGTGTTCCAGAGACAGAACACCAGTGACAAAGACCCGACCGGAGGAGGAAGGAGAGCAAGGGGAGGAGTTCCGAGAGATGCGATACAGATCATCAACGACTGAGGCACAAAGGACAACGCTGCAACTGTCAGTGGCAATCATAGTCGCTGAGTTTGCGGAATGCTCCATAGAGAGACCCATCAGTGTGCAGGCACGCACAAAAAGTAGGTTAAGCTCAAGATCAGGCACAAACAACACATCGAAAAGGTACAAGGGACCAGACGGACCGTCGAAACGTACATCCCCAACACCATGGACTGGTAAGGACTGACCAGAGCCTGTACGGACGGAACGGATAGACGTGACAAGACCGAGAACAACAAAATCACTACGACAACACGTCATGTGATGAGTGGCACCAGAATCGATGATCCAAGGGCCACTAGAGTCACGACTAGTGGACGTCACTGTATAACGGGCAATGGAACACTCGGCATGAGAGGGACGCTGAGCCGTCAATGGGGAGGAATGACGCAGGACACAAAGATGAGACTCATGAACCCAATCGGTGCAGTCAGGCCTATCATCATCACATGCTGACTGTGCTCCCCCACACGTGTCGTCACGAGCCACAGGAACGGACGGACAGACAATCTGTGGACCACCCGACCATGACAACACACTCGCACCTCCCTGAAAGCGGAGCGCCGGAAGGTGTCGGAGCTCAGCGATGGTGTGGTTGCGTGGGTCCGGATCACTACCACTCGCCGGTGAGGAAGCACAAACAGCTGCAGTTGTGGCCGCCACGCGTCCAGAGGATGGGGAGGATGACGTCCTAGACGTGGAACGGAGGGCATGTGTAGCCTGGAGCCCACGAGTAATCCACGCTCAGTCGAGCGGCTGTTGGCACTCGGTGTAGCGATGGACGCCTCCACAGTTGTAACAGTGAACAGAACATCCACGGCTACCACTGGATGACGTGTGCTGCTGTGACTGCTGCTGACCTGATCCACACTTCCCCTGAGCTGCTGCTGCAACACCCTGTGTCTGAGTGGGTGTGGGCGGGGCCAAAGAGGAGGAGGAAGATGAGGACATGATGGAGGATGAAGAAAGACACTGCAGGAGGGAAGATGGTGGTGATGCGATGACCACTGTAGCAAGAGAAGTCTCCTGATGGGCCACGGCTGTGAACCGGGCTCGGTGTGCTAGCCTCAACCGGATGGTGTAGGCACCAACCGACGGTAACGGCGCCCAAAGGGAGGCCGATGCACACCAACCCGGCGTTGCGGAAGCGTAGGATCGTCTTGGGGGAGCACGGGAACACGTGTGGCACAGTGGGAGTAAACTGTACTTGTTATTCAAGTGTCAGTATACAAGACTATATGTACATGATGACACATCCTAGGCGACCCGAGGTCGCCGAGCCGTGCACGGCTCTGTACGGGCCTGGGATGAGCGTTATTGCCTCAGCATTACGTAGCTCATCTTTCCAGCTTTCTAAGGCACCAAAAATCGCATCATTCCGTGGAGGAACGGCCGAGATATGGCCGTTTCCGTGAACCACGGCAATCTGCCGCTGGCAGCACCACTAGCGGCGGTGACGGCCGCCCGAAGCGCCCTTTCTGGTAATAACACACCGGGGCGCCATTCCGAAGCGCCCTTGGCCCTCAATTATCCTTGACTCATTGACTATCCGGGCCCCAAGGTGCGCTTCGGCTTTGTTGGGTCTTCCGAGGGTCGAGCCTCAGTCTTTGGGGATGATTTCCCGTCACCTTTTTCCCCTCGGCCGGTCCAACCTTTGGCCGGGCGTATCTTCCTGAATTCTTGATGGATCGACCCCGTTCTTGGGTCGATCTCGCATGGTTTTTCCTGTAGACTCCAAATCCACAGTCATCTTGGACATTCAAGGAGCCC
>SZWC01000718.1:11276-21655 GCA_023375785.1 Penium margaritaceum
CCCCCCCCCCCCCCCCCCCCCCCGCGCACACGCACAGGTCTTACATCGTCGCCTTTGCCACATTCAAACTGCAATTGTTGACAGCTTGCTGTTCCACCAGCCTGCTCATGATCTCAATCCCTCTTCATTGCCCACTCCTTGCACTACTGAATGCCTTGATTTTGTTCAGGGAAAGATGCACCGGTCACCTTTTTCCACTTCTGATATTCACACTTCCCACCCGCTTCATCTTTTGCATGCTTGCTCATGGGCCCACTTCTTTCATGACACCTTGAATGGTGATCCACACTCCGTTCTCTGTCTCACCAAAGATCAATCTCGTATGCACTGGGTGTTTGTTCTTCTTCAAAAGAGTGACGTCTATCCCACTCTAGAGTTTTGGTTTTCTCAGGCTCGGTTTGCCTGTGGTCGACACCTTCGTCCATTCCATTGGGGTAGTGGCGATGAGTTCATGGGACCCATCTTGTATTTCTTCACTACACTTAGAGTGTGCATGGAGCCCTCCACGCCTTACATACCCCATTGAATTGGTGTCTCTGAATGCTAAAACCGCACACCAGCTAACGGCATAGGCACTCTCCTTGCTAACTCTCATCTGCCCCCTCTCTTCTTGCTTGAGGCAATGTCCTACATGACCTGGGTCTGGAACCATGTCTCACACGACCCGCTTCTCCATCATGTCACTCCCTCTGAGCGCTGGTTTGGTTGTCGTGCCGATCTGCATATTGATTGTGTCTAGGGCTATGTCACCTTGTTCAGCTCTCAGATGACTTTCGAGGCGGCAAACTCAGTTCTCGTACTCGTCTCAGTACTTTCCAGGGTGTCTCAACCTTATCCAAGGCTTGGCACTTCTAGAACTCTAACCCTTCTTATGTCATTGAGTTGTGTGAAGCACTCTCCTTTGAGGGTGTCTTTCTTCCTGACTTATCCCGTGTTGCTACCTCCTCTTCTCTTGCCTCACTCTGTCTGCTCCAGGGGGAGTGGTTCTATGCCCACCTCTGGTCTCGAGGGTACTCCTCTCACTATGGGTGTTGCAAACTCTCACTCCTTTCAATAGTCATCTCCATAATCGTCTTGACAGTCACCTCCACAGTTGTCTCAACAGTCATCTCTACATTCCTCTCTGCAGTCATCTCCACATATATTTCCACGATTGTCACCAGGCAACTCCATTGGAGGTGATTCACAAAATCCTTCTAGCTCTCCTCTAGACTCCCCACCAGCAGCCTGTTTGCCAGTGTCCATACCAACAGGCGACTCTGTACAGTCGCGGCCTCACTTGTCCCCTGGCTTATCTTCTCTACCAGACCACCAGACCGTGCTTCACGTGCTGATGTCATCAAGTCACATCCTTCGTGACACACACTTGTTGTCGCTTCAAGGCCACACACATGTGAAGGTAGGCTTCATTCTCTTTCTTAGAATTCAGTCACCCAGTCCTCCCAGCAGCAACCATGCACCAGTGCATCATCTTCTGTGGCTGGGTTATCTGCCACACCCACCGGCCTAGATGCACTTGGTCTTGATGTCATTATTTTCCATCCCAGCTCAGTTATTGGATGCGCTCTTGTGGCACATGAGTTTCACAGTGTCCTTGAGGCATCTATTGCAGGCTATGTTGCTTCATCCTTCGCCACCAGTGGACTTCCTACACTTCTACCAGAGCCCACCACAGTACGACAGTCTTGTGAGGTGACTGATACCAGCTTCTAGGAGAAGGTGATCTAGGAGGAGTTGGATGCACTCAAGAAACATGGAGTCTTTGAGCTTGTTGGCCTACTTTCGGGCTGTAAGGTAGAGTCCTCCCACTAGGTTTCAAGAAACACATCACTGCTGATGAGAGAATATGTCCAAATGTACTTGGTGGCATCGTCGACGAAAACCACAGAATACTTGTGTCCAGTAAAGGATTTGGCGAAGGGTCCATAGATGTCCATTTGGACTAGGTGAAGCTTGTCTGAAACGTCAATTTTTGTTGATGGAGGGAAGGATTGGCGCGCCAGCTTTGACTTGACAAAAGGTTCACAGGGATGACCTGGGTCATTCTCGACGATGGTGAGGCCATCGATGAGGTTGTTGGAGAAAAGTAGTTGGAGCTAGTGATCGTTGATATGTCAAAGGCGGAGATGCCAGCGTTATGGTGTTACTGACTTCTGTGGTGGGAGGCTGACAACTGTTGCAATTGTACGTTGGAGACGAGGAGGATAAAGCTAAAGCCTGATCATGCCGTTGCTCTGCAACTCTCCTTTTGCAATGAGCTCTCCTGTGACCGTACTAGCAAAAAACTCCATGTCTTTTGTGGTGAAGCGTAGTCCCTTCATCATTAGTTTGCCCATGGAGATGAGGTTTGCGGAGATTCCAGGGACGCAACGCACGTCACTGATGGTGACGTCGATATTGTTGTGCGCACGAGCTTTGAGACCGTCGATGCCGTTGATAGGCAGTCCCGCCATGTTTCCCAACATTACTGTAGAAACTTTTGGGTATGGTCTGAGGCTGTGTAGGGTGTTGGCGTCGTAGGTGATGTGTTCGTTGCTTCCGCAATCTAGGTAGAAGATATCTGGGTGGCGTAGAAGCTGCTTTTTTTCAGTTGCAAAAAGGATTACCTCGTAGGAGAAGCCATACTTCTATCCTACTTCATCTGCTGACTCCTTGGTGTTCGTGGGACTGTCTTCATCCTCCTGTTTCTTTGTCTGCTGCTCGTCCTTGCTTATAACTTGGAAAATTTGCTGTTGTTTGGCTGGTGCCCCTTGTTGCCGCGGTATAGGCCTTGATGGTCTAATTCCTTCTCTTTCATGCTGATGTCGCATTCAACAATCTTTCTCAATGTGTCCTTTTCCGCTGAATAATCTGCAAGTGATTGCAGGCACCGTCGCTGGACACGTTTGAGGCACGAAAGACGAAAGTGGGTGTCATGTCTGCTTGCTTTCCTTGCTGGAGTTCAGACATTGCCCGTTTTTTTCTTGGCTGATTGTGGTCAACATGAGCTTGGGCGTCATCGGTACCGTCATTGAGGTACATGGCCGCCACATCAGCGGCTTCAGAGAGTTGGTTGTGCACTTGGGGGATACTCCCCGTGCTAGCGTCCATTCCGACAGGTTCTGAGAAATACAGGTTCAAGAGATACACATAGTTAGACTCGGGTTGCATCTGCACTTTGGGTGCTGTTGAGAGATGGGGATCCAAGGATGTGCCAAAATCAGCCAGTTTATAATGGTTCCATTGATAGGGTTCCTCTCCGCACCGAAGTGGGAGAAAAAGTATTCGTGATTCGCAATGCTGATGTGTGAGTGGGCGGTGCTGTGGAGGGTGCGAGACTTGGAGGGCGTAGGACGTATCAGTTTCCATGAGTGATCGCATGGCTTGGGGAAGTGAGAGAAAGATGCGGAGTGGGCGAAGAAGTATGGGGTCTCGGTGCAAGTCGCGACGTAATCCATGGCGTGCTCTTTTGCGCTCTTCCATATCTCCGTTTTTCCTTTTTTTTTTCTTGCGCTCTTTTTTGTGGATTTTTTTTCTTCTTGGACAGAGTTTTTCGGATCTTTTCACGGATTGGGATGCCTCTTTAAAACCCACTCTTGATGGGTTCGCTTTTTTTGGGTTTGGGTAAGGTTGACCTCGAAGATAATGTTGCTTTTTTAGGGCAAGGCGAGGTTGTGGATAGCACCATGTATGTTGGTGTTGTTCCAGCTCAGCTGGTTCACTGTTCCGAGATCTCCACTCCAGCTTAGCAGGACTGTTGATGCCCAGGATGGTTGATTCGGGGGTTTTCTTGTTGATGATGGGTGCGGCTGGTAAACGCTGGAATGCGTCGTTGGGCCATCTCAACGATGGATTCCAGCGATGGGCAGTCGGTCCTGTCCGCGGTGTTTCAGATTTGAAGCCGTACACGTAGGGTTGCTCGCCCCTCAACGTCGATCCGTCCAGAAAGACCTCTTTCTTCCCTTGTTCAGCGATCCTTGCGGGCCCCACGCGGCGCACGAATGGCTGAACAGAATCTTCCCAACAATCCCATTTTTCACCAATCACGTGTGAGCGTCCATTGTTGGAAGCTTGATGCTCGTCCGCAGTTGGGAAGAGGGTATGTCCGGACCCGATCACCTGCACCGCTCTTCTGACCGGCGGTGACTATGATTGACAGGTATGGTGAGGTGTGTGGACTATGAAATTCCTCCAACAAAAAGTGCGAAGAACTGTCTGATGGCGTTCAACGATGGATTCCAGCATTTACCAGCCGCACCCGATGTTACGCTCGAAAGCCAGCAATGTTGATGGGCTCCTTGCAGGTTGCGAAGAGAAAAGGAAGATGAGGAGGATGGTGGCATGTTGTCTCGCCGGGTGATGATGTCCTTTTCTCATGATTCGGTGTCGTGCAATCGATGCTTCGCTCTCGTTGCGGCTGCGGGACCTCCCATCCGTGTTGCCAGGTTGGAAAGCCACGCAGTCCTTTCTCGAGGTTGGGTGCGCTTGGGGGCCTTCGTTGATTCATTGTGTGATTGCGTTGCAAGGTTCCGCGTGCTGGTGGTTGCCGTGTTGGCGCCATGTACTGTCCATGCGTGCCATGGTTCGTGTGAGCTGGTTGATTAGCGGGGATGTCACCGGCTGGTGCAAGAGCGGCTGACCGCTGAAGATTGCAGCGATGTTGAATTCAGGTGGCTGCTGTGGCCGCTCTTCCTCACGCACCTCAAGACTCAAGGTGTAGAGGAGCGAGGAAAACACAAAGTACTTGTAATTCATCGATTTCAAGTATCCGATGTGTCTCGCTTCGTCTACATAACCTGCTACAAGACTGTACATGAACAATTCAGTGTACTTCGACCCGCCCACAACAGGACTCCAAGTGGATCTCCTCCCCCCCCCCACCCCTCCCTCCTCCGCAAAACCCTCTAGTGTATTGGGAAGTGTATTCGGGAGTGTATTAGGAGAACAAATGTCTTCTCGACTTGTTGAACGACATGTCCCCCTAAGCAGGTCACCTCCCTCCAAATACACTAGTTTTAAAATGAAAGCTCCCCCAGTTACACTCTCCATTACACCACCCTACTGTACGTTCAACTAATTGAGGGGGGGAAGGGGGGTCCTCATGCAAGGACCTCCTCCCCCCCCTCTCCCCGAAGTGAGCGAGTGTATCAGAGGAGTGAAGCTGGGACTGTATCTGGTAGAAAGGAGAAAAACAGACTTATGTACACATACATTGAGTACTTGTAAGACGTCGATTATAAGCATCCAACGTCTCTTGCTTCGTCTATGTAACCAGCTAAAAGAATGTAAACAAACATTTAAGTGTACCTTGACTCTGCCACAACGAGAACCCAAGTGGACCCCCCCCCCCCCAAAAAACCCTCTAGTGCATTGGGAAAGTGTATCAAGGAGTGTCTTGGGAGAACAAAGTTTTTTGGACTTGTGTTATGGCAGGTCCGCACCTCCTTCCGAATACACTAGTTTTGAAATGAAGGCTCCCCCAGCTACACTCTCCAAGACACCACCCCAATACACTTTCAACTGCAGGAGGGAGGGGTCCGGATACAAGGACCCCCCCCCCCCCTCCCGAAGTCGAAGAGTGTATTACGGGAGTGTACCTGGGAGTGTATCTGGTAGAGAGGAGAAAAACATACTTGTGTACATCTACATTAAGTACTGTAAGCCGTCAATTTCAAGCATCCGACGTCTCTCGCTTTGTCTACATAACCAGCTACAATAATGTACATAAAATGTTTAGTGTACTTCAACCCCGCTACAACGGGATCCCAAGTGGATCCCTCCTCCCCCCGCCTCTCCCCGCTCAAAACCCTCCAATGTATTTGGGGAACTGTATAGTGGAGTGTATTGGGGGAGCGAAGTTTTTTCAGACTTGTGTAACGGCAGGTCCGCACATCTCTCCGAATACACTAGTTTAAGAAAGAAGGCTCCCCCAGCTACACTCTCCAATAGAACATCCCATTGTACTTTCAACTGGGGGGAGTGGGGGGGAGTCAGGACACAAGGAACCCCCTCTCCCCCCCCCCCAAATGGACAAATGTATTGCGGGAGTGTAGCTTGGAGTGTATGTGGTAGCCATGAAAAAAACAAACTTGTGTACATCTACAATAAGTACTCGAAAGCCATCGATTTCAAGCATCTGACGTCTCTCACTTCGTCTACATAACTAGGTATAAGGTTGTGCACAAACATTTTAGTTTACTTCGACCCGGCCACAACGGGACCCAAACTGCCCCCCCACCCCCACCCCCAACCCTACAAAACCCCCAATTGCATTGACGGACTGTATCAAGGAGTGTATCAGGGAAACAAAGTATTTTTGGACTTATGTGTCAGCATATCCGCACCTCCCTCCGAATACACTAGTTTAAAGAAGAAGGCTTCTCCAGATACACTCTCCAATACACAACCCTGATACACTTTCAAGTGTGAGAGGAGGGGGGAAGGGCAAAGTCGAGTCGTGCCACGTCGATGACACGATCGACAAGAAGCATCACTTGGAGATCTGGATGGAGGAGCTGGGAGTGCCTGATGGACGGCTGCTTGGATTGACACATGAAGGCATGCTGGACTGAGTGAACTGGTCCCCCTTAAGTAGGCCAGGAAGTCCTTCTCACACGAACCTCATCCAGGAAGCTTTAGGGAGTTACACAACTACCTCGGTGGTTTCATAACCATCCAGGTCAGCTGAAAGTTCACCTGGTAGTTGTAGGGTCAGCTTGAAGCTAAAGGGTTCACTAGCAGCTGAAGGGTCCCTCGGAGGTTGAAGATGCAGTAGAAGGTGAAGGGTCACTCGCCAACAGAGAGATGGCCATTGACAATATTTGAGCCCATTGTCTTGAGGGAGAATTTCCCAAGTATTTTAAGGCATCCAGAAGGAGATTGAAGTAGAATCCGACCGCTGAAACTGGTATTTCTGAACATTTGTAACGTGAAGTCTGATGACAATAGCATGTGGGCAGTGGAAGACTTGGGATTTCGACATCGCTTGCATTTGGACGTATTGTGTGTTTTTTTACGCCTTTTAGATATGGCATTGTTTTAGTTCAGAAAAAAAGAAGAAAAACTGCGTGAAACATGGATTTGGCAGTTTTATCGAAAATTATTCAGAGTCACTTCCCCGATCCTAGGTTCGGGCCATGGCCAGGGTGTTTGGTGGTGATATTGGGGCTAGAGAACAATGCTTCGTTGCCAAATTGAAACACAACAGATTCATGTTTTCGCTTGTGTTCCACCATCCCCCCCCCCCCCCCCCTTGTATGATTATTTCTATGAATTCCGCATTTTTATCTATGATTTCCTCATTTGCCCCTTGAATTCCAAGATATTCAATGTAGCTTGGTTCATTTTTCACACTTTGGTCTGAAACTCTCTCATCACCCACAAACAGGATTGTGGCTATCCTTCCCAAATATTTTTAAATATTTTCCTGGATTTTTATCTCCCTAATCCATGGGAATAATTATAAAAAATGTTATACAAGGCTTAAAACTATTTTAAGTGACTTTGCCACTTCTCTCCTTGCATCTAATTAAAATTTTAATATTATAACTCTGATATTATAAATTGAATTATTTTAGAAACATACCAACATCCATCTTCTGCCATGACCTGAAGTCATGGTAGGCCGGGTTCATCTTTCGGGCGTCGTCTGTACTGAGGCAGCCCCCGCTCAAGACGGTTAAGACTATGCGTAGGAAAATAAGATACTTCGTCGTCTCTTGTTCAGGCCTTTCTCGTTATCCATCTTTCGGCGACTTTACTTCAGGACATCTTGGCGGGAGATGGAGGAGTTGAGGAGCCGTTGCGTTATCGATTTCAAATATTTTCATCAAACTTACAGTCGTCTTACTGGAGAAAGTTTGAACAATAGTTTCTTCACAAAGATCTACTTGTATTCATAATTACTTGCGCGAATGTCTCATAAACTGCCTTCCTTTTTGTTCAATTTCAGGAAACGAAAAGTTATCTGGCCGCGGACAGTTGCCGATTGATGTGAGCATCGATAAGCAATACGGCAGCTCGCGTCACCACGCAAAAAAGTTCCCGCGCGTTTGACGTTGCCGGCGGGAGCACCTCAAGAGGCCCTTCCTTCGGTGACAGCGACGTACTGCAATCGGCAACTTCTGCTGCAACGATTACTGGAAGCGGAATGTGGCAGTAGCCCCTCTCCTGCCGAAGGAAGAGTTTTCAGTTTGAAGTTTCGTCGCATTGCAACAGCCATCTCGGCCGAGCCACTTCCGTTGGCCATAGCAGCAAAGGGGTTACCGGCACCCTTCAGCGCTAAACTGTCACTAATGCTCTGTTTTTTTCTTCCCACAAGGCTGTCCCACATTTCCCACGAGGAGCGGCTGCTGCAGCATCCGCTCCTCCGTGCTGTGACATGTCTGCCTTCCTCCCCCGCCTCCCTGCAGACGTCACATCACAAATGACAAATGGCGCTGCTGTCAAATCCCTCCACAAACGATGCTCCTCCTCTACCGCATTCGCTCTTCCCCATCCGTGGCGGAGGTGAGGGAAAGGGAAAGACGCGGAGAAAAGGGCTCACCTGCCCGTCATCTTTTCACCTTCTCTGCTTTCCCGGCCGTATGTCGCGACACTATCGCGATGCGCATGATACGGCGGCTACCCAATCCGCTCCACCCCACGCCACACCACCGCCACATCCTCCGCCCACCCTCCGTCGATTGAGGTGGCGCGCGAACAACGCTCTCTCTACCCCCCCCGGGCACTCGCCGGCCGCACGCTTGCCAACGCCACAGGACGCACTGCTCCGTCCCGTTGACGCGCCAGTGCTCCTGTTCCCGCGCGACCCTTTCACCCCCTCGCCGTCGTCACTCGTTCTTTCTCCGCCCGTGTGTTCGCTGACTTGACGTGACCCACCCTTGACATGACGCTCGGTTGCCAAATCCCAAGTCAAGGATCGAAGCGCGTAGTTGTCATCGCGTCGTGTCGAGCCAACGCGACCCCCCATCTCGCTCCCTGCTAGCCCTCCGCTGTGCTGTGCTGTGCGTGAGTGTGCCGTTTCGCCAGCCAATGTAACCCAGTCGGCGGACGAGTCCAGCCCGCGCAGCTCGTGACCCTCGAGCACGTACGCGCGAATGACAGCAGCACCTACGCGCGGCCTGCTGCATGGCGTTACGCCCGGGTGTGACGCTGACGGGGGATCTTTCGCGTTCGCTCTCGCTTGAGGGGGACTAGTCCAACCCCCTCTGGCACACTCGGCCCCTTATCCTCCTCCTACTGATCACCCCGCCGTTTGTCTTTCCAAGCGGACAAGTGGAGATTCTGAGAGAGCTTGCTGTCAAGGGTGTCGTGTCTCCACTCCAGGCATGCGCACGTGCGCATGCATGCACGCGCGACACGGTGCTGTGGAGCGGCCTTGCACCTTCTCAGCAGGAGCTCAGCAGCATTACCACACTGCATCCACCACCATCAGCGTGCGGCGAATGTGCCAGCGCCGTCACCATCAGCTTACGGTTTCCTGCCTGATCATCGTTCACGCCGTTGCTCTCTCTCGTGCACCAGCAGCACCAGCAGCGCTAACAGCAACAGCAGCATTAGCAGCAGTAGTAGCAGCAGCAGTGGTAGCAGCAGCAGCAGCAGCAGCAGCAGCAGCAGCAGCATCAATGGAAACAGCACTAGCAGAAGCAGGAGCAGCAGCAGTGGCAGTAAGTGTTCCCGCATCGCAGGCCCCTGTGTGCTTGGTGGCAGTTGCACCATGGTTTGGATCAGGCCACGTCAGCCTGCTGCCACCGTTGCTTCTCCACTCACAGCGGCTGCAGTTGCGCAGCACATGCGCTGGCAGAGACTCCTCGCAGCACTTGAAATTGCCCCCACCACAGTCAGTGTAGTCTAACGTACTTCACAAAAAGCATGTTCCTGGTCTGGAGCTACACCTCGCTCTCACACGTCCTTACTGTCTGTTTCCTCGCGCCACAGCACTTGCTGGAAGCAAGTCATGCAGCAGATGTGTTCACAAAGCGCGAGAGCAAGCACGCTGGTGCCGAAACATTCGTCCGCAATTCCACTCTGGCGCGGGAGCTGGCCATGTCGTACCCTTGATTGGTGTCGCTCGGTTTGCCCATCTGTGGCTCGACAGTGACCCCCTGCCCCAGTGGGCGAAGACTCTCTCCATAGAATCTGGCATCTGGCTGGAGATGCTGCTGCTGTTTGCTTCTGCTGTAGACTACAGCCTGTAGTCGGTGCGTGGGCCACAGTTAGGCCACGTTTGTGGTGCAGTTGGAACAAGCAGGTGCATTGCTGTGACGGGCACTGTGTAACGCTGCGTGGCGGGTCACGACTCATGGCCTGAAGAGCAGAAGCAGAGTCCTGGGGCGATTTGGGAGGTACAGGACCTTTTCGGCAGGAGCAGCAGCAGCAGCAGCAGCAGCAGCAGCAGC
>SZWC01000718.1:27302-46940 GCA_023375785.1 Penium margaritaceum
CCCCCCCCTGAGAGGTGTATGGTGTTCTAATCAGTCAGAGAAGGCTGCTGTCAGTGTCACGTGACATGTAGCAGTCGGGGTGTTTCTGCAGTCTTGTATTACGCCCCAGAAACTCACTTTGCTCACCCATCTTTCTACCAGCATCGCAGCACCCCGTCTGCCTCCTTCACACCTAGAGACAATCCCAACATCCCCACTTCCATCTCCTCAAAGTTCCATCATGACTGATGCTCATGTGGATGAGATGTGTACCAGGATGCATAGAGCCTGCCTGCCCTGGAATCACACTTTCCTGCGCTCTGGAAAATCTAGCACTAAGACCTGGACTAACATAGACTTGGAGTCACTACTTACCTGGCTGCACTGCCGTCTGAATTCGGATAGTTGTTTGTGAAGGATTTTTTTGGGGTTTATTTCAAACAACCGGGGTCAGATATTTGCACACTGGCTACAAGGCCTCGCGGAATTATGGGTATCCAAAACTCAGAAATGTTCATCAGTTTGTGTCAAATGTGCATTCTCACAACCTGTGCATTCTCCCAACCTGTGCATGAATTTGAACGACCAGAATTAAGTGCTGGCCTCTCCCTCTTTGACAGCTCCGTGCAAGCATAAAGTGAGCCCACTTATTTTAGGGACACGTTTCGGAAGGAATTTCCAGACATTGGCTACAAGGGGGGGTCTTGAAGTTCGTCGGCCACTCATAACTCTATGCCCTCTTGCCTCTCACATCCTGCACACATTCTGTACAGATTGAATAACAATGGTCCCACCTAGGGAAACGCCCAACATGCCCATTCTGGATGAAGCTGGTGGCGTTCCAAGCTGCTGTTGCTCCTGGACCCAGGAATCACCATGAATATAAATGAGACCATTGTATGACTTTATGAATTTTCTATGTGTGTGATGCGGTAGATGCTAGGGACGTACACTCTCATTGCCGTGCCCTACAGCATCTTGTCTTGCTTTGCATGTGATGGGGGAGCTGCTTCTTACCCGGGTGCTGATCCTTAGGGGGCCACTGTGCCAGTCTTGACCGTGCATCGGTGAGTAGCCGCCCTCGGTTATTCTGAGAAGTGGGGCTCGACCCCTGGGTGGCGGCCCTTGCTCACCCGAGCTCTACGCTCGTGGTGAGTGAGTGCTCACCGGTACTTGTCTTGCTTGCTCCCCGTCTCTCTCTTGTCTTGGTTAAGTGTGAGACTTTGCAAGCAAGTTACCGCATCCATGGCGTGTCCCACTTGTTGGTGGATGTTGCTTCCTCTCACCTCACCAAACGTGGACTAGGCAGCCTATGCAGCTTCCTAGTAACTACTGGTATCAGAGCACGTGAGCTTCCTCTATCGATCCTGGTCCTTGAAGTCTACAGCCACCCTCTCCCATGGCCCTCGCATCACTTCTGCTGTTCCCGAGGCAAATGCGTGCCTCCACACCGTGCCAACTCGCAGCAGCCGTCTAAGCTGCTGCGCCCACCACCCTCGACGTCTCTCGGCGGGTGGTCGTCTCCCGGGGCCCAGCGGGTTCTTTCCCACTCGTTCGTGTGTACTCTCCTCGCCGTCAGTGGCCGGAGTCTCTCCCGGTCCTCTAAGGCTGCACACGGTTCCTATTCGCGGATAATCAGAAGGATCCGGATCCGTGCGACGGGTCCTGCACCTGGATCCGGATCCGGGGTAACGGATCCTTGGATTCACGGATCCTAGTATTCACGGATCCTGGATCCGGATCTTGGGAGTCATGTAAAATGGATCCTTACATTCACGGATCCTGGATCTGGATCTTGGAAGTCATGTACAACGTGTTGTGCTTCTAAACAGGGTGGCAGTACAACGACGATGTCCATGGACGGATGCCTTTGCCCAAACCATATCCGGCCATCCATGGTGCTGATGAGATTATGGGGCTACAGGTGGTTGGTCAGTCGACATATAAGAAGATATGAGACCAATGAACTATCAAGTCGCCATCTCCACACTGGCAACTTGACAGGTTTCACGCGGTTGGCACGCATGATGCATGTGCCAGCCACGCAGAAGTGTCGCGAAATAGTTTGCCGTTCCAAAATATGCCGCGCATGTTCAGTTGTTCGATTTCGAATGTGCAAATGAGTGTGATACGCAGATGACTTGAGCCGGACGTCTAGTCAGGTTTTTTTACCCCAACCCCCCTCCCTCTGCCGTAGGATCCGGGTAAGGATCCGCAGATACAAGCCGGATCCACAATCTTGGATCCGGAACCGCGAATCCGGATCTGGATCCGAATTCACGGGTAGGGTACCGCGGAGCCCAGGATCTGTGTGCAGCCTTACGGTCCTCACACTGCACCCTACCGCTTCACGTCTCTTCGCAGCCGCTCTTGGCCGCCCCCACGGTTGTCCGTGGTATGTAGGCGCATCTCCCGCCTCTCCTCAGTACTGTGAGCTGTCGGTGTCTCCGCTGGCCCTCACATCTCTCTCTACTGCCTCACTCCTTCCTGCAGCTGCTCTTCGCTGCTCTCGATATCGTTTGCGGTGTGTGTACGCACCGATCGCTTTCTCCTTGTTCTTGGCTGCATCTTGCTGCAGCCGGCTGCTCTCGTGTGCCCCTATCTCCTCTCTCATTCTCTCCTGGCAGCATATTGTCTCAGGTGTACGCAGTCGGTAGCTCTCTCAGCATTGCCCTGGGGACACCCTAGGGTGTCCGACACCTGTGGTTCACCTCCTTGTCCTTCATCGAGGATCCTAGGCTGCACCCAGACTCTCTTCTGCCTTCAGCTGCGCCCACAGCCATATCAGTCAACCTGGATTCTCCTCGGACTGCCACACGTCACGCTGACGACGGGTGGGAGGACCCTAGGGACTACTACCCGCCTGCGCCTCCAGACAACGACACGCCCATCTGGGTTCGCATGCTCGACTCCAACTACTGGCAAGGGGACCTAGAAAGGGCGGCGGCTGTAGGAGATGAGGAGATTAACAGACAGGTTTACACGGCAGACGACCTGCCACCCTTCCCCTCCTCGCTCTCAAATCATGCAACCTGGAGTCGGCACTCCACCCTTTACATCTACATCTACCTCCAACACCATAGCCAGTCCCTCCCCCGTTGCCGCCACATCTGCTAAACCATCTCCAACGCCAGAGGTCCCGGGCGTAATCCCGTTGCTGCCAGTGCACACTGACTCTATCGGTCTTGCAGGTGTTGTGCTTGATGCAGCAGCAGGGGCCGCATCAACCTTCGCTACAACCGCTCGTGCCTGTAGAGCACCCACTCAAACTGCCGTGGGTCATGTGTCGGAAGCCTACACTCACGCAGCAGCCTCTCTCACACTACTTGCAGCCGCCGCGGTAAACATTGCCACTCAGATCACAGCCGCAGCAGCCTCGGTCGCCACTACAGCCTCATCTGTTGCTGACGCCACTGCCGTCGCCGTCGGCTCCATCCGCGCCTCCACCGTAGCAGCCATCCTAACTCCCATAGGTGCTCCACGCGAGCTGACTCCACACGTCGTCACAGGGGTCCTCGTTGCATCTGCATCTGCAACAATGGCTAGAGCCACTGTCACTGGCCTCCTGTGCCTTACGGTGGCGCTTGCTGGATGGGTGGCAGTGCTCTTCTCCTCAACAGCTGTCGTGGTGACTCTTCTCTTCACTCTGCTACACCGTCACCATATCGGTGAGACTATCGCTCATTCTGCATGCCAAACCTCTCTTCCTCTTGCCCCTCATTCTTGATACCATTTTTGCACTAGCACTCTTACATTCTCACCATGCTGGGGCCAGATGACACACTTGAGGCCCTCCAGGCCGCCCTTAGCGAAGCGCAGGCTAAGTGCCGAAAGGCACACGATGAGCTTGATCGTGAACGGGATGCACAACATGAGTTAGCCGCAAAAGTAGCTGCATTAGTACTTGAGTGTCTTCGCTCCGTGCCGGCCCTTGCAGCAGCCCTTCTTGCTAATCAGTCAGGATCTACAGACTCATCAGCACCACCTGCTGGTGGCGCTGCTAATTCCTCCTCCCCATCTATCACAGCTGCAACCGCCTCTGCTCGTACTCTCCCACCGGCGCGACAGAAGGACTTTGAAACACCTCCGCCGCAATTCACCTCCAAGCTCACCTTCACATCCTGGGAGACGCGCTTCAATGCGTGGGCTCAGGGTGAGCTGCTGTGGGAGTACTATGCACCCGCCAAACCATCTTTTGTGCCGTAGCCTGCAGAGGCTGCACGTGCTGTGCAGGCCCTCATTAACGCTGGTCCTGAAAGTCTCCTTGATGATATCGGTACGTACAATGCGGGCCCTATCCGGGGCACCACTGCTGACCCAGTTGGTGCTTATGCACTCATCCGCCGTCGCAAAACTGTCACTGGGCATGTCGCCCAAAGTGCACTTACCGTTCAACTCAACACGTTGTAGATGCGGGCAGACGAGATAGCAGATGAGTACTGTGCACGCAGCCTTCGCTTGCTGCGTGACCTGGGAAAGGCTGCACCAAGACCTCTCTCCGCATGTCTGTCCATTGTTGCTGGCCTCATCCCTGAGTTGTCTGACCTGTACCTCCATGTCTCCCGAGCAGAACTTGAACGCCTTGCCTCTGCACCAGTCCCTACAGATTCCCCAACAGGGATTGGCCCCCTCTTTGACTTCACTGCTGCACGTCTCACTGACTGGTGGAACTCTCTCTAGAACAAGCGGCTGCACCACGCCGCAATTGCACCTGTCACTACCTCCTCACCCTCTGCTTCCACTGTAGCATCCTCCACCGTCTCCACCCTTCAGGCCTCAACTCACTCAACGCAGGCTGCCGGCCGTGGTGGGAGCAACGGTTCTCACCCCGGCCGTGGTGGTGGTCGTGGGGGCAAAGGACGTGGAGGCGGACGCAACGGCAGGGGCTCCAGTTCCTCGGTCGCTGATGTCACCTGCTGGAACTGCAACGCCACCAGCCACTCAGCCCCTAAGTGTCCGGCTCCCTGCGATGATGCGCGCCTCGCCTCCTCCATGCGCGCTCATTGGGCCCGCACCGGCTTTGCTGCCTCCTCTGCTGCTGCCGCAGTCACAGTCTCATCGTCCTCACCCTCCTCATCTGCCTCTGCCCTGACCACCACACCAGCCCCACTTCAGCCGTCGCAGCCTGCCCCTAGTCCGTGGGGCTGGGTGCCACCACCATCCGGTTCCCCCTACTACGGGCCGCCATCCTCCCACTACTCTGTCCCTCCCTGGGCCCGGGACGATGGCCACCACTCCAACCGCTCATCTGACCGCTTCTCTGAGCGGTCCTCCGATCGCCGAGACAAAGAGCGCGCTCTTGAGCATCGCTTGGCCGAGCTTCTCCACCTTCACTCCCAGGGAGGTGAGAGTATGAGTGTCCAGTCTCGTGTCTCCATTTGTGAGTCAGATGTCACTCTCCGTGGTTCCGCCTCTGGTGGTGTGCAAGGGGAATTGCCTGATGATCGTGCATGGATTGAGCACTGGCAGTCTCATACGTTTCCCGCACGCCTTAGACAGTCTGCTTCTTCCCCTGCCCGTGGCACTATGGCTGTCTGCTTGGTCCTTCCCTCCACTCGTGCCTCACCTGGCCTCTGGATCATTGATTCAGGGGCCACGCACCACATGACATCTTGTCGGTCCTCCTTCGTGTCACTTGGGCCTGTTCAGTTGGTACGTTCTGTCCAAACTGGCTCCGGTCAGCTTCTCCCTGTTCAAGGTGTTGGTGTTGTCCGCTTTGTTGGCCCTGGCGGCACTTTTTATCTTCCCGATGTCCTGTACGTCCCTGACCTTGAAGTCAGCCTGCTCTCGGTAACCACCCTTGACGATCAAGGCATGGACTTCTCGTCCAGCCGTGGCCTTGCATCCATCTCTCTTCGTTCCTCTGGCCGTGTTGTTCTCCGTGGTGTGCACTGCGATTGCCTGTTCCGTGTGCCTCTCATGTTGACCTCACCTTCCGCTGCATCTGCCTTTGTTCATGTTGCTCCTTCTCTGTCCTTTGATCATGCTGACCTCCTACATCGTCGCCTCTGTCACATCCACACTGCCGCCATCCAGTGCCTCCTTCGTCTTCAGCCTGCCTACGGCCTTGACCCTGCCACTTTCTCTCCTCCCTGCACGTCCACCTGTCTTGACTGTTCTAGTGGAAAAATGCACCGCTCACCCTTCTCCACCTCTGAATCCACTACCTCGCACCCACTTGATCTGGTGCATGCCGATGTCATGGGCCCCCTACCCCAGGACTCCTTGGGTGGCCTTGGGCGCTATGTCTTGTGTCTCACCGATGACTACTCTCGCTACCGCTGGGTCTTTGTCCTTCGGCACAAAAGCGATGCCATTGATGTCACTGAGTCCTGGCTCCCACAGGCCGAACGGGCTTGTCTCCGGTCTTTGCGTGTCTTTCGTAGCGACCGTGGTGGTGAATTATTTGGTCCAACGTCCCGTTTTCTTGAGTCTCGCGGTGTGCACCTTGAATCCTTTGCCCCCTACACAACTCAACAGAATGGCGTGTCCAAACGGTGGAATCGCACCCTTGCTGATGGGGTTCGTTCTTTGCTCTCTGCCTCGGGTCAGTCTCCTCTCTTTGCCTTTGAAGCCATGTCCTATATGACCTGGGTTTGGAACAGAATTCCGCATGGACCACTTCCCCACACTGTCACCCCTTTTGAGTGCTGGACTGGTCGCCGAGCTGATCTCCATCTTGCACGAGTGTGGGGGTGCCTTGCCTCAATCTGGGTGCCCACCGACCAGCGTGATGGTAAGCTCTCTCCTCGTGGTCGCCTGTGCGTGTTCCTTGGTGTCTCTCCCTTCTCCAAAGCCTGGCGCTTCTGGGATCCTTCCCGATGTCGGGTAATTGAATCTCGTGATGGCCTCTTCTTTGAACACCTGTTTGAGCGTGACTCCCCACGCTTTGGCGGGCCTCCCACTCTGCCCATTCGAGGTGGGGGTGGTCTTCTTCCTTCTGGGCCTCCTGTTCCCTCCTCAGGGCGTCCTTCTGTCCCTACTGTCACTTCACCGTCCGATCAGCGTCCTCCGTTGTCTGCCTCTCCAGTGGCCTCAGTTTCCTCCACGGCTCCATCGGCCCCCTCGCTCAGCCCATCTCCTGGCTCTCCTACCGCTGTCTCTCCTACGGCGTCGTGCTCCTCTTCTCCTCTTGTCTCCATCTCTCTGTCTTCCCCTGTCGCCCCTGTACCAGCTCATGTCTCCCCCTCTTCTCTTCCATCGCCTCGTCCCGCTGCGCCCTCCTCCTCTGCGACCGTTCCACCGGTCTCACCCTACACGCGTGGTGGACGACTCCGTGCCCTCCCGTCGCAGTCACACCATGTTGTCACCATTGACCCTAGTCTTCGAGCCCTTGGTCTCACCACCTCTGGCCTATCTGCAGCAGTGTCTGTCATGCACCCCAGCACTGCCCTTGGCTACTCCCTGGTTGAGCAGGAATTTCACTCTGCTCTCTCCTCGTCCATCGCTGTGTATGTTGCCTCGTGCTTTGCTACCGCCGGTCTCTTTCTGCTTCCCCCTGAACCTGTGACGGTACAGGCAGCACGTGCAGCCACTGACTCCTCTCAATGGGAACAGGCCATCATGGGGGAGTGTTGAAGTTCGTCGGCCACTCATAACTCTATGCCCTCTTGCCTCTCACATCCTACACACATTTTGTACAGATTGAATATCAATGGTCCCACCTGGGGAAACGCCCAACATGCCCATTCTGGATGAAGCTGTTGGCGTTTCAAGCTGCTGTTGCTGCTGGACCCAGGAATCACCACAAATGCAAATGAGACCATTGCATGACTTTATGAATTTTCTATGTGTATGATGCGGTAGATGCTAGGGACGTACACTCTCACTATCGTGCCTACAGCATCTTGTCTTGCTTTGCATGTGATGGGGGAGCTGCTTCTTACCCGGGTGCTGATCCTTAGGGGGCCACCGTGCCGGTCTTGACCGTGCATCGGTGAGTAGCCGCCCTCGGTTATTCCAAGAGGTCGGGCTCGACCCTCGGGTGGCGGCCCTTGCTCACCCGAGCTCTACACTCGTGGTGAGTGAGTGCTCACCGGTACTTGTCTCACTCGCTCCCTGTCTCTCTCTTGTCTTGGCTAAGTGTGAGACTTTGCAAGCAAGTTACCGCATCCATGGCATGTCGTACTTGTTGGTGGATGTTGCGTCCTCTCACCTCACCAAATGTGGACTAGGCAGCCTATGTAACTTCCTAGTAACTACAGGGGGAACCTAATTGTGCAACAGGGTCGAGCCCGATGGTGATTAGCTTTTAGCTGGTAGTAGGGCATTTCTACTGATTATCCCAACTCAAAGTAGCGTAGTATCTCTAACATTCTCCTACTTCTAGTGATTGGACGTGTGGACCTCAAGTATTACTCTCATGTCTCGTTCAAAGGCCCCTTGCCTTTTTGTGTCTTGGAGAGGGGAAAACTTAGTTCAGGCTTAGCTCGAGTTTCCGAAACTCAAAGCCCCGAATGACCAGAAAGCAGGGCTGCAATACCGCGGTGTTTGGTACCGCGGTACCCAAACACCGCGGTACACTTGTACCGCGGTATTAATACCGCCGTATCCTAGTTCCGTGGGAGGTTAGTACCGATACCGGTAATGCTCTCACGGTAGGACCGGTATTGGTTAAATACCGCGGTACATACAGTGTACCGCGGTACACGGTACAATGCACAATTTGCGAGTCATAACAAGAAGAGTACCGCGGTACTTAAATGCACATGCGTGACGAAACTAGTGCCCTTGTTAGATAATCGGAAATCTTTACCTTGCCGTACGATATGAACTGCGAAGGAGTTTGTAGACATGTCGCAAAAAATTGTACTTTCGACGAAGAGGTGGACTAAACCTGCACCGTGCCTTCTAAAGCTAGTCATGAGAGGGATATGGCGTAATCTATAATATCTACCGGCTACTTAAAAATGGGTTTCGATAAAGGGAGAGGGTGGCCTTTCAAGGCGCGAGAGTGAGGGGGTAAGTTTTTTAAATCCGTCAGGGGCTAGTAATGTGACGATGTGTT
Source organism: Penium margaritaceum (assembly GCA_023375785.1). Classification (NCBI taxonomy): domain Eukaryota; kingdom Viridiplantae; phylum Streptophyta; class Zygnematophyceae; order Desmidiales; family Peniaceae; genus Penium; species Penium margaritaceum. The sequence continues at coordinate 36,289 of SZWC01000718.1, forward strand.
GATTGACATAACGCTGAAAGACAGCTTCCTAGCACTGCTGTCGCTGGCATGGCAGTACAAGCCAGCCAACTAACTCACTAGCACACACAGGTGGACGTGAGAACAGCAATGGGTTGGCTAGGGACACAAACACAAGTGTCAGAAACTGCAAATGTTGAAACATGCAGAGAGAGGTGACAACTGAGGTTTGGACAACCTAAATAGTGTCACGGACCTAGTGCACACACACGCGACGCACAAGGGCGCTCTTTTCTAGCAGGACAAAACAGTGGCAGAAACATAGTTTTGGCCATAATTCTCTGCAGACACGTCAGATTGATGAGCCGTTTGAACCAGAACGGCCGAATCAACGAGATCTACGTCTTGATAGGATGCACGCCTACGTGCTGTGACACAGCACAAATCTCAAGACTATGGAAGTCTTCTGGGCGCCCGTCGCCGCCGGTCGCCAGCCTTCTGCGACCGTCGCCAGTCTCAGGGATCATCACGTGAATGGACATGAGCCGAGGGGTCACCGTAAGCTGTGTACGACACACACAACAACCCTCCCCCATGACCGGAGGACAAAACACGTCCATGCACATGCAGACACCAACGCTGTACAGAACAAGAAACGCACAGACACTGTAGGTAGCAAAAACGGCACATGCAAGGCGGCACATAAGGGATCAACCTGTAACAGGGATGGGGCAGAGTCCAACAGAACGAGTGGCCGCATGAAACTTCGAACGACCCAGAGCCTTGGTCAGAAAATCCGCGCACTACCTGTCAGTGCTCACGTGGATGACTCGGATCTCACCACGATCAACCAGATCACGCACGAAGTGGTGCTCGATATTGATGTGCTTTGTGCGTGCATGGAACACACCTGAGTTCTTGGCTATGGCCTCCGCGCTCATGTTGTCACACTGGAGAACCACGGGGGGAATGGACTGACGTAGTTCACACAACAGACGGACGAGCTAGACACGTTCCGCTACACCGGCGCCTAGGGCAACATACTCTGCCTCAGCAGTGCTGCGTGCGATGCAACCTTGCTTCCCACTTCGCCAGGACACTATAGTGCCTCCAATGAGAAAGATGTAGCCGGTGCGGCTCTTGCCGTCTGGACTCCACGCCCAGTCACTGTCTGTGTACCCATCGAGCACAACGGACACCTGCTCGCGAAAACACAAGCCGAGGCGTGCGGTGGACAGGATGTAGCGCACACACCGGACTACGGCCTCCAATGTTTGCTGGCGTGGAGCCTACGAGAACTGGGCAAGCAGGTTGACAGTGAAGGCAATGTCGGGCCGTGTCGTGGTGGCCAGGTACATGAGCGAGCTGATGACTCGTAGGTACAGGGTCACATTGACTGGCTCCCCCAGGTCAGCTGGGTCATCCACCTTCAGGGCGGCCTGCCCCTCAGGGGTCATGGGCGTGGAGGCCGTGCGAACGGCTGCAAGGAGGTCGGTAAAGCGCTCCCCCACAGTCTTTGCGTAGCGTCCCTGATGGACACGGAGTGTGCAGCAGACACTGTCGCGCACGATCTCCATCCCCAAAAAGACATAGGCCTCACCAAGATCTTTCATCTTGTAGGCCGAGGTGAGAACGGCCTTGGCAGCGTTCACTGCTCCCAGGTCGGGCGAGGCAATCAGAAGATCGTCCGTAGTGAGCGGTGCTGGGGACTGTGCGAGGAACAGAGATGGGTCAGCATCGCTCTGAACGTACCCAGCTCGTCACAGCGTGTTGGTGATCTCCTGATTCCAGCAGCGAGGTGACTGTTTCAGGCTGTACAAGGCCTTCCGCGGCCGGTACACGCGACCGGTACCATCCTCGAAGCCGGGTGGCTGGACCATGTAGATCTCCTCCTCAAGGTCCCCGTTCAGGAACGCGTTGTTGATATCCATCTGGTGGAGTTCCCAGTCGTGCTGTGCCACCTGGCTCAGCAGAGTGAGCGTGGTCGTCATTCGACCAACAGGAGCAAAGGTCTCGGTGTAGTCCACGCCTGGGACCTTAGAGAAGCCTTTTGCTGTCAGGCGCGGATTGTAGCGTTCCACAGTGCTGTCTGGTTTTAGCTTCTTGCGGAGAACTCACTTGGCCTTGATGGCCTTGCGGTTCTTCAGTAAGTCCACCAGCTCAAAGACGCCATGCTCTCGGATGGCATCGAGCTCAGCCTCGCAGGCAGCGCGCCACTGCTCAGCGTCTGGGGCTGACAGGACCTCTAGTAGGCTGGTGGAATCGGGGGAAATCACTGGCGCACTACGTGTAGCCAGGGCATACATTGCAGAGGGAGGGTCGACCGTCACCATGGACTTTGTGGCATCACGAGCCAGACTCCGTCATGACCAAGGAGTGCCATACCAGTGGCACAGCCAGGGTGAACTTCAGCAAGACCGTGAGCACTCAGGCCGAGGGCCTTCGTGCCCGGGTCACCGCAGACGATGCTGCGTGTGGGACGGGGGCGAAGACGTCCGCCGGGTGCCCATGTGTAGGGGTCCGACGGGGTGGGAGCAGTGGGCGCCGTTGACTCATACGCCGGTGTGGACTCTGCGGTAGGTGAGCTACTCAAGGCTGGCGTGGCCTCAACAGCTGGGGACGGGTCCACGGCAGACGCAGGCGCGTCCGCGACCGGAGGCAAGGCCGACTCAGAGCCAGGCACGGATGCGGACGCAGGGTCAGTCTGAGCCTTAGACGCGGAAGCAGGCCCAGGCTCAGACAGAGCCTCAGATGCGGAGGTAGAATCGGTTGCAGAATCAGACACGGGCGAGAGCAGAGAGTCGGGGGCAGAGGAGCGAGCCACAGACGGGGCGGGACTGGGGGTGCTGGTGCACGCCCGCTAGGGACAGCCTCGGGGGTGCCGGCGACAAAGTGACCACTTTGGACGGGGGCATTGTGCCAACCGTGCCAGGAGCCTCCCCCACACTACGGGGTCCGGAACACCTAGGGGCATGAGCAGCGCGCAGAGCGTGGATGCAAGCAAGGTCGCGAAAGGTGAGATGCTCGAAGAAGAGAGCGTCACGAGACTCCACGATGCGGCGTAGCTCAGGGTCCCAGAACCGCCAGGCCTTTGACCGCGGGACGACGCCAACGAAGGTGCAGATGCGGCCCCGCGGGGAGAACTTGCTCCCCTGCTACTCCGGTGTAAGCCAGACGCAGGCAAGGGCGTCCCAGAAGCGGGCCAGGCGCAGGTCCCCGCGACGCCCGTACCACAGCTCGTAGGGTGTGCGGTGACCTAGGAGGGGGCCATGGGGAATGCGATTCCAGACCAAGGTCATGAACGCCATGCCCTCGAAGGCAAAGGCCTCAGGCATGGCGCTGTCCGCGCGCATGGCGCGGACTGCATCCTCCATGGTGCGGTTCCAGCGCTCGGAGACACCGTTCTGCTGGGTGGCGGGGACGAAGAGGTTGTGGAAGACGCCAAGCTCGGTGAAGGAGCGGGCCATGTCAGCGAGGTACTCGCCACCGCGGCCCGAGCGAGAGGTCTGAAGGCAGTGAGGAGATTGGCGCTCGGCCATGACCACCCAAATGCGGACGTCAACAGAGGCATCGCTCTTCTGTCGCAGACTGTAGATCTAGTGCATGCGCGTGAAGTCATCAGTCAACGTCAGGATGTAGCGACTGCGGTCCTCCTGAAACTCGATAGGGAGCGGACCCATGAGGTCGGAGTGGACAAGCTCCAAGGGCCGACGGGCCCTGGAGACAGACGCAAGATAGGTGGACCGGTGCATTTTGCCTTCAGCACAGGCCAGGCAGTCGGTCGTGGACGGTGCCTCGAAGGACGCCGCATCAAGACCGAGAGCGGGCTGAGTGCGGAGCAGTCTGTCGACTGCCCCCAGGTGCAGATGGCAGAGGCGTTGATGCAAGAGACGATGATGCTCGGGGGATATAGCACCAGCGACAAAAACACGGGCAGTGGGAGACGGAGGCAAAGGGGGTACACTTGCACAGGATCGAGAGATGTGATACAGATCATCGACGACCGTCCCACTGAGGATGGTCTCCTCGGTGTCACGCACTAAGATGCGAGCATCGGCAGCTGTGTGCGTGACACCCAGGCCCATCTTGGTGCATGCACAGACAGACAGCAGACTGAGTTCCAGATCAGTGACAAAGAGGAAGTCAGAGATGTATACGGGACCAGCGGGCCCAGTGAACTGCACAACCCCAACACCCTGGACAGGGACCTCATGGCCAGCTGCAGTGCGAACAGAGCGAACAGTGCCAACAGGGTGCAAGACGACGAAGGTGTCACGGCGACACATCATGTGGTGGGTGGCACCAGAGTCAACAACCCAGGTGGCATCAGTGACACGTGTACAAGGGGCAACGTGGCACTCGGCGACGGAATAGGGCGCGGTAGCGGGACGCTCAGCGGGGGACACAACAAGGCATCCAGCAGAGCGCACATGAGCAGCATGCAGCCAAGATACATCATCAGGTCCGTCAAGCGCACACGGCTGGGCATGGGAACCACCACAAGCATCACCACGCGACTACACAGACAGGCCACAGGCGGTAGGACCCCTCGACTCAGTCAACACACTTGCACCTCCCTGAGATGAGCGCAGGGCGAGAAGCTGGTGCAGCTCGGCGATCGTTCTGTAGCGTTCGGCGAGCGCTTGGTCACGAGGATCCGCGGAGAGGCCTGCTGTGGCGGCAGACTCCTCTGGGACGGCTGCAGTAGTGGCGGTCGAGCAGGCGGTCGCACCGGACGTCTGGCGCATACGTGCCTCATGCGCCTACTGCAATCCACGGGTGACCTTGGCCTAGTACAAAGGACGGCCGGTGAGGCGAGTGCAGTCGAATAGCGGTGGTCACCTCCATAGTTGAAGCACACAAGCCGTCGGCCCGTCATGCTACCGGAACCGCTGCTACCACTGATGTTGCCGTTGCCGTCGCCGCTGCTACTGCTCCCGCCGCTGTTGCTGCGGCTGACACTGCTGGTGCTGGTGCTACTGCTGGTTGCCGTTGGAACCACCACCTGACGCTTTGCGGCCCTTCTTCCCCTGAGCTGGAGCCGCTGTAGCTGTAGAGGGCGAGGAGGGAGATGCGGCGGCAATTGCAGCTGAAGCTATGCTGTAGCGAGCGCGGTTCGCAGCATCCATACCGGCGACCTCCAGGAAGAGGAGGGTGGCCCAGCGCAGCAGGGTTCCGTCGCTTGCCAGGTCACGAAGCAGAGTCTAGTCGAAGTTGCTGAAAATGCGCGCGTAGTCGGGATGGATGCCTTAGAGGATGATCTGGAGGGCGGAGTACTGCGCAGGGACGTCGTCTCCCCGCTCCTCGTACAACTGCATCGCCCGACGCCAGTAGTCGGCTGCGGACTCCTGAGTAGTCTGACAGAGGGAGTTGAAGTCGGCAAGGCGCTGGGACGTCAGGGCCAAGGTGGCGCCATCAAAAAGGGTGACAGCCATCGCCCACGCCTCGCGAGGGTCTGCTCCCGAGCCGGTCAGCGGATCGCCAAGGAACCGACTAAAGTCTTTGGTGAAGTCCGGGGCGGCTTTCATCAGACCGCAGCCGGCACGGATTGCCATCTGCGTCTGGGTGGGGTCAGATGCCTGGTATGGGGTGAGATAGTAGGCCAGGACTCCCTCGCTCATTGCCCACGTGCGAAAGCGCGGCTCCCAGGACTTGAAGTCGTTACCAGGCCGGAAGACAAGCGGGTCCGACTCAAAGCACTTGGGTGGCTTGACTGTTGGCACAGCGACAGGTGAAGTCAGTGCGGGACCCGGCATGGAGGAGGCAACCCCCTTGCCAAGGCGGGCCCTCAGGGCCAGTTCCTCAAAGCTCAGAGGGCGGCGAGATGAGCTCAGGCCGGCATCGACGCTGGAACTCGTGCCCTAGAGGGCATTGGCCTCACGCGCTCTGCAGCGTGCCTCCAGGTGGATGAAGCGTGCTCGTAGCATCTCCTCCTCACCCTCCTCGCCAGAGTCGGAGAGGGACTCCGCAACCTTGTCTGCATTGCCGCCGTGAGCGAGATGATCTTCGCTTGGGTCCGCGGACGGGTGCTGCTGCTGCTGCTCGATCTGCTGCTCTTGGGGCAGTAAGCCCCTGATCAGGTCTTGCAGCTCGGCGACCTGCTTCGTCAAAGTGTTGCGGCTCTACGCCTGTAAGTCAGCCAGTGCGTGTACTTGGCACGCCAATGTTGTTGGGCTCGGCGGCCGCTGCTGCTGCTGATGTTGCGGCGGCTGCTGCTGCTGCTGCTGTTGCTGCTGCTGCCATTGTGGCAATGTTGGCGGCGGCCGACGTTGGCCGCTGACGGTGCTGGCCTCTGCAGCTGCGTCGGTAGCGACGCTGGAGGGGGTAAGCTTCGGCATGGCTGCCTGTTCCCACCCCTTTTTTCTGTGTGTTGTTGCGGAAACTTTACAGCGGGAACTCACTTCCGCGGAGCCCCTCCGCGGACCCTCTCCGAGGAACTCCTCCGCGGACCCCCTCCGAGGTGCACTTCACCGCGGAAGTTCACCACGGATGGTCGTGGAATGGCTAGGGCTGAGCATGGCTGCGTTGGTCGCGTTGGCGCGGAGTCCATGTGAGGTGCCGCGAGATGCCACCGCGTTCGAGTCGACGCGGAACGCGACGGTGTGCCGCGAGATGCGGGGTCACCTCCGTAGGTGTGTTCCGCGACGGCCGCGGGGTCTCCGCGTCTGTCGACCGCGGAGTCACCGCGAAGCTGTCGCGGACTCGCAACGGTGGGTCCACCTCGGAGCACTGCTGGTGTGTTCCAAAAACGCCGCGGAGCAGTTCCGAAAACGCCGCGGAGCAGTTCCGAAAACGCCGCGGAGCAGTTCCGAAAACGCCGCGGAGCAGTTCGGGCAGCCGCGGATCCACCGCGGGGCGCCACTGATCTGCCGGGGCACTGCCACCGCTGAGTGGCGGGTTCGGAACGCCGAACGCAATCGCGGTGGATTCGCGGCACTCTCGGCGTGTTCCGTTGCGGTCGCAGAGCTGCCGCGTCCGTTGAGCCGTGGAGCACCACGAAGCACCGCGGAGCAGCGCGGAGTAGTTGCTGCTCCCGCGGAACAGTCGCCGCGGAGCTGTGAAAAACTTGTCGCAGAGTTCTTAAAAAAGTGGTCGGAACGGTGGTGGGTCCTCCCAGGACCTTTCATCGAGACAGTGGGCGCTGTTGCTGCTGCTCCTCAAGGCAACGGCTGTGGTCGCTCACTGCTGCGGCGGTTGCTGCGCCTCTGCTACGCAGCTGTGCGAGCACCAGCTCGCTGCTCTGATACCATGAAAGACAGCTTCCTAGCACTACTGTCGCTGGCGTGGCAGTACAAACCAGCCAACTAACTCACTAGCACACACAGGTGGACGTGAGAACAGCAAGGGGTTGGCTAGGGACACAAACACAAGTGTCAGAAGCTGCAAATGTTGAAATATGTAGAGAGAGGTGACAACTGAGGTCTGGGCAACCTAAATAGTGTCATGGACCTAGTGCACACACACGCGACGCACAAGGGCGCTTTTTTCTAGCAGGACAAAATAGTGGCAGAAACACAATTTTGGCCATAATTCTCTGCAGACACGTCAGAACGACGAGCCGTTTGAACCAGAATGGCCGAATCGACGAGATCTATGTCCTGATAGGCTGCACGCCTATGTGTTGTGACACAGCACGAATCTAAAGACTACGGAAGTCTTCTGGGCGCCCGTCGCCGCCGGCCACCAGCCTTCTGCCACCGTCGCCAGTCTCAGGGATCTGCACATGAATGGACATGAGCCAAGGGGTCACCGTAAGCTGTGTACGACACACACAACAACAAACGCAACCTCCAATCTTGGTTCTGTTCTCGAGGCCTTTCGATTCTTACGTGGACCAACTTCGTCACCTCTTTCTTCTAGCTATCAAGGTCTTGAAACATAAAGCCTAACTATGCATTGTTCGGTATAAGCACAACCAAATTTCTGCAATTTGGTGACACCGCCTTTAAACGAGCCATAACTAGCGAGAATGGACAACTATTTCTTAGCGTGGATATCCTGAATCATATTGGAATGAGAGACATGTTTAGAAACAAACTGGTTTAAAAAATGGACAGCTCCGATGTATGTACTAAGAATGCAAGCTATAAACTTTAGCACATGGGCATATTCTTGAATGTTGGCTACAGGTCTTAAAGGGCGACGGAAACTAGATCGCACTAGATCGCATTGCATGAGCGACTTATCCGATTTGCGCAACATGTGCGACCTTTTATGATGTCCTCGTCAGTCGACAGTCGTCATCCGCGTTAGTTTGTTACATTCTTGTCCATTCACGTTATCATACCGCGTTAGCGTGACAAGTACAACAGCGAGCCTTTGACTTTATGTCTACCGTGGTACTGGACCGCGGTATGGTACCACGGTACAAAAGAGGGGTACCCTGCCAGGTCAGTACCGATACCGTACCGGTACCGTTAAAAAAAAAGGCCAAATAGCTCAGATACCCATAAAACGCAAAGTGTGACTCTGATCCGCCCGGTAGCGGCAAAAAGAAATACTCAAAAGCCCAGTCGAAAATCATGCTCGCTCGCGGCATGCGTTGACGAGCAAGCATGAAAAAATCCTACATGCGCAGATCACTCCCACGCGAGAATCGTGAGGGAGCGATGACCGCTTTGTTTTCCTTTTTCTTTTGTCACGCAAACCCCCCAGTTCGATGTAGGGTTTTATGTTTGGCCCCGGGCTCCGCCCGCGCCAAATATATAAAACCCTAAATCGAACTGGGGGGTTTGCGTGACAAAAGAAAAAAGAAAACAATGCGGTCATCGCTCCCTCGCCATCGAGCGAAAACGCCCTTCTTTCGTTTTGGATAATTTGTCGTAAACGCAAACCTATCATTTTAACACACAAACCGCATTCAAACCATACCCCAAATTGCATTCGAGGTTTTAGGGTTTTAACTTTGCGCGGGCTCCTGCTGGGCCCAGCAGGTTCCCTTTCAACGCATGGGGAGTCTCGAACTCCCCTCAAACTCTAAACAGACCTCCCCCCGCTAGCATCACAAACCCTTCAACAAAAGGGTTTGTGATACTAGCGGAGGGCGCCTCATACCATGTGTCGTCGGCGCATAACATGTGGTCTCGCCATGCATTTTTGTCTGTTTTCTTTGTTACTGGCGTGGCGGTAGCGGCGGCTGATGGGTAGTTAGGTTATTTCTCGCTCGACGACGGGCGAATCAGTCTTATATTTCTACTATTCGGGTATCTCGTGACCGAACCCTAAAAAAAATACCGTTGCACGGTACTGCAGTACCGCGGTACAAAAACATGGTATACCGCGGTACCGGTAATACCGCCACCAGCCCTGCCGGAAAGTCGCGGGTTAAGCACGGGTGCCACACTTGAGAGTGTCTGCACGAAGGCAATTCTGACATGTGGATGCAATCTTCTGTCAGTTGCATAAAAAAATCAAACTGTCGGGTGGGTAATCTTCCCCCCAAAAACATGGCAAAGCTCCATGTTTGGTGCAATGATGGGGCAACCTCAGTTAATTCTCATTTCACAATCAAACACCTGTCCATTTACGTACACGCTCCGTGGGTGTGCAAAAGTTTTGATTTGACATGGGCGAATTTTGAAGGCACTTAGGTAAGCGAGTGACACCTGTGGAACATTTCCTCCAACATTTAAATGTTGCTTTCCAACATGAAGGAGCTTCGGCTGCGGTGCAGAAGCAAGCTACTTCTGGCGCATCTACTTTTGCAAGAAAGCAATGCCACGCCACCAGTATCCTGCGCGACCTCCTCACGCCATCCACAGCTTGAGCACTCTGTCCTTGCCTCCTGAGGCAACCTTTTGTCCTGTGGGACACCAATCAACAGCAAACACCTGCACCACGCCGGACAAGCACAAGCACCAGCAGCAAGACAAGACACAAGAGAAGCCAGTGACTCAACACGGCAAATCCCTTGACGCGCAATTTTGTCCGAAATTGCTCTCAGGAGGCAGACACGCTCATCTGGGCATGAGCACCCCACACCACTGCGGCTGAGCGCTGTGTGTGCAGCAGAGTCATCACGGGATGTTTATCCGTTGCAGGGCGCAGAGGCGCAACTCTCGCACTTCGATGTGGAGGTCCAGGGTTCGAACTCATCTGTTGGCAGCTCAGGATGGCATCGCACGGCCCATCTGCCTACTGGGCAGAAACAAAAGCTCGTGTGCCAGAGCTTTGAGGAGGCTTTGCCACCCCAAATACACGCGGATAATGTGCGCACTTCCAGCCACCCCGTCCCCGCGACTCGGGCCTGGCCCCTCTAGCGTGCGGCCCCTTGTCCTGCGTGCACCCTTCAGGCCCAAGTCACTCAGAGCTCCGCCTACTACCTAGAAGAGGCGAGTTGCGTACTTGGGAAAAGGGGGGGTTGGTGGGGGAGGGGGTGGTAGGTAGCTCTGGGAAGGGGTACCATCATCCAGAAAAGCTTGAAATCACCACCTAAGGGGAGTAGAGAAAAGATTTAACATTCTCATCAAACGTGAAAGGGAGCAGACTGCACAGGCAAGCAGCACAGCACAACACTTTAGAAGCACGAGCTGCGCCTCACCTCATCTGCATGGCCGGGCAGGTCCTCCCTCATCTTCCTCGTTTGCAGGTCCCACACCTGCCCACCCCACACGCATCGCAACCACAACCTCCGTCACGCGCCCAAGCACAAACCCCGGAAACACACACACACACACACACACACACACACACGC
>SZWC01000718.1:60634-87368 GCA_023375785.1 Penium margaritaceum
AGAGAGAGAGAGAGAGCGAGAGAGAGAGAGAGAAAGAGAGAGAGAGAGAGAGAGAGAGAGAGAGAGAGTTGGCATCTGGCGAGAAGCATACCAGGGATGGTGGCGGAGCATCGTGTGACAGGTCTGACACGAAACACCGCTTGTGGTTGGTACACAATCTGAAGCACCTTCTCCACCGACACTGCCACACCACACCACAAAACGAACAACCCCCACTCAACTTCAAAAGCAACACGTGCAGCAGAAGCAGCAGCAGAAGAAGCAGCAGAAGCAGCAGCAGCAGCAGTGCAGCTTCCGCCAAAGTGAACACCACAAACAGCACATACGGCATACGGCGTCCATGCCATACAGAGCACACAGTTGTTCCCCGTTTGCACCATGGTGCTAGTCCTCATTGCCACTGTCACCAAGGCCTACGAGCCACAGATGCGGCTTCAACAGAGACCACAGCACAGCGGATTGCAAGCACGCACGAGATGACTGCACACTGTTGCCGTCGCTCCACAGCTGCCTGTGTCGGTCAGGCACAACAGCTTCCTACCGTGCCATGTGCCCCATACGGCCCGATGCGACCTCAAACATCCCAACCATGCACCTTTGCCAACCATGCACCCTTGCCAACCATGCACCTTTGCCAACCATGCACCCTTGCCAACCATGCACCCTCGCCAACCATGCACCCTTGCCAAGATTTCCGTCTATGTCACCTGCCACGAACAAAGCCAACCTAGCCGCAACCGCAAGTGCAGTGCAGCGCAGCGCAGCGCAGCACAGCACAGCACAGCGCTGCGCTGCACTGCGCTGCACTGCGCAGTGCAGTGCAGTGCAGCACAGCGCAAAGCAGAGCAGTGCAGGGCAGGGCAGTGCAGTGCAGTGCAATGCAGTGCAGCGCAGTGCAGTGCAGTGCAGTGCAGCGCAGTGCAGTGCAGTGCAGTGCAGTGCAGTGCAGTGCAGTGCAGTGCAGTGCAGTGCAGTGCAGTGCAGTGCAGTGCAGTGCAGTGAAGTGCAGAGTGGTACCCTTGTGCTGCAGAAGGTGCTCCCCCAGCGGCTGNGTAAGTTCCACGTCATTGATGTAGAAGGCATATGGGAGAGCCTCCTCCTGCGCACACAGCACACCAGACGATACAACACAACACCACACCTTGCACCACGACACACCACACACCAGACACGAGACAGAACCGTTTGCACAACCTGTCCTCCTCCCTTCTTCGTTGGTAAGTCAAGAGCAATCCGACTTAACACAACCATACAAAAGAAGCGCCTCTGATGAAACGACAAGATTCACCGTCGTACACAGCCGTGCCACAGGATACAACAGTGCAATTAGATACAAGCGCGCGCGCGCACGCACGCACGCTCACACGCACCCACGCACGCACGCATGCACGCACGCACGCACGGACGCACGCACGCACGCACGCGCGCACGCACGCACGCGCGCACGCACGCACGCGCGCACGCACGCACGCGCGCACGCACGCACGCACGCACGCACGCCACTCGCACGCACGTACGCACGCACGCACGCACGCTCGCACGCACGCGCGTGAGCGCGCACGCACGCACGCACGCACGCACGCTCACACGCACGCGCGCGCGCGCGCGCACGCACGTTGTGCAGCAGCTGGTTGAGTAGCGCCGACAGTTCCTTGGGCCCCGCGTCCTGCGGGATGTCCAGCTGCCCTCCCACTGCGTCGCCCTCCGCGCTGGCCAGCTGGCAGATGGCGTTGTTCACCGCCATTCTGCTCCGCCGATGTGCACACACGAACTCTTCCTTCTCCCTCACACTCTCACTCCCTCCACAAGAACAGTGGGACGGAGTGTGCCAGGTGTAGGTACGAGAGGAAGCAGGCGTGGTGACTTGCACAGCAGCCTCGCGTGCTTGCTTGCTCCTTCGTTGATCCGGATTCCACTCGAAGATATTCACCCCAGCGCCCCTGCCTGCATGCCTTCGCGACAGAGAACCTTAGGTGGACAATGGTTTTTGGGGCGGCGATATGGCTGATACATCCGCAAGCGTCAACAGAAACCTGAGATATCCATTAGTTGAATACTAGTCACGCCATATCCAAAAAGTTGAAAACGAAGCTACGCCGTGCCCATTGTATGGCCATGCCCGATTGGCGATGCAAGTCGCCAATCGAGCGAAGCAAAGGGGTGATGTATCACCCCCCTCATCGCGAGAATGGCGATCGAGCGATGAGCCATTTTTTTGTTTTTCTTTTGGAAACAAAACCCACTTTACTACATGAAACCCGCTTTCAAACCCTGCCCCAAGTTAAATTCTAGGTTTTCGGGTTTTATTCTTGCGCGGGCTCCTGCTGAGCTCCGCGGTAGCGGAGCCCAGAAGGTTCCCTTTCAACGAATGGGGTGCTTAGGACCCCCCACTCAAAAACCTCGCAAACCTTTATGGAAAATGTCACAAACCCCTCTATTGAAGGGTTTGTGGTTTTTCTTTCATGTCTACCAACGACAGCATGCTGTCGCTCGATGGCATGCGGCGTCGACATGGTGTGTACATTTGAACATTGCGGGTTTTTTGCATGCTCGTTGGGTAAAGCGTTAATAGATAAGTGAAAAAAAATCCAAAAATGGATATGGCGTGGGTAATGTTCGAAACATGGAAATGGCGATAGATATCGAGAATTCTGTGGATGTATGGTCACTCCCCCATTTTCTTCGTCAGATACCAACCTTCACTGTCGTTTCGTTGTCAAAAGATGTCGAAAGAAAATCGTGATTGGTGAATCGGTCATTTTATCGGAAGGGTCCACCAACGGATTTTTTGGTTACATAGTAACCTTATTGCAATCACTTTTTGGGTTACATAGTAACCGTATTGCAATCACTTTTTTTTTCGCTTCTGAGGCTCGCTCATTCCGCGCATAAACAAACAAGACAATCAACAACGTCATCGCGGTAAGTAAGAGAAACCACCATGGTGTTCCTTGAATGCGTACACATCTTGGGGTTAGTAATCCTTTACGTGTTCCTATTTGTTCGAATTCGGGCTAACCCTGATCCTTACACTCATCGAACGGCCAAGGTCATATTTTGCGTGATCCCTTTTTTCGCACATCGGTCGAGGATCGGGCGATTCCACTGACCATTTTCATGCGCGACCAATGTCGTGCACTTTCCACAGTCGTGGCACTGTCACACCGGACGGCCGAGTGAGCGCCTCGCCTGCACTCCGGCAAATTCTCCGTCGTCAGTCCACCAGTTGTCTGTCAGTGGTCTTTCTTTTTGTCCGCTTTTTCTCTCCCCCTCAGCCTCGCGAAGGATGTAAACGTGCCAACAACACAACCAAATCATAGGCTAACAACAGTGGTAAATGATGTGCCCTACAGAACACAAGATCACAAGGGAACGTTTGTTGAAAATTAGACCCTGGCACTTTGAATTCGTAGAATTTGGGTTTTCATTGTTTTAGTATTCCTTTTCTTGGTTTTTGTGAGCCTGCAACGACAAAGCCACCGCATGCTCTGATGCAACAAGGGGGTCCCCTCCTACCGCAAGATCTTTTGTGCCTAATAAGCATGTCTTGTACACTTGGTACAAAAACTAGCGCAAGCAAAAGTGTGGAGTTGAATCTTGTTAAAAGTACAAGCATTGTACAAGGAACAACATCTATGCAAACAACTCAGCAGTGCACTCCGACATAACTCCTGGCCCTAAACTAGGGCGCAACGCCTTGCTAGGCCGTCAAGACCGTCAGAGCAAGGGTCTCGGCACAGCCACCGTCGCAACACTGAAAGGCCTTTAGGATGTCAGGGCATCCTCCTCCCAGGCTGGCAAGCAGAGCTAGGCTTATAGGGGCCTTGGAGGGATTGACCTCCTCCCAGGCTGGCAAAGCTTGCCATGCTTACAGGGATCCTAGAGGGACCACCAGCATCGTCCTCCACCCAGGTTGGCACGCAAGTGCCACGCTTAGAGGGATCTTGGGAGGAACTCCAACAGCATCATGGTTGAAGGTGCTCTGGTGTTAAGGCATGGAGCCTTGCACATGGTGTTGGAGAGATGATACTGGCGATGTTGGGATACTGAGAAGTGGCAGGACCTCCGGCTTTTATACTTGAGGTCTTGGCAAGTTGACCACCTGAACGAGAAGCTTCTTTCAGGTTCTTCAGGTCTGCTGCCACCTCGGCCTTACTCTCGAGAAGCTTCCATCCAATGAAAGCTTCCTCCACTCCTGGGCTCTTACTGATCCCTGTGCTGCTCCGAGGGGAAGCTTCCTCCTTTAGGAAGCTTCATGCAGTCTTCAGGTGAAACTTCACCTGAAGGTTGTTTGTTTATGAGCAACCTTCAGGTTGTTGATAAACAACCTGAAGGTTGTTTATCAGCAACCTGATAAACAGGTCGCTGATAAACAACAGCCTAGGCATGCGCAAGCCTACATGCTTACACAGTAGAATATGTTTCAAGCCCTTTAGGCTGCTCCAGGGTTGGATGCCAAAATCTGTTTGGCCCGAACGGACAGAAATTCCCAGTTGACGTGGACCCGGCAATCCACCGTGAAATCCGTAACTTTCCGTACAGTGCTCCAAACACAGTGCTCTCTTCACCGAATTGGAGCTTAGCACCAGCGTAATAATCGCTTCACTCAACACTCCCCCTCGATTGGTGCGCTGGTGATTCAAAAAGTGTCTCACTTGCATGCTCCCAAGAAATTGCTTGACTCACTCAACCTCGGAGTGCCCTTGAAAATGGAGTCGACTCGTGGCCTCGGTCATTGGTAAATATTCCTGAACGTTAAAGATCGAATGTCGGCCTCTCGATTCTAGAAAAATTGAGTCTTCGTATCCCTGGATTGAAGGGACTGGAACGAGGCCTCTGGAGCCTTTTCACGCTCGGTTGGGAATTCACGGTCCACTCGGGTATGCACGCCCTTATAAAAATTCTTATCGGTGGCGTATGGCTTGACATAAGCACGCTGTGGCTTGGCGGTTGCTTCGCGAAGGCTCTCGGGAGTCTTTTTCGGGTTTGGAACGGATGGATGTATCCAATACTTTCGTCGGGTGAGGTTGGGGTCACCTCACCACTTTGACCCTTTGAGGTTACTTGGTGGTGAAGTAACTCTTCTTGAAGGCATGCACCATGCTTTGCATACATGTGCGTTCGGGCGGTCCTGTGCGAGGTGGCGGCTGCATGGCGGGACCGCCAGAGGGACCACGTGCTAGGACCGCTTCCGAGACCGTCGATGTGAGCACCCCTGCGGGGGAGTATACGAGTCCTTCGCCTCTAGTCACACCACAACATTAGTGACTGCTCCCCCTATCGTGCTAGGCTGCTGCCCTCAAAGTACTCTGCTCTGCTTCTCCACCTCCTTCAACTTTGAGGAGGTCTTGCTGTAGGCTAGCACCATGGCTAGGGCAGATCCGCCCCCCTTCCAGCCCTCCACGACCGATTCTTGGTCGTTTTTGAGTAAGCTCCTCGAGACTTGGTCATTTCTGCCAATCAAAAACAGCCCTCCTGGCTGTTCCGTCACGTCACTTGGGAGTCTGGCCAAGCCAGTCCCGCTTGTGCTGATTCCGGCTGAGACAGCCCAATCCATGGTGCCTCTGTCACTGCTGTCGTTCTTGGTCGCAGCCTTGCGTGCCGGCTGCGTCCATGGCCGTCTTGTCGTTTTCCTTCGACGAAATCGGAGCTAGCAGCTCCTCGCCGACCAGCATTTTTTTTCCTCCCCGGTTGGCCGGAGTCTCGTTGCGAGCGGGTAGGCTGCACGAACACTCGCGAGCTGCCGCCCTGCCTTTTTTTCTTTCTCCTTTCTTTGCTCCTCGCGTGGGCCCACCTGCCATAGTGGCAGCGTGGCTATCCCCTTGCCTTGCTGCCGGCGATGTCGCGAGGGGCCCTGCTGTCACGGCAAGGCCTTGCCGTGGTCCAGCGTGCTGTCGTGGCAGTAGCCTCGCCATTGCTGCGGCCTGCCGTCGCGGCAGGGCTCCTCCATGAGGTGGCCTGCCGTTGAGGCAGGGCTTCGCCATGAAGTGGCCTCCCGTCTCGGCAGGTCTCGCTGGCCCAGCTCGCCATTGCGGCGAGCAAGGATAAGCAGGTACGAGGTCCGACGCGGACCTCTCCCCTCCCCCTTGCTCCGCAGCCAGCGACGCTGACGCTGCTGGGACGCGTTTCCTTTGCGCGACTGAACGCCCCTTTTTTTTTCTTTTTTTCTTCGTCGTTCCGAAGTCGCCACTCACGCGCGGTTGCTTCAGCTCCTCGTGCTCACCAATTTCGGTGAGGTTGCTGACATCATCACGCAGCCGCGCCAAATGGCGGCCAAAAAATGGTCAGATCCACTTTTTAAAAAACAGCTGTGAATGAAGTTGCTGCAGATATTCACAGAAATAACTGCTACAAGCTGCTTCTCCTCAATTGCAGAACGACTCTTTGCTGCTGCTGTTGATGGAGCGGACTTCCTCCAAATATTCATTTTTTTTGCCATCTTGGCTCGCTGGCCTACCGAAGTGGCTCGCCAGCTGCAACAGCATATCGCGACCGCAGTGCGGAGGTCGCATTCAGCGCTGGCCGATCCACGATAAGTTGTTTTGACCACCGTTGTTTTCTTTCCTTTCTGTCGCTCCTTTCCAAGTGTGCACTGCGAGCGCCACTTGTGCACATGGACGAGAATGACAGCGGCTGCTCCTGTCGATGACATCATCGCCCTGCGTCATCGCAAGTGGTCAGGCCAATTTCGCAAAAAGGCCTGACGAGAGCTGCTGCAAATTTTGCAGCAACATCTGCTGCCGCCAGCCACATTTCAGGAGTTGTAGCAATGGACTCTGCCTCCGTAGAGAATGGTCAACATCCAAATCCAGGAGAAAATTGCGGTTGCCTTTGTTCATCTCCTTTTCTCCCCCTTGTGGCTACAATCTTTTATACTTGTTGATGAGGTGTGGCAGAATTGCAAATCACGTGGCCAGTCAATCTCTTTCCCTCCCTTGAGCGTAGATAACGTCTCATCCTCCGGCCACCTCCCCCTCGTCGATGAAGGCCCGGAGAAATATGGTACAGGAAGAGACCCCGCAATGCTACTACCACTTCATTCACAAGGGCGCGAGAATCTCCACCGGCACTGTGTCTATGGAGAATTGATCTATCATGCATGCCACCTCCATGAGGTGGGATTATTGCAACCGTAGAGTCTGACTCCAACTTACATGCCACCCTGGTTGAGGTGGGCTTACAGCCACCACATGCCAACATGGCAGGTACGTCGGTTGTAGAGCAAAGCTCCACTATGCATGCCACCTAATTAGAGGTGGGCTAACTGCAACTGCCTGTCATTACAACAGGAATATGGTTCATGGAGCATAGCTCCATCGCGCATGGCACTTGCCAAGAGGTGGGCTTACTGCAACCACCTGCCGGCTCGGCAGGATTTTCTTACGTAGCTTTGCTCTTTTTGTAAAGGCTACTTTGAGCTCAGTCGAGGACCTTTCACTCCTCAACCTGGACATCACACGCATCCAGATGGCGTTGTGTGGTAGCATCAGCTCATGAGTGCTGCTGCTAGCCTTTATGCCTTCGTCACAGCCAGTCCTCAAGGGCGTCCTTTTTTTATTACCCTCCCTTTCTTTTGCCTCTTCTGCTTCTGCTTCCTCTGCTGTCCGATGCGCGCTAGATGGTGGATGATGGAGATGCAAAATAGACAAGCTGAGTTGTTGGTGAAACACTCAGCCTTGTCGCCATTGTGTTGGTGCCGCTGACTTGCTGGTCGATGGTGGTGAGCTGATTTGTTGCTTCCGCCTTGCCGCCTCTTACGCCGATGAAATGCCAAATCATGGAGATCTGTGATGCTCTTCACATCGGAATGCTGCTCCTTGCAGCTCGTTCTGAGAGCTGGAGAAGTGGCATTGTCTGCATGGTTTTTGTTCTTTTGTAACTTTGTCGAGATCCTCCTTGGCAGCTCGTTACTCTGGCCCTGCTTCAATGCATAGCGTAGCAGATGTGCACTCCATCCTTCCGCGTTCAGCCATTGCAAATTTGCTGGTTACCATGGTTCCTTGGCAACTTTCAATGTTGCCGATGTGCTTCCCTTGCGTGATTGATAAAGGCGAGACTGGGTTGGGCCAAGTGCTTGTGCCAAACATTGGCACTGCGCTGTGTCCACGGTTTTTGGACAAGCCAAAGGCTTTGCTTGCGGAGCTGCAAGTTCCGGCCGTTGCCCCAACTACCTCGTCCAGTGTTGTACTGGCCACTGTTGCTTGCTTTTGCATGCCTCCAATTACAGATGCGGCTGATGGCACCGCTCGAGACATGACAAGCTCTGACGATCAAGGAGCAGATGTGAATTCCGACAGCAATGGTGCTTGTGCTCTTTGGTATGGCTCCCCTTGGCACATGTGATTGTACAGATGTTGTGGTCGAGCCACTCATGGTTGCATCTGAGAGATGCGCGCAAAAACAGTGTCATACATCTCTTGCTCATGTTGGAAAGGAGCTTATGTGCACTAATCTGCTGCTGAGTCACCGTGTTTCCATCTGTGAAAGCACTTCCTCCTTCTGTCATGTGAGGAACAGTACCGAGTGGTCCTACTCCGCGTGTCGTCAAAGCACTTGATGGTTGTGCCGTGAACTGTTGCGCAATGTCGTTGGACGCAGATGCTTACAATAGCACCTGTGCTAGCGTGACCGTTTGTTGCATGACCAATGCCACTCCAGCTTGAGGTAGTTGCACAATTTTTACTGGCTGCTGCACCGATGACACGTGGAGTTCTTGTTGCATCTCCTCCTCAATCTGGTACGTCTGGAATTGGAGCCCGAAGTTTTGGGCTTCATGTTGCTTCCACTTCCCCCTCTAAAGGAGAAGTGCGAGTTTTGTATGGAACAACTGTTGTCGCAAGTCTTTCGTCACACGTTCATGAGCTTGGCATGTGGTGGTTGCTTGAAGCGTGTGCAATGCTCCTTTCGCCAAATGCCTTGGCTCTTCAGCTCCTAGCATTTGCTCTGCCACATGGAAGTTGTCTTCCAAGCTCATGGGCAGACTTGGTGGCACGGATGGATGATGAGACGGTGCACCATCGGCACCCCTGTTGTCCCTCTCCATTGTGCTTTCCTCTTCATGGAGTTGTGCAGGTAGACTGCCGCCTTGGACGTCTACGCTCCACCTCGCGGAAGGAGGCAACTGATGTCTTTAACATAGGCTGGAGCACTCCATCTCCATATGAGTTGCAAGAAGCGGTGGGACTGCTCCTCCAGCAGGTACGGGTCCTTCTTGGGCCGCAAAAGCATGCAGCACTGGTGCTTGGAGCACATGCTGAGCTTGTGCCATAGGTGGCACAATCTGGGCAGGTTGTGGCCGCTCAGCCACAAACGTCGGTGGTATGCCACCTTGAGGTGGTGCAGATGGTTGCACCAGTGGCGATAGGGATCCTTGCATGAGTGGAGGAGGGCTTGCTCAAGGCAGATGTGCAGATGATGCGTGTGAACCCTGTTGCCACTACATCTGTTGTTGTTACTACTGGTTCTAAAGCTGTTGCTATTGAAGCCGTTGTTGCTGAGCCCATACCAGCTACTGCTGAAGATGTGTGATTGGGGCTGCTTGAGTCGCATGTGACTGTTGTAGCATGTGCGTCTGCGATGCTTGAGCTGCATGGGTCAGCTGCTCCTGTTCACGAAGGAGCTCTTGAGCAGAAATCTGCTGGCTCAACGAGTTATAGTCAATCACCCGAAATTCATACACTCAAATTTTGGTGTATCAAAAAGTGTATTCTTATATGCAGACATTTTTCATAACTCATGAACATCACTCCATGTAACTAGAGTTCAACTATACATTCATCACATAAGGTGTTAATTGTTATTGATAAGATGTACTTTGTACTACTTTTTGTTAGAATTCCATATTCACTGATATGTTCACATCCCAATACACTTGTCGATTCACACTTTCAGGGGTGAGGTGATTGGTCATATATGGGCTCAACGCCTCCACCTCATGCACCACGACATGACGTGCTGCTGCTTCTTGTTGCTCCGTGTGTTGTGCCTCCTTGGCCAAGCGTTGTGCCTTTGTTGCTTGGCGATGTGCGTGATCTGCGACATGGCACCTTTGTTCTTGGCCCATGTGCAACTCACGTAAAACTGATTGTGCAGGAGAAGCTGACCAAGCGTTCTCCTCTTCCATGTTTTCCATGCTTGTTGCGTAGGTGGAAGACCGACCTCGCGCCTCTGTGAAGTGGCATCAACTCCACCTTTTTCTGAGCGCTTCAACAAGGATGGCGGAGAACGTCTCCACCACCAAAGTAGTATGCTGCTGCTACTGCTTGCTGAGAGCATCACCTACTACTCTAATACCATGTTAGACATGGTATGGTCTCTGTCTTGTGTAAGCCACACGACCCAAAGGCTGGTCCTATGGTGCACTTAGGAGAAGGCAAACGTCGCTCCTCCTCAAGCTCGTACAGGGATGGTGAAGGACTGCTTCACCAATCCACACTACTACTGCTGCAGTTGCTAGTGCTCCAGTTGCTACTATTGTAACAGCACTGGCTGGACAAAGAACCTATTGCTCTGATACCATGTTGGGTTTTGTGAGCTTGCAACAACAAAGCCATCGCATGCTTTGATGCAGCAAGGGGGTCCCCTGCTGCTGTAAGATCTGTTGTGCCCAGCAAGCATGCCTAATACACTTGGTAGAGAAACTAACGGAAACAAAAGTGTGGAGTTGAATCTTGTTAAAAGTACAAGTAGTGTACAAGGAACAACATCTATGCAAACAGCTCAACAATGCGCTCTGACATAACTCCTGGCCCTAAATTGGGGCACAACGCCTTGCTAGGTCGTCAAGGCCGTCAGAGGAAGGGTCTCCGCACAGCCACCATTGGAACAGTGAAAGGTTTTCAGGATGTCAGGGCATCCTCCTCCCATGCTGGTAGGTAGAGCCAGCCTTATAGGGGCCTTGGAGGGATTGACCTCCTCCCAGGCTGGCAAAGCTTGCCATGCTTACAGGGATCCTAGAGGGATTACCAGCATCGTCCTCCACTGAGGTTGGCACGCAAGTGCCAGGCTTACACGGATCTTGGGAGGAACTCCTGCAAAGTCGTGGTTGAAGGTGCTCTGGTGCTTAGGCATGGAGCCGTGCACGTGGTGTTGGAGAGATGATACTGGCGATGCTGGGATACTGAGGAGTGGCAGGACCTCCGGCTTTTATACTCGAGGTCTTGGCAAGTTGACCACCTGAACGAGAAGCTTCCTTCAGGTTGTTCAGGTCTGCTGCCACCTCTGCCTTACTCTGGAGAAGCTTCCATCCAATTGAAGCTTCCTTCAGTCCTCGGCTCTTACTGATACATGTGGTGCTCTAGGGAGAAGCTTCCTCCTTTAGGAATCTTCATCAAGTCTTCAAGTGAAACTTCACGTGAAGGTTGCTTGTTTATCAGGCCTTCCTATGCTGATCATTGATCTGGCCATGCTACTACATCAGATTCGTCCATCAGGATCCTCCTGAATCTTGCACCGGATTCGTCCATGTTGGTAGATGGGGCCTTGGCTCCATTCATGATGTTGCTGATGTAGTGGAGGCCTTATGTTCAAGGTGCATGATGTCTGCCTAGTCAACTAGGAGACCCCCTGACCCGGACGATTGTGTAGTACTGTGCAATAATCATCTCTCCTCTTGATAGAGCCAGCTAGGGGCATGCGCAAGCTTGCATACTTACACAGTAGAATATGTTTCAAGCCCTTTAGGCTGCTCCAGGGCTGGATGCCAGAATCTTTCTGGCCCGTACGGACAGAAATTCCCAGTTGACGTGGACTCGGGAATCCACCGTAAAATCCGTAACTTTCCTTACAGTGCTCCAAACGCAGTGCCGTCTTCACTGAATTAGAGCTCAATACCAGCGCAGTAATCCCTTCACTCAACACCTTTGAATTCGTTCAACAAAAAAGTAGCATAAACTCAACGAGGCAAAACATAATAAAATTTGCATTCAAAGATCACTAGGGTAGGTTGCATTAAGATGAAGTAAAGTTATGATGTCTTAAAAGAAAGTTCTTCCTCACATAAATGGGTTACTAGTCTATCGTTATGTACGTATGAACGTATGAAATGTTATTTATGGATTATTTCCTCGTAAAAGTTGCCAACTGAGGTATAAGTATAAAGTGGTAGTGATGTGTACACATGTACATTAACTATCCATGTAAATTTTTGGTTACAACGTATCTTTATTGCAAATGTTTTTGCTTTTTAGGGTTTAGATTCTTTGGGTGCAATCTTGAAGTGAGTACCATTGTACAAATTTGTCTGTTTTTGCAGGTGTTCGACATGAAGTTCAAAGAAGAGGTAGGAATACATGGCGTACTTGATATGTTCAGACGGATATCATTTGTGGATGTTTCTTTTGTGAATTTTTCTTTGTGGCATTTAGTTTCTCACACTTGCGTCCTCGGTGATTAATGTCATTAGGCACAAAGGAACTTCATTGTGTATGTGTACATTGTCGTATATTATGATTGTCATAACTATATCATAAAGAAATATCCCTAATGTGGCAATAAGCATTTAATGGTTGTATGTGAACACTGGCACATGCTTTATGATGGTAGCATTTTTACGATGGCAAAGTTATCATTATGTTTACAATGCTTATACATCAACGTACTGATGTATTACTAATATGCAGATATGTATGTGACGTAGTGATATTAGTGTGTCTATGTGCTTAACATGTCTAATATGTTTTTATTTTGAATATGCTACCCATGTGTAGTATGGTTGGATTACATCATATTAGGTTATGACTAAAATGCCAATATGCATGTAACGTAGTGATGTAAGTGTGTCTATATGCTTAACATGTCTAATATGCTTATAATGTCGATATGCTACCTATGTCTAGTGTGGCTAGATTACATCCTGTTATGTTACGTCTGTAATGCCAATACTCAAGTAATGTATTGGATAAGCGTGTCTGTATGCCTAATATGTCTAGTATGCTGATAATGCCATTATGCATAATATGTCTAATATGGTTAGATAACATCCTACTGGGTCATTTCTAAGCTGCCCAAATGCAGTTGATTGTTGTTATGTATACATTATAGTGCCTCTATACATAGCTATATATAGATGTCTAAAACCCTAATTGTGCTTTGTGAGCAAAAAGTGTGTCCATAAGTGTTTTATGTCTATGTCACAAGAAACATGTACAATCGAAAGATAATTGCACTAGTCCTATGGCGTTGACTATATTTCCATGAAGCAACCAACTTGGGTTGTTTGGTTGATGCTTTCAAGCATCATATTGACAAAATAGAAGCATTTGAAGACAGCACTTACCTCCTTACCTTGCTTACCTAATGCGAGTGAAATTGATCATGTTGGCATTGTCCATTGATGAGATCATGTCGGTGTGGTTTGTAATGGTGTGCAAGTGGGAATAATTAAGAAATGACTATCACAAACTAGACTCCCTTTACTCGACAAAGATTGACCCAACGACACACAAAACTGATCACAACGTATCTTGCATGCCTAGACGACGAAACACGTCAACGGCCATTGGTACTTCAACAATGCAGTGCATCTAGTGTGGAATGAACCGACACCCACTTAAACCACAACGACGTGGTTGGTTCTTGAAAGGGGCCCCTTCTGGAACCGCGGGGTGGCCATGGCCAGTCATTATTCCCAATATACCCCAACACCACATGACATGGACTCAATACAGGTCAATGGAACTTGACGACATCCATTGTTATGGATGTCGACGACAAAAGTGGTTCACAGAAGGGACCCAACCTATATGTGGCGACTCGATCCACGCATGAGTGCGTGGATCGAGTCGCCACATATAGGTTGGGTCATCAAATGTGTCAATTGGGTCATTTCAAAAGTTGGTAGTTATGCTGGCATTGTCAAGAGATGATATGTGGTTAGTATTGTATGCATCGATGTGCAAGTGGGCGTGAATGAGAAATGCCTATCACAATCTAGACTCCCTTCACTTTACGTAGCTAGACCCAACGACACACCAAACTGACCAGGACGTATCCTGCATACCTAGACGACGAAACATGTCAACGGCCATCGGTGCTTCAACAATGCAGTACATCTAGTGTGGACTGAACCGACACCCACTGAAACCACGACAACGTGGTTGGTTCTTCAAAGGGGTCCCTTCTGGAACCGCAGGGTGGCTATGGCTAGTCAGGATTCCCAACGTACCGAACACCACATGTTATTGACATTATACGTGTCAATGGAACTTGAAGACATCCATTGTCATGGATGTCAACGACAAAATTGGTTCAAAGATGGGATGCATGAGTGCATGGATCAAGTTGCCACATATAGGTTCGGATATCAAATCTGTCAATTGGGTCATGTTGAAAGTTGGTAATCATGTTGATATCTTCAAGAGATGATCTGTGGTTGGTGTTGTATACACTGATGTGCAAGTGGGAGTGAATGAGAAATGCCTATCAAAATCTAGGCTCACTTCACTCTACGTAGCTAGACCCAATGACACACCACACTGACCACGACGTATCCAGTATGCCTCGACGATGAAACACATCAACATCCATTGGTGCTTCAACAATGCAATGCATCTGGTGTGTACTGAACTGACACCCACTCAAACCACGACAACGTGGTTGGTTCTTCAATGGGGTCCCTTCTGGAACTGCGGGGTGGCTATGGCCAGTCAGGATTCCCAATGTACCCCAACACCACATGATATGGACTCTATACAGTTCAATGGTTCTTGATGACATCCATTGTTATGGATGTCAACCACAAAGTGGTTCACCTATGGGATGCATGAGTGCATGGATCGAGTCGCCACACATAGGTTAGGTCATCAAAGAAGACAGTTTGGTCATGTCGACAGTTGGTAATCATGTTGGTATTGTCAATAGATGATATGTGGTTGGTGTTGAATGCAATGATGTGCAAGTGGGAGTGATCGAGAAATGGCTACCACAAACTAGACACACTTTACTCTACAAAGCTAGACCCAACAATACACCAAAGTGACCACGATGTATCATGCATGTCTAGACGACAAAACACGTCAACGGCCATCGGTGCTTCAACAATATAGTGCATCTAGAGTGGACTGAACCGACACCCACTCAAACCACGACGTCGTGGTTGGTTCTTCAAAGGGGTCCCTTCTGGAACCTCAGGGTGGCTATGGCCAGTCAAGATTCCCAACGTAGCCCAACACCACATGCTATGGACCCTATACAGGTCAATGGAACTTGACGACATCCATTGTTCTGGATGTCAACGACAGAATTGGTTAGCATATGGGATTCATGAGTGCATGGATCATGTCACCACACATAGGTTGGGTCATCAAATCTGACAACTGGGTTATGTCGATAGTTGGTAACTGTGTTGGCATTGTCAATAAATGATCTGTTGTTGGTGTTGAATGCAATGATGTGCAAGTGAGAGTGAATGAGAAATGCCTATCACAAAATAGACTCACATTACTCTATTTAGTTAGACCCAATGACAAACCAAACTGACCACGACGTATCCTGCATGCCTAGACGACGAAACACGTCAACGGCCATCGGTGCTTCAACAATGAAATGCATCTAGTGTGGACCAAACCGACACCCACTCAAACCAGGAAAACGCGGTTGGTTCACCAAAGGGGTCCATTCTGAAGCCGCGGGGTGGCTATGGCCAGTCAGGATTCCCAATGTACCCCAACACCACATGCTATGGACTCTATACAGGTCACTGGAACTTGACAAAATCCATTGTTATGGGTTTCAACGACAAAAGTGGTTCACATATGGGATGCATGACAATTGTGTCATGGCAAAATTGGTAATCATGCTTCATTGCCTGTAGACGAGGTTGCCTTGGTATTGTATGCAATGATATGCAAGTTGACTGTTGGAGTTATTGTGTCCAATGAAAAACTTCCATCATCTGCCGATGTAGGCGCACTGATGTAGCTTCCACGTGAAAGTGGGCAGTAACCTTCGAAGGCGCTTGAATGTACTTGAGATAGCTGATTGTTCGTCAAAGTGGTCAGTCATTTGGAAAAACAACGAGTCATTGAAATGAGTGTGTTCTATAGATATGACATTGAATCCAGTTGTAGTTCAAGCCTTGTCTCCCTCTGTAAGATGTCCGGTTGAAGATTTTGAAGGAGATGTCGTACAACCCTCCAAGGATGTTGATAGGTTTTTCATCGGGGAATCCTCCTCGTTTGTCGGGCCAACCTGTAGACAACAACAAACATGAAAACAGGTATGTTAGGAAACAGTTGATTTTTTATGTTATGAATCACCTTTGTATAGATTTCCTAACAGTTGATGACAGTGCTGGGCTTCCAGTGTATGGTGGTGGGCTTGTGAAGCGGGACCTTGTAGGAGATGTAGTACGTTGTTGCGAGCGTAGAACAATGTGTTAGACATGTATTGAATTGGATGCATTTCACATGAAATGAAGTAAAGTCGTACTTACCTTGTCTCCCCGCACTGGTGGATGCACTCCAAGTAGCTCATATGTTTGGTTCTCCCGTCCACCGTTCACTTGAATCTATGGTGCACACGTGAATGTATGTTAGGCACTGATGCTCCCAGTGAAATGAGCAGGAAATTTTCTGTTTCGTACCATGGTTTGTAACCAAAGACCGTCAACTGCCTGTTCTCCTGCAGCAACAATTCTGTCACAGTCCTTTGGTGTGGTAGCCTTCATCATTTGAGACGTTCTTCCTTGAAAGAGAAATTTCTGGGCTTGATGTCCAGTGACTGTAGCTCTTTCAAGTGCTCCCTCTGCAACAAGTATTGAGTGAATGTACAGGTTTCTACGATCATTGGACAAGTATTTGCAGAAAGCAATGGAGCACACAGGTATCATTGCTTACCTGCAGCATGGAGGTCACCATCAGTACTCCTTTATCTGAATTCAGTCTGCAATGTGCCAGGCATTCATGGGTGTTGTTGAACCAGTCGAAGTAGTTCTCGTTGGTACACTTGCTGCCATTCTCCATTGCACCTGGGCACGCCATCACTTCTTCGCAACAAAGGTTCGTTATTTTGGTGCTCATGTGGACGATCAAAGTGCTCAAGTGGCGATGTCTCAGGAGAATCCATGTGAAGTCAAACCTGCATGGTACAAGGGTGCTTAGTTGTGTAGATTGATAGCATCATAAGCTCATCGTACGTACGCTTGACATCACACTTACCTGGAAATCCCATGCATTGTTGGATGATATTCCCTGTCAACACCGTCTCGTACCATGTTGCTCATATCTTGGTTGATAATTTCATGGATGGCAGACCTGCACAACGCCAAAAATAGATATGAATTCAGTTGTTCATGGAAGATAAAGTGGATTTTCATTCATGTGTACAATTTTATGAAACACATACCCTCGTCCAGCCTGGAGGCTGCCATCCTTGTAGTACATGGCATTGATGGCCACGACCTTGTCGTTGTTGAGGTACTGTTGTATCTATGGCATCATCTGGCCCGAGGCTTGTCCCACAAGAGCCTGGTCATCAGCATAAATTATGAAGTCCTGCTCCGTGGCTGCACATGTCTTCGCTGCATCCACAATGCCAATGGCCAATCCAAGCTACAAGGCATCATGAAAAGGTACTATGTTAGTCAAAAGGATAAAACTCAATCATTCTGATTATAGCACATGCCACATTCACATACAGGTGCTCGACTTTGTGGCATGTAGTGACGCAGGGAAGGACGTGTGATGCTGTCGTTGAACATGGCCTGTAGGACCTGGTCCACCTCACCCTCCATAGGCTTCACCAGTGTGGCATACGATGTGCCCATCGTCCACACAAGAGTGCAGTCCTGACCGAGTGTTGAGTACCTGCATGTAGTGTTAGTTTTCAGTACATTGAGGTATTGACCATAATGTGCATCCCACTTGTTGATGTATGTACATACCGGTCTCTTGTTGTCGTTGTCACTGTGTCATAAATGTTGTACAATGACCACCTGAGAATGGATAGTCACAAACTTCCATGAGCTATTTTTTGCCTTGTCAGGTTGACCCCCTGGATGTGTGTACAGCGGGGCTATTGAGGTCAAAAACCTTACCAGAGTGATCCGCAAGGTAAACCTTAGGATCAATCTGGGCCTTCCCTCCCAATGGAAAGTCGACGTTGATGACCATAGCATGCAGATGGTACCTTCGGAATCTTGGCTTCAGGTCGCTGATTGCTGCTAGTCGTGAATCCAAGAGTTGAAGTCTTTGAGATGTGATGAAAACAAGTACATCAATGGTATGCACACTTTGCATGTGAAGGGCAATACTTACATCTTTTCTGACATCCACAATTGGTGGTGGAGGAACTTTCATATGGAAGTGTTGCATAGGAGACAGGTCAAACATTTCAACATATAATCACAAGTCTGCCAACAAGGAACACATGTATATGTCGGATGAAAAGAATGACAAGAAGTAGAAATAGCAAGATTGAAAGGACAACGTACCTTATATGGACCATGTTAGAGCTGACTCAGTGAACTGTGGCGGGAATGCACAATCTATACCGTCTCATTTCTTTACAGTGATGATCATTGGAAAATGGTCTGAGAAGTATGTCTCTTGAACATGGACATGTATGGACAAGTCAATGGCATTACTCCATACATGGTCAATGATAGAATCACTTTCGTGTGTAGCTGATCCAACATGCATTTTGAAGTTCCGGGCTCTTAGAAACTGCAATTGGAAGGGAAGGTTAGTACCAATATCGATGTTCATATTGCTAATAAACATTGTCGAAGACGTACTGTGTGCCAATCAGCGTACAAACTGCAGAAAGGGCAGTGGGGATGAGCTGGGGGAACAATAGAAGGCATGCATCTGTGCCGATGTGTTAGGAGAAATGTCTTGCCACCATGTCATGGCTTCAAACCCTTCCCCATTATTGTGGTCCACATCGGCATCAGATGAAGTTGTCATGAGAAGACCTCCTACCACACCTTTGGAGAATTGTGCTTTTTTTCCATGCAGATGTGACAGAGTTTCTGGGTTGTGTATGTCAAGGTGAGTTTCTGATAGGATGATGACATCAGTGCCTTGCAATTCACTTCTACACGTGATGTTCCTTGCATGTTTGTGCAAACTTTGGACGTTTTGGTAGTAAAGTTCGAATGCATCTTGTGTACACAAGGAATGTAGTGTTGGAAGACAACAAACCATGTTTTGTCCACGTAAGCGTTTCATCTCGTCAATAACTTTTGATGACACTTTGATCTCATCTTCATCATAATGACCAAGATGTATGTATTATGCATCAGAGAATCGACTAAGGGCAATGTAATACATGTAATGTGGTTGAAAACCAGACAAATCAACAAAGGCTTCTTCGTGGAAAGTACACCCTTGTGCCTTGTGAACTGTGATTGCATTTGCGTGTGCGAGTGGAAATTGCATGCATGACATTTCCATTCCGTCGTTGTTTGTTTCTATGAAGCTTTTCTCGATCCGTTTGATTGGTTTCCATTCATGCGGAAATTTCTCGTTGACACAGTGGGTGTAGTATTTTTTGCATTGTTTTTCTCCAACAGACTTGTTTATAAATTTCCCCCAGAATGAATTGACTTCATTCTTGACGAGTGATGCATGACGGAGAAATCATGTTGCACCGTTCACCAGACCATCACTGGTGTCCAGATTCAAGATGATCTGTACTCGACACCCAACATAAAGACAGACTGTCTAAGCAAGATTTTTCAGTGTGTCGTTTGTAATCTCCAGTTTCATCCAAAGGATGGTTGTTATGCTGTCCAATTCCATGGCTTATGCATGCATCCCATGCATGACATATGAATTAAGCAGTTGATGTGGAATGGAACGAAGAAAGGTTATGTGAATCACCTTTCTCATTCACTGTGAAGAGGTGGAGCATGTCCCTTTGCAGAATTTTTCTGTTGCGACCAACCAGCATTGATCTGAAAAAAAATGATCTGTGTTAGTGCAGTTTTTTTTGCACATTCTGTTCAGAATTTCTACAAACGAGCCGTCACATTGACGCATTACGGTACGTAACTCGTAAAGTGTGAAAAGAGACCAAGGGAAACATGATGAATTGTTAGAAAGGTTAGAATCATCGTCTGCCTCTGGAAAAGGTTCAAAGGGATAACCTTCAAGGACTGGCTTTAGCTGGAAAAGATCACCAACAAACAGAGTATTTGCACCTCCAAATGCCAAACTTTTGCCTTTCACTTCTCGCATACGTCTATCCAGAAAATGCATGATACATCGTCCAACCATTGACACTTCATCCAAAATGATGTATCTCACTGACCCCAACTGACAGACCAGTGTTTTTCTTGATTCAGACGACAAAGGTGTGTACAAAGTTTTTTTAAATGTCAGTTTCAAGGCATGATGTATAGTAAAACCATCAATGTTGAATGCAGCAACACCTGTTGGTGCTAGTTTTAGCACTTCCAATATCGTATGGTCACTGTTTCATGTAGGATTGTACAAAACGTAAGAGACGCTCATACAAAGCATGTACCACGGATTGACCAACACCAGCACCACTGGATAGGCAAAAGGCAAAAGAATAAAGTCAAAAGTAAAAATGTGAAAGGAAAAAGGCAAAAGGCAAAAGGAAAAGGCAAAAGGCAAAAGGAAAAAGGAACAAACAAGAAGAAAAAGGTAAAAGGCAAAAAACAAAATTCAAAAGGCAAAAGGCAAAAGGGAAAAGGGACAAGGGAAAAGGGAAAAGGGAAAATGAAAAAGGAAAGAGGCAAAAGGCAAAAGGGGATGGGAGAAGGCAAAAGGCAGAAGGCAAACAGCAAAAGGCAAAGGAAAAATGCAAAAGGGAATAGGCAAAAGGCAAAAGGCTAAAGTCGAAAGGTGAAAGGTGAAAGGAAAAGGGCAAAAGGCAAAAGGCAAAAGGCAAAAGGAAAAAGAAGAAAAGAAGAAGAAATGGCAAAAGGCAAAAGGCAAAAAGCAAAATGCAAAAGGCAAAAGGAAAAAAGGAAAAGGAAAAAGGAAAAATGCAAAAGGTAAATGGCACAAGTCAAAGGCAAAAGGCAAAAGACAAGAAGCAAAAGGGAAAAGTCAAAGGCAAAATTCAAAAGGCATGAGGTAAAGAGCAAAAGTCAAAAGGAAAGAGGCAAAAGGAAAAAGGCAAAAAGAAAAATGCAAGAGGCAAAAGACAAAAGGCACGAGGCCAAAGGCAAAAGGTGAAAGGCAAAAGGTGAAGGGCAAAAGGAAAAAGGCAAAAGACAAAAGGCTAAAGGCAAATGGAAAAAGGCAAAAGGTAAAAGGAGAAAAGCAGAAGGCAAAAGGCAAAATGCAAAAGGCAAAAGGCAAAAGGAAATTTGCAAAAGGCAAAAGGAAAAATTCAGAAGGCAAGAGGAAAAAAGCAAAAGGCAGAAGGAAAAAGGCAAAAGGCAAAAGGCAAACAAAAAAGGCTGAAGGCAATAGAAAAAAAGGCTAAAGGCTAAAAAAAAGCAAAGAAAAAGGCAAAAGGAAAAGGGGAAACGAAAAAGGCAAAAAGCAAAAGGCAAAATGCAAAAGGAGAAAGGTACAAGGTAAAAGGCAAAAGAAAAAAGGTAATAGGCAAAAGGCAAAACGAAACAGGAATATGGAAAAAGTTGAATGGAAAAAGGAAAAAGGCAAAAGGCAAAAGGCAAAGGCAATAGGTGAAAGGAAGATGGCAAAAGTCAAAAGGCAAAAGGCAAAAGTGAAAAAGCAAAAGGCAAGAGGCCAAAGGAAAAATGGAAAAGGCTGAAGGCAAAAGTCAAAGAAAAAAGGCAAAAGGAAAAAGGCAAAAGGCATAAGGCAAAAGGCAAAAGGCAAAAGGAAACGGAAGAGGGCAAAAGGTAAGAGGCAAAAGGAAAAAGGCAAAACGCAAAAAGACAAAAGGAAAAAGAGAATGGGGAAAAGGCAAAAGGCAGAATGAAAACAGCAAAAGGTGAATGCCAAAAGGCAAAAGTCAAAAGGCAAAAGACAAAAGGCAAAAGGCAAAAGGAAAAAGGAAAAAGGCAAAGGCAAAAGGAAAAAGGAAAAAGAAAAAGAAAAAGGCAAAAGGCAAAAGGCAAAAAGCAACATGCAAAAAGCAAAAGGAAAAAAGGAAAAGGGAAAAGGGAAAATGCAAAGGCAAAAGGCACAAGTCAAAGGCAAAAGGAAAAAGACAAAAGACAAAAGGGAAAAGTCAAAGGCAAAAGGCAACAAGCAAAAAGCACAAGTAAAAGGCAAAAGGAAAAGGCCAAAAAGAAAAACGCAAGAGGCACAAGACAAAAGGCACAAGGACAACGGCAAAAGGCGAAAGGCAAAAGGTGAAAGGAAAAAGGAAAAAGGCTAAAGGCTAAAGGCAAAATGAAAAGGGCAAAAGGCAAAAGGCAAAAGGTAAAAGGAAAAAAGCAGAAGCCAAAACGCAAAATGCGAAAGGCAAAAGGAAAAAATGAAAAAGGGTAAAGGCAAAAGGCAAAAGGAAAAAGACCAAAGGCAAAAGGTAAAAGGCAAAAAGAAAAGGCAAAAGGCAAAATACAGAAGGCAAAAGGCAAAAGGCGAAAGGCAAAAGGCAAAAGGAAAAAGGCAAAATGCAAAAGGGAAAGGGCAAAAGGCAAATGGCAGAAGGCAAAAAACAAAAGGAAAAAGGAAAAATGCAGAAGGGAAAAAGCCAACGACTAAGGGCAAATGGCAAAAGCAAAAGGAAAAGGTAAAAATTCAAAGAGAAAAAGGCAAAAGGCAAAAGGAAAAATGCAAAAGACAATAGGCAAAATGCAGAAGGCAAAAGGAAAAAAGGCAAAATGCAAAAAGCACAAGTCAAAGGCAAATAAAAAAGACAACAGGCAAGAGGGAAAGGCAAAAGGCAAAGGGAAAGGGAAAAAGGCAAAAGGCAGAAGGCAAACAACAAAAGGAAAAAGGCAAATGGAAAAGGTCAAAAGGCAATAGGCAAAAGGCAAAGGGAAAAAGGCAACAGGCAAAAGGTAGAATAAAAAAGGCAAAAGGTACAGGGAAAAAGGCAAAAGGAAAAAGGCAAAAGGCAAAAGGAAAAAGGCAAAAGGCAAAATGCAAAACGCAAAAGTCAAACGGCAAAAGGCAAAAGGCAAAAGGCAAAAGGCAAATGGAAAGAAACAAAAGGCAAAAGGCAAAACGTGAAAGGTAAAAGGGAAATGGCACAAGTCAAAGGCAAAAGGCAAAAGGCAAAAGGCAAAAGGCAAAAGGCAAAGGGCA
Organism: Penium margaritaceum; assembly: GCA_023375785.1. Classification (NCBI taxonomy): domain Eukaryota; kingdom Viridiplantae; phylum Streptophyta; class Zygnematophyceae; order Desmidiales; family Peniaceae; genus Penium; species Penium margaritaceum. The sequence goes on from SZWC01000718.1 coordinate 83,779, forward strand.
AAAGGCAAAAGGCAAAAGGCAAAAGGCAAAATGCACAACGCAAGAGGCAAAAGGCAAAAGGCAAAAGGCAAAAGGCAAAAGGCGAAAGTCAAAAAGGCAAAAGGCAAAAGGAAAAAGGCAAAATTCAAAATGCAAAAGGCAAAAGGCAAAATACAAAAGGAAAACAGCAAAAGGCAAAAGGCAAAAGGCAAAAGGCAAAATGAAAAATGAAAAATGCAAAGGGCAAAAGGCAAAAGGCAAAAGGCAAAAGGAAAAGGGAAGAAAGAAGAAGGCAAAAGGAGAAAGGCAAAAGATAAAAAGGCAAAACGGAAGGGGAGAAGGCAAAAGGTAGAAGGCAAACAACAAAAGGCAAAAGGAAAAATGCAAAAGGCAAAAGGAAAAAGTTAAAAGGCAAAAGGCAAAAGGTAAAAGGCAAAAAGAAATAGGCAAAATGCAAAAGGCAAAAGGGAAAAGGCAAAAGGCAAAAGGCGAAAGGCAAAAGGCAAAAGCCACAAGTAAAAGGGAAAAGGCAAAAGGCAAAAGGCAAAAGTCAAAAGGCAAAATCAAAAGCCAAAACACAAAAAGAAAAAGGCAAAAGTCAAAGGCAAAAGTCAAATAGCAAAAGGCAAAAGGCAAAGGGCAGAAGGCAAAAGGCACAAGTCAAAGGTAAAGGTAAAAAGGCAAAAGGCAAAATGCAAAAGGCAAATGGCATAATTCAGAAGGCAAAAGGTAAAGGGCAAAAGGGAAAAGGGAAAAGGCAAAAGGCAAAAGGAAAAAGGAAAGAGGCAAAAGGCAAAAGGCAAAAGGAATACGGAAAAAAGCAGAAGGAAATAGGCAAAAGGTAAAAGGCAAAAGGGAAAGGGGAAAGGCAAAAGTAGAAGGCAATCAGCAAAAGGAGAAAACAAAATTGGAAAAGGCAAAAGGCAAAAGTCAAAAGGCAACAGGCAAAAGGCAAAACACAAAAGGCACAAGGCCAAAGGAAAAAGGCAAGGGGCGAAAGGTGAAAGACAAAAGGCAAAAGGCAAAAGGCAAAGGGAAAAATGCAAAAGGCAAAAGGCAAAAGGCAAGAGTCAAAGGTAAAAGCCAAATAGAAAAAGGCAAAAGGCAAGAGGGAAAAGGCAAAAGGCAAAGGGAAAGGAAAAAATGCAAAAGGCAGAAGGCAAACAGCAAAAGGCAAAAGGCAAAAGGAAAAAGTCAAAAGGCAAAAGGCAATAGGCTAAGGGCAAACGGCAAAAAGAAAAGGGCAAAAGGCAAAAGGAAAGGGGTCAAAGGGAAAAGGCAAAGTGTATGGTGCAGCCTCCAGGCTTTACAGATGGCATGAACAAGGTTTGGCGGTTGCGCAAGGCCCCACATAAGCTTAAGCAGTCCCCCCGCAGTTGGAACATGGAGATCTCATCCACCCTAGAGAAGGATGGCTACTATCTTATCATTGTTGATCCAACTCTCTTCTTGAGTGCACCCTCGCAGCCCATTGTGGCCATCCTGGTCTACGTGGATGATCTTCTCATCGCGTCACCCAGTCCTGCTGCTGTGTAGTCTGTAAAAGATTTGTTGCAGTCCAACTAAAAAATGAAGGAATTGGGTCTAGCTCGTGTGTTCTTCGGCATGGAACTTGAGCGTGACCGCCAGCGCCGAACGCTATACGTGCACCAAGTTGCCTACATCCACAGCCTGGGGAGCGCTTTTTGGCCTTGCTGGCTGGCACTCCCACTACGTCCACACCAATGACTCCAGCTGGCCAATGCCTGCTGAAGTCACTCGACCCGACTCAACTGGGCGACACAATCGATGTCACCGATTACCTCAGTGTGATTGGATCCCTAATGTATCTTGCCACTACCACCCGAGCGGACGTGGCCTTCTCGGTCAACTTCCTTGCTCAGTTTTGCCAGGAGCCCCGTCACAGGCATCTCAAGACTACACTGCGTGTCGTCCACTACGCACTGTCCACTGCACGTGTGGGATTATGCTACATGTCATAGCCCTCTGTGGTTGTTGACGGGTACACTGACGGTGTCTGGGCTCATGACACTGGTGCACGTAGTCACACTGGCTACTTCTTTTTTGTGGGTGGGACTGCTATCTCATGGAATATTGGTGAACAGGGTTGTGTTTCACGCAGTTCCAGTGAGGCTGATTACGTCGCACTTGGCGCAGGCACGTTTGAGAGTGTCTTGTTGTCTCGCTTGCTGTAGCAACTTCATGTGTCCATCTGCTGCATCACACTACGCTGCAACAATAAAACAACTAAGGCAATCGCTGAGCATGATGGCATGCATCATTCACGCATAAAGCACATGAATATCAAGCATTTCGTCCACAAGCGCATTGCCTCAGGAGAGGTCCAGGTTGTCAGGGTCGACACGCATCAGCAGCGTGGATGTTTTCTCACCAAAGCTCTCAGCAGTGGAATGTTCAAGGCTGCTATGCATGCAGTTGGTTTGTTACATGCACGTGATGCCCCTGGCTGATGTGACAACTCCTTTTCTGTTGTCTTTACCGTGATTCTCCATGTGGTGTGTGTGGTGCTCTTCTGTGGGTCACGGGAGAGTGTTGGTTGTGTCTGTTGAACACTCAAGTGACCTCTTGACTCCTTCCATTCATACACACCACCACTGCAGGTGACTAAGCTGATAGGAAGCTCAAGGCGCACACGTTGTGGGTCATGCATCATTGGCGTCTCAGTCGGGTGCGAGATTTGCACGAGCTCAATAATGCTCAGTTCTACCAGAGAGAGTGTCTGCTGATTCTTGCATGCAATGATTAGCTGTCGTGTGGCTAAAACATGAGAAAGATTACTTGAGAGATGCATGCTTCCACATACGCTCGTGGTCGATGTGGCTCCTTGTTTTACTTATATGCATAATGTGCTAGTTATGTAGCTTATCGCACCGGGTTGTTGATCCTGCGGGGCCACACTCTCGGTCGTTTGGAGGTGTGAGAGACCACGGCGGCTTTTGTCGACAGGTTCGGTTGGACCTCGGGGTGGCGGCCGGGCCCCACATTGAGCTACTAGTGTGGGTGGTCCGGTCAATGGGCTGCTAAGAGCTCGCTAGCTCTTGACTCTTGTAACTAGTCTCTCGCCATCCTTAAGGTTTTCACCAAGTCCTTGCTCCACCCGCCGCCATGGATGTTGTGTGAGTGTGCCTTGCATGGTAGAGGGTGTGCTGGCTTCTCGTCGCTACCTACAGCAACATCCTCAAGAAAGGGGGTATCCCAAAATTTGGGTACGGTGGATATGAAGTGTAGTCTCGTAGAGGGGAGTGGTGTGCGTCACATGCCATGAAACTAGGGGGAGGAGAGGCTGCTCGATCCCATCTGCTATTGTATCACCGTGGAAAACAAAGGTGGAACGCAACATGGGATACCAAGGAGATGGAGACAATGATGCAGTAATGGATGGAAGTACGACACGGTAAGAGTTGCACACAAGTGACTACAGGAGACAAGAAGAAAGGAGATGATTAAAAAGGAACTCTGGGGGAAAGTGGGTGACACGAGAGAATCGATGGAGAGATATAACAAGAGCAGTATCAGGAAAAGATCTCCTCTCTCTCTCTCTCTCTCTCTCTCTCTCTCTCTCTCTCTCTCTCTCTCTCTCTCCCTCTCTC
>SZWC01000718.1:113666-142841 GCA_023375785.1 Penium margaritaceum
CACACACACACACACACACACACACACACTACGACGCAGCAGCTTCCACACACAGAAATCTGGCCAGGCAGCGACGAATAGACATCCAAAAACGCAATCAGCTCAAGGCCTGTGACCCCGCATGGTCCCAAGGAATGAAGCCCATGCATCTCCCCCTTCCCCCCAAGTCCTCCTGCCCATGGCTCCCCTTGTACCAGTGATAGGGGTAGCTGGTAATTCCCCGTGAGCAAGCAGGCCATCCTCAAAGAATGAGCACAGTGCGATCCACTTGTCGGGAAGGTGCGCACTACTTTGGTTGCAGCATGCACATGAAGTAATGCTTGCCTCACAGGTAGCCACACGCCGACAGCTGCTACACTCTGCAGCTTCCTTCCTCAATGCAGCCTACAAGGAGAGGGCGAGCTTTTATGAGATTGCAGAGTTGACTTTTTCCGCTGACAGTTTGCCACACTGTCCCACTGGACATGTTCGATTTCCGCCAACGGACAGCGCCAGCACGTTGCACCAGCGACGAATCCAAGCGCAACCACGACCGGCAGCCCACCCACCTCAAGCTCTGACCACTGCGCCTCACCTTTCCTATGCGCTAGGTCAAGCCAATGCCGCCACGTCAACGCCGTTGCCACAGCAGTAGCCAATGCACTTGAGCAATCCAGTAGCCACATCGGAAACCAAAACGATCCTAAGAGATGATTGGAGTCGCCAAAGCAGCAGTCAAAGACGTGGTCAAAGCAGCAGGTGCAGAAGAGGCCAAAGCAGTGGAGCAGATCAGTGATCACAGCAACAGGCAAGGCAGTGGGTCCAGGAGTGAGCCAAACCAATGGCCAGAGGAGAAGGCAAAGCAGAAGCCAGAGCAGGGTGGCTCAATTGGCAGCGGAGAAAAGCGGAGGAGCAGCCAGGCTGCTCTCCAGCAGCATGGCTGCCGCACACGGGCTATGCGCCTCGCACGTGCACCAGCCATGCATGGTGAAGGCACCAGCGGCGACGCATTCCCGCTGCTTCTCCTGCTGGCTGTCTGCAGTGCAGCTTTCGAGCAGGAGAGNGCATCTCCATCCCTCGGCTGACAGTGGAGGGCGGAGACGTGCTTGAGCCAAAAACCACTCCGCGAGCCAGGGAGACAATAGAGGGTCTCTTCTCACCTGGCCGACGACTGCAGTGCTCCGCAGTGCACACGCGAAAGTAGATGCGCCGCAGAAGCCATCACCGCCGTCACCCTCGCCGGCAAATGCGACCGCAGCAGTGGGTTTCGCTGTGACAGGGAAATGCCGCCCCCGCCCAGGTGCCGAGCGCACTGACTCTCCTCCTGGTCACACGATAGCTCTCTCGCTCGACGAAGTCGGCGCACGAGTATACAACACCTCAAAGTGGCAGTGGGCGATAGGCGCAGCGAGTTGGCGGCAGTGGGCAGTGACGAGCAGCAGGTCGCTATGGTGCGCTCAAGGTCTGAGGGATGCACCACGGCCAGCCCAAGCCAGCCACGTCGTCTCGATTCGTCGCAGCACGCAAGCGGACGGTACTGTCTGAAACCTTGCACCGCAAACATGCACGCGATCAGATGACATCAATTGAAAGTTTGGCTTGTAGAACCGGTTGAGACGAGAGGAACATTAACAAAAAGCAAACCTAGGGGCTGCACCTGGCAAATTTGGTCTTCTCTGGGCTATGGACAGCAGTCATGATTTTTAAAAATACATTAATTCCTCATAAATTTATGAATTAATTATTTAAGGGCGTTTTTTTGTTTTTCTTGAAACCACCTGAAGGACGTACAATTTAATTAGGTCTTATCCATCAGGATTACTTATTCTCGTTTCTCATTAATTATCCTACCATGATTCTGTTTAATTCCAAAAATAATTTAAATATTTTATTTTTTCATGTTTCTACCCCTTTTTTTTCAAGCAAGACACTTAATGAGCTTGTGACCTTCCCACTACCTTCGAAAGAGGTTGCCTTTTCCAAGAAACCTGATATGGAGGCTAAATCATGCATAAATGAATTTATGAACTCATTAAATTCTTATAATTGAGAGATATTTTATCATGTTCCTACATTGTCTGTTGTATGTATGAGATATTTGACCGTCTGATTGGTCTGAGAGTATTCTTCACATTTCACAATAAATTAACAAAAAATTGAATGAACCAACTCTTCCTATGAAAAATCTACAACATGCATAATGGATATCTATAGGTCTCAACCTGCTTTGTGAAGATATCACATCATAAGCCTTGTCATCACTTACCCAGAAAATTTCCGATCACTTACAAGGAATGTACATCATAGCACCTCATTTGCCCTTATTTCTTCAATAGAAAATATTATTTTGAATAGATTAGTTCTTTTCTTATAGAGTCATATTTGTTTAAGTGTATGTTGCATATACATCCATTTCCATGTACACGCAGGGTTCTATAGGTGAAACACCATTCAAGCACATATTGCACTTCCAGTTTACCCAATTAACAACAAAAAAGCATGGTGGACACCCATGCACTGATGAAAATGACGCATATGATTGGTATTGGAGTTCAAGAACCAACCTGCCCGTCATGTCTCGATGCTCTATTATAGCATGCATTGACAAAAAAACATGAAGATGGTGGTCATGGGGCTTCCAAAACATCAATGATGATTGTGAGATAATTTACAGAACATAGGGGTTGCTTGTTTCTGATATAAGGGGAACCGCATCAACGACCAGGACGGCATATCAATCTAGTTAAAATTATGAATGTGGTCTAAAAAACATCATGGACATCGTGCATAAAAGAAAAGGATGCATAATCAAGCAGCATCAAGAAGGAGTTTGTCGTTGTACCATGTTTCGATGCTCGACTGCCACATGCATTGACAATAAAGCATAAAGATGTGCTCATGGAAATGTTAGAACCCAATAACGTTCCATAGATATCACAAAATGCAGGCCTCGGTGTCGCCGATTGTGGACAACCACATTCATGGCCAATGAGGTTCTTTATTATTCAACGATTTCATTATTCATGGATGGGTTTGATTTCCCCAATCACGAGGGAGATTCTAGCAGTCTGGTTGCTGTAAACGGAAAGAAACCACTCCTCAAATTCAACGATCAAATTTCCTTACTAAGAATTGAAACCTAAGAAAAGAAATACTTCATATGATTTAAGGTTTCGTTTACACTTGGGCACATTTAATGCCCCTCTAAAGGAAGGCGTGACAAGTTACCTTACAAAGAATTAGATGTTTGAACCACCCTCAACCTAGATGAAGAATGAAAAATAACTACCATAAGCCTTGATCCATGATGCATCATAGTCATGTTTATATTTTCATGCAACAACATTCCATTATTTGCAAAGTTGAAGTAATGTGTTTTGATTCTCTTTTTCAATAAAAAGGCCGTTACGCTAACACTAGGGCATCTAAGATAACTTTCATGGTGTGTTCACACGTGTTGTGTTTCTTATAACTTGGGAGCACGAACATTATAGTGCACCGTACATTGTGGTACATATTACATTATTGGAAAAGTGGCTACTAATGAGTTCTGTCCTGATTTACATATTGTAGCGGGAGGGCCGGTTCGGCCCTCCCTCCTCGCTGAAGCGAGGGGTGGTTGCGCACCACCCCTCGCGTCAGCAAGGGCTGGCCGGCGGCCAGCACTTCGCTGGCCGCCGGCCAGCTCGCTGCCAGCCGGCTGGACGGCCGGCGGCCGGCCAAGCGACCGGCCGGCCACCGGCCGGCCAGCCGCCAGCCGCCGATCGCGGCCTCAGCCCGATCGGTGGCTGAGGTGTCACGAGGGCTTCGAGGGCGAGGCCTCGTGGCCTCGTGGCCTCGTGCCCTCGCCCCCCCTCGCCCTCCTTGCAAACGAGCAAGCAAGGACGAGGGATAGGGGGAGCAAGGGTGAGGTCAAGAGAGCTGGCGCGAAATCGCCAGCGTGCCTCGCACGCGACGATTTCGCGCGAGAATGGCAAAACGTAAATCGAAGTTCGTTTGCGATGAACCTCGACATAAAATAAACAATATAACTCGTGCGAACACACGAGTTCGAGGTCAAAACCCTCGGTTTGGGTCCCAAAACCTGGGGTCTGGTTAAAGACGGAAATGGGCCTCCGGAGACTCGAAATATTCAAGTCTCCCTGCTCTGGATCGAGAGGCAAATGTTATAGACGGCAATGCAAGGGGAACTGTTAACGCTGTGGGTAAAGTTTCGGTGCACAATCCCCCCGGTTGGATGGAGACATGGCGACCAAGCAGCACGGAATCTACGCAACCGCATAGCGACAGAAATGTGGACAGATTACCGGAGTTGGAATGATGAGGGAGATGATGTAGATGAATGAAATCATTGACTATCATGAGATTGAGTATGCGTCCAATTTTGCTGAGCACAAGTTCTCCATACGCGGTACATTAACCATGCATACCAACAAGACACAGTGCAATTGAAGTGCTAAAGTGGAATCCGGATCATAGACTTAACTTATGCTTGGAACATAGGGCACATACTGAGAGGACTTCACAAACGATCCACTAGGCATCAAGACTTTCAGCACATGCAAGACCGGCACCAATGCCGCAGAATCTGGTCATGGGTTGTTTCTCCAAAATGTAGACATCGTTATCACCGTCACCTCCTTCGTCCTGTTCTCCACCCTCCTTGTCATCATCATACCCCTCTTCCTCTTCCCGCTCATAATCCTCCTCCTCCTCTTCTTCTTCATCCATGCCGTCCGGATCAGACGCTTCAGAATAGCCATACTTTGCCACCCCAGCACGCTCCTTGTGAGCCTTAGAAGGATTGCGATCCAATGGTCGCCATGCCACCATTCTACGGAACGCCCCGGTTGAGTAGACGTAATCAGCACAAGCATGTACATCCTTCATGAAGACATCAAGCAGGTCGAGTTTGTTTTTCATGTGGACTGTAGTGTCTTGAGTAACGAGGCCTACCGCAAAAAACATACGGCTTCTTCTCTTGCACAATACAGTCCACCGATCCCGCCCTGTCAGCAACCTTTACCACCTTCTCTAGATGGCAGTCAATGTTGGTACGTCGTTTGCGCAACGTGTCCACTTCGGTCAAGTTCAAAGCAGGGTCCTTGCCAGTTTCGGTTGGCGGAACAGTTGAGATGACGCTGTTTCCTTTAGTAGTGTCAGTGCTGAAGACGATGGTCGTGTCCTCGAACCATGGAATGCGGCGCCCCTCCATCCGCGCCACAAGGGGAACAGTCGCAAGGACCTTGGCCCACACGCTCTCCAGAAAGTCCAGTGTCTGACTCGCATGGTCATACGAGCATCCACTCCGGTTCACCAATGGGTACGCTGCGCGCCACATGGTGCGTAGATTGTCTAGACGATTATGTATCTGACGTTCAGTTAAGGCCTCCTTCATGCCCCACTCTTCCTTCAGAGCCGGTCGGATTATGGAAAACACTTTGGACTGCCATCCACGGCCCTGTGGAAGTTTTGGGGCATGCGCCTTCATAAGTGCTAGCAGATGGGCATCGCAATCCGTAGTACAAAATTCCTTGGACATGCGATCACCGACGGAGCCACCCATGGACCCCGAAGGAGCTGATTCTGCACCACCAACGGACGGTGAAGGCTCTGATCCGGCCACAGATGGTGCAGGCTCAGAGCCTCCAACACCAAGAGGAGATGACACCGGTGCAACAGAGGGCGTCCCAGCGGATGAGGCAGCTGGCGTCGGTGCCGCTTCAACAAGGTTGGGCGTGGAATCTGTAGCAGGATCGATATTTTCACCTTCACGAAAGGTGACCCAAGCTGTCTAATGGGCGAACTGGAGCAGCCTCACGGGGTCGAGGAGGATTGAAGTTTGGGGCCAATGGTGGGATGGGAAGGTGGGCCCCACGACTGACTGCCCATGGTGATGCAGCACCGAAAGGCGTTAGGTTATACGCCCTTTCAGATCCGTAGCTTGGATCAGCGGGCAAAGCCTCACGCCAACTACCATGACGTCCATGCGTGACGCGGAGCACCTGTCGAGCACGACCACGGCCACCACCAACGGGGGCTGCGTTGGCAGCCGCTCTTGATTCATTGAGTGCTGCCACGGCTGCATACGCCAGCGGGAACTGAGCAGCGGCAGGATAGTCCATCACGGACCTGGGCTGAGATGCCATGACGTGCACTGTGTAGGATGAGGGTTTCTGTGACAGTCAGTTACTAGCGGCGTGGGCTGGCTGGTAAAGAGCAACGGTTGTCTGAGGTGCTAAGGGGGATTTATTAGTACTTGCGCCTTGTTGGGGAGAGTGCGCGGTATGCTCTTAGACCATGGCGCACGTGTTATACAACGCGCTTTGGCTAACCAAGGCGCATTGTCTAACACTTGCGCTGCGGCTAGCCACGGTCGAGTCGTTTCTACACACCGCATAGACCCTCTGGCTGATGGGTCAACGTGCTTCCAGCGGATGTCCATGTGATGGGCGTCGCGGCTGTCGTTGATGCTGATGGGTCGACGCGCTTCTGGCTAGCCGTTCGCACGCGAGATAAATGCGCCTCCGGAGGGCTGGACACATCGCCGGTGGCCGAACCGCAATCTTCTCGGGCCTTGCGCTTGATGGGCGCTTTTGGGTCTCGCACAAAGCGGTACGTCCCATTTCGACCACCTTCCATAGGATAGAAAGTCGTCGTCGACCGTAGATGATAGACACGATTTTGTTAATTCTCTTTTCGACCATATCTTCAAATAAACGTCTTGCTAGAGGATCTTAGCTTTGATTCTTTCATCTTTTGCACTTTAGACATTTCTTAGACATTGGGAACCCCGCCACGTAGGATTCCAGGGCCATAAAATCAACAAGAATTGGTGCGAATTGATTGATTTTTCCTTTGATTCTTCAACAGCGTTTTGCCGCAATTGCAAGGTCTTGCGAGAGCTCGCAAACCCCCTTGCCGCACCGCCTCCCGCAAACCCAAAAGGCGCGAGCATAGAATCAATAGCAGAATCAATGCGCCTGTTCACCCCCACAAGGTGCGGCTGTAGTGACGACAATCCAGAGTGAGGACAACGACAATGGGAAGTGGGAACATATTGACACTCCAATAGTCGCTGGCAGTCGCGGACCACTGCTTGCTGAAACAGGCCTGCTGAATTGTCCACGCCCAGTCTCGTGCGAAAAAGAGGTAGGCACCGCTGTTGGGCTTCTCGGATGTCAAAAACTGCCCTCGTCCCAACATTACTGCGGGATATTTGTGTGCCTTCACCGAAGCGTCACTGGCACTAAAGGCGTTGAACCGCGGCTAATTCCCCAATCGCCTTCATTTTCGACTGACCATGTCTGAGACGCCCCCAGTCTGAGAACAAGTTATTACGTCGCCCCCATTTGCAAAACTTCTCGCTAGGTCACCCCCATTGTTTATTACTTTCCCAACTTGCCCCCATTCTGAGAATCATGGTAATTTTGCCCCCATTTTTTCAACGAAATGTTGAGGGTTTGGGTTTTCGCATGACAGCGTCGGTGGAGGCCTGTGAGGACGTCATCGTTCGGACGCGCAACATCACCAAATGAACGAGACGCCCCCCCCCTTCCCCAACAAACGAAAGAGGCATCATCGTTCGTATGTGTGCCCCCCCTCCCACCCCCACCCAGCACGCCCTATCACCCCGACACAGCCACACCCAGCAAAGACTTGCAGGACGCAAAAATTACTACGAAGAAAAATCTTAAAACACTCCTTTCTCGCGACGTATGACTAGTATGGTAAGGACAAAAACAAAAGTGCTCCACTATATGTCTAATAATTATACACACATGTATAAATGTACATGAAAACATGTATATACATGACACCTGGCATGTGCATAAAAATTTACATATGCTTTATAATGTGGATGTACATTTGAACATAAATGTAAATACACATAAATAAACATACAAATTCACATCAATATACAGAAACACACACATATACGTATACATATGCATATGGGTATACATGTACATATAAACATACGTCTACATAAAGAAATTGTAGCGTGGCAGTGACACACTGACCAGTCAAAGGAGCAACGTAGCTCGAGCGGGGTCACCTGAGACTGGGCACGGTGAGACAGAATGGCTTGGGAGTCCGAGACCCTCAAGCACAGCGGTTTTGGCCTAGTTGAACAAGGATTCCGTCGAAACCATTACACAAATACATACAAATGTTTATAACTTTTTAAAACACATATACATGTATATACACATATATATAAATTTCCATGGACACTTCCATATGAATTTGCATAACATATACCTATACATATACATACACATATACATATACAGATACACACATACATATGAATGTACATATACATACACATATACATATACATATACAAATACATATACATATACATATACATATACATATACATATACATATACATATACATATACATATACATATACATATACATATACTTATACATATACATATACATATACATATACATATAAATATACATATACATATACATATACATATACATATACATATACATACACATATACATACACATACACATATACATACACATACACATATACATACACATACACATAGACATATACATATACATATACATATACACTCTTTGCTGGTTGGCGAGGAGTGCGAGCTCCAAAATCGCCCCGAGAAAGCGACGAACCGCTCCACGGACGCGGTCAGCACAAACGGCTTCGACTCACGAAGTGGGGTCCCAACAGTGGATGCCATGGACGCATGGAAGAGGCCTAGTAGTGGCGGCATACGCAACCAAGAACGGCCAACATACGCCATGGACGGGACAAAACGTCCCTGAAACTGCAGCAGCGGGACTTGCAACGGCCACACTCAAAGTGACACGAGAGAACAGCGGGGATGGCTGTCTCAGAGGAGTAGAAACACCCTACTCACAAGAAGCAGACTAAAAAACGACCAAGAACTGGTTTTAGGGGCTGGAGACAAGGTAGCCATGGCGTAGGGCCTCTAGAGTAACACCTGTGGAAGAAAGTCTCCACAGCAAAGTAGCAGACCAAAGCACTACAGGAGCACTCGGCTAACATGACAGGGGGAGAAGTCACTTGAGTTGTGGTATGACTAAAGGCACCAGCCATATATACTCCCCCATGCCAGTGCTCACATCGGCCGTCCCAGCAGCGCTCCCAACAGGTGGTCCTAAAAGTGGCCCCGCCATGCAATCGCCACCACACACAACACAACCTGAACCTGGTGCATGAGGGGCAAGGTGCATGTAACCAAAACGTTGCTTCATCCACAAGCAACCACAAAAGACCTACAGGGAAGTGACACCAACCTCACCCGAAGTTTTTTTTTGGAGTCACCTATGATCTCCAAACCCAATAACGGGTCCTAGGAGCCCCAATAAGGCCAAAAAGGAGCCAAGATGAAGCGGTGCTCGAATTTTTAGAGCTAAAGATTCACCAAAAAAATCCCAACGGGGTGCCTGCACCCAAATGGAGCCGGAAGGACCAACAAAGTGTTAAAAAACAATTTAACAGCCTCATTCCTCCTCTTCTACCCTCTCGACAATGGTCTACAAGCATCGTTTCATCAGCACAATTATCGAGGGGGAGTGTTGAAGTGAGCGATAATGGTGCTGATTTATTGCTTCAGCATGGCGTAGACGGCACTCCAATTGGAGGCTTTGAGACGATTTTATGGATTTTTCCGTGAATCTACGAGGCGTGTTTCGGCAGAGAATCTTAACGACGCAGTTCCAGATTTTCTGTGGAGATCAGCCTTAAAGGGTGTGAAAGGAGCTTTGTGGACAAGCATGCACATGTAGAGCGCATGCTTTCTGGCAGCACAGACCTACATAGTGCTAAATAGGCACTCAGGTCAGGAGGGACTTCTAATGACTGGACAGGCAGCATGCACCCTGGAGAAAGGCCTGTATAGCATCACCTCAATCATGCAGGAAAACCAAGCCCTTGGATCTTGCCATACGTCAGCATGGCAAGATCAACGTTCAGCATAAGAAGGCCTGATGAACAAGCAACCTTCAGATAAAGTTTAACGTGAAGACCTAATGAAGCTTCCTAAAGGAGGAAGCTTCCCCTTGATGCAGCATAGGTGCCAATAAGAGCCTAGAACTGAAGGAAGCTTCCAAAAGATAGAAGCTTCTCCAGAGTAAGGCAGAGGTGGCAGCAGACCTGAACAACTTGAAGGAAGCTTCTAGTTCAGGTGGTCAACTTGCCAGGACCTCAAGTATAAAAGGCGGAGGTCCTGCCACTTCTCAGTATCCCAGCATCGCCAGTATCATCACTCCAACACCAAGTGCAATGCTCCATGCCTTAGAACCAGAGCACCTTCAACCAAGATGTTGCTGGAGTTCCTTACAAGACCCCTATAAGATTGGCACTTGCGTGCCAGCCTAGGTGGAGGACGATGTGGGTGATCCCTCCAGGATCTCTGTAAGCTTGGCAAGCTCTGCCAGCTTGGGAGGAGGTCAATCCCTCCAAGATCCCTGTAAGCGTGGCAAGGCCTGCTAGCCTTGGAGGAGGACGCCCTGACATCCTGAAGGCCATTAACTGTTGCGACGTAGCTGTGCGGAGACCCTTACTCTGATGGCCTTGACGGCCTAACAAGGTGTTGCGTCCCAGTTTAGGGCTAGGAGTTATGTCAGAGTACAATAAGCTGTTTGCATAGCTGTTGTTCCTGGTACAATACTTGTACTTTTGACAAGATTCAACTCCATAATTCTTTCTTCTGCTAGTTTCTCAACAGAGTGTACAAGGCATGCTTGCTGGGCATAAAAGATCCTACGGCAGCAGGGGACCCCCTTGCTGCATCAGTGCACGCGGTGGCTTTGTCGCAGCAAGCTTACAAAAACCAACAAATTGTAACACACCTCAAGAACTTGCTTTTTGGTGAAACACCACCTCATTTCATGCTCAAATGTATTAAACCAGGGGTCAATGGTCTCAACTAAATCTCTTAGTGCGCGTAAATTCTTGATTGCAAAAAACTCAAAACTAGTGCTGGTAGTAGTTTCACGTAACATCCATTAGAAATTTTGATCACTCATCAGATTCCATTCAGTCTTCATTAGAAGTTTTCCTCAACAACCATGTGGTGTTATTAGGAGAGTTTTTCTTTAAGGTCAATGGGCACTAAGCTAAATTATGTTCTTAAAATCAAGTTGTACATGGAGGCGGCCCATGTTGATTACGGTGGCACAATGCACGACCTCGAGCTATCAGTGTTGATAGAGCCCTCCTTGAAAGTAAATCAAAAATGAAACAATAAGAATACAAAACTCAAAGGATATGTGGCTCGGTGCAAAGATCCAATTGAGGAGCCAAACTTGGCCAGAGTTTGGAATCAGACGCCACATTTTGTTTTAGAAAAACCCTTTGTCCCGATATTGACAGTTGCTCGAAACAGACAAAGGATGCAGGCATGATCCGCTAGCTCAGATGACCCAACATTGATCCGCATTGTCACAATTGACAGCAAACATGGAAGCAAGCTTCCTCTACATATTTTCTTTCAAATACTTGTAGTAATGCAATATTTACAAAAGAGGTAAACTTTTCACATGTAAGAGTTGTGGATTGTGACAGCAAAAGAAATATGATAGAACGAAAATACTTGCACACATCATAGTAAGGTAGCCACTTTCCAAAGAATTATCACTTCTTCACCATTAATGTCCGGAAGAAATCAGAAAAGACCAAAATAATTGCGACAAAAAGTGTCCTCCTTAAATCTCAAGCAACATTTATGACAAGACAAAATTTCATTGTGTTCACCTACAACCTGCCCCCCATCACTTATCAGCGCCATAACAATTTTCTCAACTCCTCGTCTCTCATGCGAGTCACTATGTGACAGGGGTAATGAAAACATTTTCTCCATCTCTATATTGTCAAGATTTGTGGAAAGTGGATGAATGAATTTTCACTCAAGTTGTAAAGAAAATCCATAGGCATTGGAATCCAAAATATTTCTAGATATTTTGTGATTACATGAAGAGCTACATCACGAGGTCTGTAAACTAGCCACAAGACGGTAGCCACAAGTGTAGAATTCTGGACCAACAGGGCACTTGCCCTAGATGCCTTGATCTTAAGGCTTGAAAACAAGACATGGAGAAAAACTCGTGAAAAGCCACAAGCTTGCAGTGAAGAAGGCAAATGCCTTTGTGAAAGGTGTTTCCTAAGGCACTCGCTTGTAGTGTCAGAAGCCAATGCTTGTGGAGGTAAACTCTAGATTTATCATTAGGAACATGAACGCATACGATTGTATGTGAAGGCATAAGAGAATGAGTGATATATGCCCCTTAAAGTAGTCCTTGCGGAGGATACCTTGAGGAATTTGCCTCAAAGGTAGTGACATAAACACCCAAGCCCACTGAAAAACCACCTTGAAGATGAACCATCATTGGATGTAGAAAGGTCACCAAAAATTTGTAAGAGCCTTCATGTGGAAGCTAAAAGGTCATAGCCTCATATTGTCTTTAAAGGCACTTTAGATCTTTTAAAGGTTATAATTTGAACCTTGCCCCCCTCGATTTAAGGAGGTGGTATTTTTTCCATACAAATGAGGTAAAATATAGTACAAAATACAGTTTAGGAAAACCTGACCATCAACACCTGGTAAATCACAACACCCTTCTCAGTTGATGATGGCCGGTATTGAAGAATGTCTTGAAGGGAATTGTGGGAGGATTCTTAACTTGACACATGATGTGTATGTTTTTGCAAATTATGATACTAATGCAATGGTTATTGGACAATTGATATAGTCTATGTCAAGAACATGGAGATGGTGAATATGGTTATGCGTTTAAAAAGGAAGGATGGGCGCGTCATGTGATTTTTCTTGACCAAACTTGTTTTCTACGACGATGTCCTCGTGGAATAGTGGGCTCATTCCCCACTCTTGTATGCTTGAACTTCACCAAATCTGATTATTTAGTGGGTTTGGCAGTATCAAGCAGCATATTCGTAGAGCAAGTTTGCTTATGCAGTCTTCGAAAACATCATTGTTTGTAAGCCTTGGCTCGCCAAAGCTGCTCGATTATGGCAACATCATTTCACTATTAAATGTATCTACTTCTGCTCTAGCCATGGTTAACATTTAGCAGTCGGTTTAGGTTTTTGAATCATCGCTTCAAACCATGTCAATCCTACCAGTGCCTGCTTTTCCATTCAACCACCCCCTATCTCTTTTTGTCAATGCTCCCATCAACCAGATTGCCACAATGCTTTTATTTCATCTAATGTCAAAGAATTTCCCTCGACCATAAATAGCATGAATGCGGTAGTGCATCGTGTCCCTTTAGTCCGTGTGGGCTTGCACCATGTCTATTCTGTGTTTGGGAATAATGCTTTGAGGTCCTCCAACCATTGCAAAGATATCTCATTGAATGTGGGTATATCAAGAATACTGCTAAGGTCTCGGGGAACACCAACGATGAAGTCTAGAAAGCTGCCAACTAGTAGAAAAATGAGCAGTTACAAATATGGTTGTTTTAAACAGCTATTGTTGCTAGTTTTGAGGGCTTGATGGCCCCCAACATGGGTTTTCAACACATGGAGCCAGCAAGATTGTCCTTTTTACTTGTTTTGCAAATATGAATGTCTATTAGCTTGACATCCTGATTGGAGTTTTTTTCCAATTGAATACCTAAAAAATCCTAACTGGGTGTTGAGAAGGCGCCTCTGGCCTCCACTCATGAAAGTGGAGCATTGTTGAAAGACCCAAATAACTTTGGAGTATCGCAAAAGTTGTTCTCAAGGTTGTATCTTTAATACTTATGGCTCTTTATTGACAAATGTTTGTTAGAATACTTGCATGTAGGATGGTGCCGACACTTTTATGTGCTCTTGATGATTTCGAAAGGTTACTGATGGCAATGCAATAGTATTTGTCATTGACGCAAAGTGGTCCCTCTCAACGGTTATGCTTGTCATACCAACAAGCAATCTGGTAAGTCTTCTCATATTGCATGGAATGGTTGTGCCATTGTTACCCTTGTGGTCTAGTCTTGAAGAAACGTTTGCAGGAATGTTTGCTACAGCAAAGGAAGGGCTTCCTTTTATCCTAGCTTCATTAGCTAGTTCACTCTAATGCTGTTTGTTGTCGTCAAGGATAAATCTGCTTCCATTGCAGCTTCACACGTTCGTCTATAGGAAGAAGGTAAAGAAGTAATTGCATCCATCATGGGTAAATCGTCTTCCGTTCCAGCTTCATCAGATAGTTTGCTTTAATCTACTGCAAAATGATCTATTGCCGCCAAGAGAAAATCTGATACTATTATTGTTTCTTCAGCTCATTTGGCATGAGAAGTTGCTATACTGTTTGCTTCGATAAGGAAAAATCTGCTTCCATTCCAGATTCATCTGCTAGTTCTTTATAAGACCTGTTTTAATGACCATTACTTGCGTGGAAATTTTGTAGTAGTTCTAGGTTCATCAGCCGTTTTGTCAAAAAATGTAGTAATAGTCTCTGTTGCTTGCAAGGGAAAATTTTATACTTTATTTGCTTCATAAGCTGGTCTTTTGTCAAATATGTTGAGAGTGTTTGCTTTTTAGTGGACAAATCTTGTGCCATTTCAGCTTCCTTAGCTCATTTGTTGTGAAATATTGTAGTACTTTCCGTTTCCACCAAGGATACATGTACTATTGTTCCAGCCTCGTGGGCTGGTTTGACATCAAGCGATGTAGTAGTGTCCATCCTTCTCAAGGGAAAATTCATTGCAGTCCCAGTTTTGTCATTATGCTAGATGTATAATGTTACAATGCTAGTCTCCATTCCCACCAAAGCAAAATATGCTGCCATTTCAGCGTTTCCCGCTGTCAAGATGTATAATGTTTCAACAATGGTGGTTTCATCTATGGGAACACCTATTGTTGATCCAGCTTCTTCAAATGGTTTAATGATGAGTAATTTAGAAGAAATTGCTACCGTTTTGGCCATTCAAGCTGTTGTAGAGCCAGTAGCTTACACTGAAGAAGGCGCAGGCCTTCGTAGGAGGCACATGTGAAAGCACTCATTTTTAGTGTCAAAGGCTAAGGCTTGTAAGGGTAGACTCTAGATGTTACGGAAGGAATGTGAAGTCATAATGTGGTGTCTACAGGCATAAGAGACGGTGATATGAGCCCAATTGAATACCCTTGGGTGGGCCCTCTTTCGAGGTAGTTGCCTTAGAGGTTGTAGGAAATTACAGAACCACCTTAGTGGTTGCATAACCACAAAGGCTATTTGAGCACTAACCTTGAGGATTAAGGGTTTGTGGCACTTAAAATGTCACTAAGAAGCTGTAGGAGGTTGTAATTATACATTGACCAACCAACCTTGAGTTTGAAGCTGAATTACTATAGCCTCATTGGGCCTTCAAAGAAACCTTAAATGTATTAAAGGCTATGATTTGAACCTTCCATCCCTCCATTTCATAAGGTGAATTTTTTATCCTCTAAATTTGGTAAAAATAACCAAAATAGAATTTTAGCCAAATCCACAGATCAAATCAACGTAAATGAAAATGAAACCCTCACTTGAAAAATACCTTATGTGAATTTCTACACTTCTTCATGTACATGCTACTGATTGGTAAAGCATTATATTGTAATTCGTTTCCCCCCAAATTGCCCCAAGTAATCCAGGGTGGTCGACATGTGGCTTGGTCTATTCCACTCACTCGTCCCTCCTATGACATACACGTTCCAACAAATGTTTTACATTCAAAATAAATTGTACTCACAACCCCATTTGTAGTCCAGGTTGAACCATTCTAATGCCACAATTTTTGATAATGTTCACATCTACCCCCATCTTTCAATGACAAAGTATTGTTAAAATAACAGCTACATGATATTACTAGACGGTTCATCATCCTAATCCCATGCACAGCCCTTTTAGTGTTCTATAAAGAAGTACAAAAAAAGACCAAAAATCAAGGTCGAAGGTAAACTTGGCCTTATCTGGTAGAAAAATTCACTTAACTGGCGTGTTTCACCTAATTTGCAATGATTGCAATCCTTGGAGAGATTGAATTGAACAAATAAGCTAAACAAGTTGTACGAAAAGCTTGGATTTTGTGGGAAATTTTTTGTGGTGTCTTTTATGTGCTTTAAATGATGAAAAGGGAGAGGATGCTTTTATATTAAGAATTACGATGAATTGAAACGTATGGGGTTCCCTCGGCCTTTGCAAGACCACACACACACACACACACACACACACACACACACATAGAGAGAGAGAGAGAGAGAGAGAGAGAGAGATAAAGAGAGGGAGATTTAGGGAGAGAGGGAGAGAGAAAGAGGGATGGAAAGATTTCAGATATATTTTGTAGAGAGAGGGTGATGAAGATAGAGAGAGAGAGAGAGAGAGAGAGAGAGAGAGATAGAGAGAGAGAGATGTAGAGAGAGGGAGAGAGTGATAGATATTGATTGCGAGAGAGAGGAAGTGATAGAGAGAATGAAAACAGTGTGAAAGGAATGAAAAATTTTAGGAAAGGTCTGCCAAACACTTTTTTTACATTTTCTATAGGAAATACATGTAGCTTCAAAGTATGATTCAATGAGGGATGTGTCTGGTGAATATATAGCTGCCATTCCAAGAAGGTATTTGTGGCGTAAAACATGTTCTATGTTAATGAATGTGTAATATAAAGTCCTTTTAGAATGGGGGCTCTGAGGGACACGTGAAGGATAAGGACCATCACTAAGAAGGGCACAATTGAATCAAAGTGTGTTAATATCTGCATAAAAAACTGTAGAACTGATGGGAGGATCATAGCAAAGGAGTGATAACATAGTTTGGGAAGACGGTCGTGGAGGGCGATTTAGTCCAATACAACAACACACACATTTTGGGGATGGTAAAAAGGGTTGTATGGGTGGCACATATGGGGAGGGAGGGTAGGGGGATGAAGTGGGGTATGAGCACATGTAGAAAAGTAGGAGCGAGAGAAGCCATGGTTTAGGGCTAAAGACCAATGCATGGATAAGTGGGATTTAGCCATAATAGAAGATGATCCACAGAGCACACGACCTTTTCTGCTATGGATAATTTTGTTCCAGCAGATAATAGTAAATACATGTGGTCCTAGATATTTATAGCCAAAAAGAGAACGTGGTGGTGAACATTTGGTTGGGATAGTTGGGTTTGCTATTGCTAGCCTAGAAGGACAGTGAGAAAAATTGCACCGAAGGTGGAGAGGCAGTGGTGTCTAAAACAACAGTGATAGGAGATGCAATGGGGGTACAAGGGGAGTCGTTAACATAGGAGAGTGGCAGTATGTAAGAGTAGGATGAAAAAACAACAAAATCAAGGAGAAAATTGTATAATAAAAGAGTCTATAGAAGTGAAGGTTCACACTAACTAGATAATGTGATGGTAGGGGAGGAGTCAAAGAAGATTGCAAGGTGGAAATAAAAGAGGTTCTGGGGAGAGGTACATGAAAATGTTTCTACAGCTTTTTGTGGATGGGATGTAACTATATTGGAAGGTGCAATCTAGCAATATAGTTGCACTGATGTTGTTATCTCAATTTGTAGTGCATTCTTGCTACAATTCAGTGAGTACGTTGATGGATTTAGAACCTCGAATCATGTGAGCAGTTGATTACACCTGGTGGTGTGAAGTGTCCTATCCAGAGCTAGAAAACTAGACTAGCTGAGGCTTGGGAGAAATTCAAGTGGATTGTGAAGGTGTGGGTCTTGATCAGCCAGGCACAAAAAAGGGTGAAGAAGTGGAAGATTGAGTGACAACGGATTCAAAAGGTGGCTCAAAAAACAAGCTAGAGGAATTTTGGACATTGATATTAGGTGGGAGTCAACTAGAGCAGAACCACCTTGCATGAAAGAAATCTAGAAAGGAGAGGGCTTGGATACAAGAGTAGGAAATTTGAGAAAGGTGGGGGGAGAGGAGCGTCAAGCAGAAAACAAATATTCACCTTGGGAGGGGAGGGGAGGTGACTTTGACCGGATATTGCCTATGCTAGAGGATGAGAACACCACGACATGCAAAGAAATGTGGTTATAAGGACTCTCAATAAGCGTTTTGGATCCACAAGCACTGTTAGGGTAATGAAACTTGGGTGAACACAAGAATAGATAACAGTAGAGGCTCGTAGAGTACAGATGATAGTAGCAAGGAAGAACACAAGCCTTCATGATCAAATAACCATTGTGAGTTCATGGGTCCATGTGTTTGAAGGTGAAATGGATATTCCATAAACCAACCTGGACAAAGGGAAGGAGAAAATGACAGAACACCACCACCAAAGGGGTCTATGATGATCAAATTTTATTCTCCTACCACTGATTAATATGAAGTTTAACTGACATAGAGTAGATTAATATGAAGGATGTCCAAATGCACCCAAGGTGGGACAGGTGTTGAAAGTAATGGTGGGATAGGCCTTGGCCTACTTAGAGGAAACACACTTGCTGAGATCAAAGCAAGTATTTGGGGCAGATGTTTTGTGTTTTGGGTGGGCTTTGCAGTGGTGGGCATGGAGGTCCAAATCCGCAAGGGTCATTTTGTCTATTCTCATTTGTACTACAAGAGCCAACGGGTCTTGCGGAAGCCACAAAGGCCATGGAGGTGATGGTTGTCTTTGGTTTGCTCATGGTCATAGAGGCTTTTCCAAGAGTAGCACAAGAGTAGCACATAGAATGGAGGAGACATTGTATGTGCTACCTGAAGTTATTATGTGTACGGTGCTCCCAACATCTTTAGCAAATAAAATGTTGTTATTGCGTATATGGAGTGGTGGATATATGAAAATCATTTACAAGCAATGGAGTAGGGTTATACCTAATGATGCTACTATGCATAGAAGGATTCTAGAATATCAAGGATTGGTAGAGATTTGCCCCTTTGGAGAGGAAAGGGTAGCTATTGAAGTGATTGGGTGGAATGAGGCTGTCAAGAAGTGAAGAAGATTGTCCCATTCTAGCCCTTCTGCAATTGATTCTAAGTGTAGCATGAATTGGTATAAAACATTTATTATTTGCATCCAAAGGAGCTAGGAAAAGCTCATGAGATGGTTGAATGGTGGTGAATGGCATTACGCGTAATGCCTAAAATGGTACAAAATGAGGTCTCTCACCTAGTTGTGTGTGGGCAAGGGAGTCCTTGAAAAATTTCCCCAAAATGGATGCCTCTCTGTGTGGAGTTCATGGCAGAGCTTGATAATGCGAAGACTCTTTTGTAGTTATATTGGATATTTGAACATTCTTCATCTATAAGCAACAAAATGTTAAAGGACAGGGTAGTTGCATAACTTTCTTGCATGCGGTGCTAAACTCCAAAAAACCTTAAACTACACTAGCCGAAGGGGAGTACCCATCTGTCCATGCTCTCTTGTGCACGTGGGTTTGGGCCGTAAGGGCATTGCATAATGAGGTGGTGTAGGAACTGGAAGATCTGATATGGGAAAATGACATGGGAGGGGTGTCAATGAAGCTGATAAGAGTAATCCCGAAGGGGCAACCAGACATTGTGTGCTAGGTTACACAAACACTCCTGAAGCTGGTATAGGATGTGATCATTGCAGATCCATACTATTATTCTTGGAGAGTTCGTTTTTGTACTACAAAGAGATGGAATTCAGGGCTGTGGTATGGGTTAAGGAGAAAACGTACAACCAGTTTTAAGGAAAGACATGGAAAGTCCAGTTTGAGTTCGTGTTCTAGGCCATGGAGTCGTTATAATAATTTGTGCATTGACAAAGAGAAGATTATGTGAATAAATAAATGTGTCATACCAATGATTCCTATAGTAGACTGGTGCAAAGGAGGCGGCAAGGATATTTGTTGTCCTAAAAAACTAGCGTGTGGTCTAAGCACTGCATTAAGCACAGTCACAACAAATTTGGTTTAGAGAAAAAGAGCATATAAGGGATGCTACCTTGGAAGAGGATGTCACCAAAGCTCAAATATTGTTGAGAAAGAGGGATCGAGGTCTGGTGGATGGGGGTGTGTGTTAGGTGGACTAAAAGTTTCAAACTATTTTATTGGGCTTGAACAAAGGTTGATAGTAATCATAGGCAATGATGATACTTTGGGTCCTCAATAGATGCATCACTTCCTCATATTCTAGATGGATTTGGCCTCTAGCCATGGATTACGTTTTTTGGTTGGACGTACCTTTTATTGTTGTCTATGTAGTATGTCACAATCAATTTTTTAGGTTTCAATTACTCAATCACCGATTCTCTGAATCAAACCCTCATTCAATCACTCATTCACTCATTCACTCAATCAATCAGTCAATGTTTCACTAAAGTGCTTGCTCTCTTAAGTACTCAATCCCTCGTCTAATTCTTCAACCACTCACCAAGGAGTGGAATGTTAAATTGCATGCAATGAAATACAATGTGGTTTATCCCAATGCAATGCAATGTATTGTGACCGGATGCAAGAGAATACAAAATGGTGATGTAATGAATTATGTTGAATCTCAAATTACATGATGTAATGAAAAATTATGTGATGTTATGTGCTGGGATGTAAAAGATCTTATTAAACGTAAAATGGTTTTGTAAGATGATGGTTTTGCAAGATGATGTAATGAGAAGGGATAAATCACCCACCGACCAAACTCTGACATAGATTTTGACATTGAAATCAACATTGAAATAGATATTAGCGTTCAAATTGACATGGAAGATGAAGTAGAAATGGAAATTGATATCACCATTGATTTTGGCATGAATGTAAGAATTGGAAATGATACAAACATCAATTTCCACATTAACATTGATATAATGACGTTGATATTGATATTGACATTGGCTTTGAAATGACATGAACATTGAGATTGACATCAGTATTGAAATCAACATGAGCATGGTCACAAGCATAAACAAACCATCAGCATTCTCATTGACATTATAATAGATCATGAAAGAGACTATGAAATGGAGTTTTTATTTGCATTGTGGAAACTGTTATGACTTGGATTGTAACATGGACTATGTTATACACAAAGAAATGGATTTTAAGCTCAATTTCAACATCAACATAGAAGAAATAGAAAAAACGATAGACTATACCATAGGTTATGATGCAAAATGACATCTTTTCCAACAAGAAGAACGAAATAAACATGATCATGGAGAGTGCCATAGGTTTTCAGTTAAAATGTGACATAGGTCATGACAGAGACAATACAATGTTAAGTGCAACTGACATTCACATACCTATTGAACTTCTCAAAGGTAAAATCATCCATGTCAATAGCAATACATAGATTTACACATAGATTAATTTCAAACAACACTGAAATCAACATTGAAAAAATAGATTGATGCATGGCACACATGTCCATGTTTTCTCTCAAGGTTCCCTCTCTCAAAATGTTGCTCATGCACCATATCCTGTCTCTCTCCATCTCTTTCTCTCTCTCTATCTCTCTCTATCTCTCTCTCTATCTCTCTCTCTCTCTCCATATCCCTCCCAATTGTGGTTCTATCTTATAATTCATGGAAAACATTGCTATTTATTGCTTTTCCTTCATCCTTGGTACTCAACAAAAAGACCAAATTCTAAGTACATTGATGGGATATTATGTGATACGATGTGATGTGATGATTTGATGTGATGTTACAAGATGCAATGTGATATGTTGTATAATGATTTGATGTGCTTTGGCTTTATTTGATGTGATAAGATGTGATGTAATGTGATTTCATCTGGTGTGATATGATGTCATGTGATACACTATGGTAAAATGTGATGCATTGAGATGCAATGTTATGTGTTGCCATATGATCAGAGAGATGATATGCATTATTATGTGACATGTTATAATGTGGTAAGGTCTTATGTGATTCTCTGTGATGTGTGATATGACTTGATGCAATAGGTCATCATGTGATTCTAAGTTGATGACAAGGAAAATGGCACTTCCTGAAACAATGTGTGGAAACAACACTAATATTTATAGAATTTCACTGAATGTGTGTGTGTGTGTTTGTGTGTGTGTGTGTGTGTGTGTGTGTGTGTGTGTGTTTCTGTTTTTGTGTGTGTGTGTGGGGGGGAGGTGGGTGGGTGACTTAGCATACCAATGGAATTTGAATTCACAAAGCCCTTTTTCATTTTTTTGATTTGTTGAAAAGGGGTTTTCTTTGAATAGATTTATGGAATTGGGTTATTCATTTAATTTTACCATATAACCTCCAGTTATTTCAAGAGATCTGGAATGTCAAATTTTTATCATCCTCAAAGGGGTGTAATTTTGAAATATATTTCATGATGTCTTGTACAGTTTCTCGCATAGAAAGAGGGGAAGTTCAATGTTCAAAGGCTTTGTGAATAATTGTTAAGTTTCCTAGATAATTGTATGTAGCCAATTCTATCATCGAAAAATGCGTACTCATGTCTTTAAAACACAACTGGACAAGATTATCGTTATTACTTTATCTTTATTTTGGTATTGTTGTGTAATTAATGGCCTGTTATTGAAATCAAGGGAAATTCCCTTGCCCATGTTTGTTTTTTGCCTTCACAATGATGTTTTTGTATGCAACGTATGCCCAAGTTTCAAAGTTTGATTACGTTTCTCATCGGATTTTGCCAGATGTTTTAAATATAATTGATTTTTATTTTGGTGAGATCATCTTTCTTGAATAATGATGTGATATTGTTTACCTGACATACCATGAAGAGAAATTGAATGTTTACAGGCAATTTTCATGGTTTCTTATTGCCTAACAATGGTGTTTTTACTTATAATTGCAAAACACCTAAGGGTCCAAACACATTTGGACCCTTAAATTTGATACAATGTTTATTATATTTTCAAAAAATAAATAGCATTATGAAAGATTTATATTCAAATTTATATGTATATTTTTTATGGATATTGCAAAGGCACATGTCTTGTAAACCATAAGGTTCGCTAGGTAATGGCTCGGAATGTTTCAACTTGATTTTCTTCTTTACCTTCTTTGTATTGGCATATGTACTCTTTATAATAGGTTAAACATTCACTATTTTGCTCACGGAAGAGGTTATAGAAAAATGCTATTTTAAAACGTGTATGGAAAGCCAACAGATGGCATTTGCTTAAGGATTAATTGGTTTCGTTTTAGACTTCTTGGTCTTTCTAGTGTAATGTGTTGTTTCAGAATTGTTATTCTCTTGTCACATGTTTTGGTATCATAGGGCGGTGTGTAATTTTTTTAATTCCTTTTTGTGTTTTCTTGCCTTGGCATGCTATGTTGTGCTATGTTTTCTTTTGTTGTTTCATGCTTTTTTATTTATGTCTTTGAATTTTTGGCGATGTCGTGCTTTCATGTCATGATGTATCATCTGATATACTTTGCTATTTGTTTGGTACAATGTTCTGTTGTCTCATTTTGTTCATTTTTTGCAATATTTGTTCGTTGTGTTATGTGATGTTATCTTATGTTGTGTCATTTTATGTCATTAAATCTGTTGTCATTCCATGCCATGTTGTGGCTGTTATTATTCCATCATATCATATCAACAATGTTCATGTCGTATTACATGGCTATTTGATTTCATGCCCTGTGATCTTACTTCATGTTGTATCATAACATTTCATGCCGTATTGGGTCAAGTTTTTATCATTTCTGAGTCGAGTCATCTCTGTTGCATTTTCTTACTGTTTCATGTCTTGTTGTTTCATGTTGTCTCATGATGTGTCATGTACTATATTTTTTCGCATTTCATCCGATTGTGGTGCATATATTCTTTTGTTGTGATGTAGTATGCTGTTCTTTGATGTTGTGCCATGTTTTGTTGTGTCAAAGCATCTTGGACTAGGTCAATATGCATATTCTTGTGTAGTTGCGTGTAATGTTGCATCACGTTGAATCATGTTGTATTGCTTTCCATAGTGTGCTGTTATGTCATGTCATGTTGTGTGTCCTCGTGCCATGGTACGGGCATGTTATGAAGTCTAAAGATAGAACCTTTGCATACTATTCATACATATCATAAGTATTTGATATGGTAGAATGGTACTTAAACTTTAGATTTTGTGATAATGAGATGATACTATATTAGGTCAACACATAATCATGATCCATTGTCAAGAATATTAAAAAACCTATTTTTTCTAGATGGATAATGTCCATGCACTTGTCACCTCCAAAATAAATCAACAAATGAAAAACATGCATAATCATGTGGGAAATTAGAAAGGGTATGCTATTCAAACGAAAGAACATAATGGTTTTAAAAACATTATACTCTCTTCTCAAAGGAGTGTCAATCCCCCTACAATTCTTACACGTCAACAAAGTAATTTTGGCTTGGAACATTCATACCCATTCCCAAACTGGAGAACAACTGGAAAAAGAGTGACACAGACAAATAGGTGTTGATGTTCAGCAGATCACAATCGGGTTCCTTTGTGATATAGATAACAATTTCTACACAGTGAGCACGTTATACTTCACAATTTCCAATTGCCATTCCCTCATTCACTCAATCTTGCAAAGGGGTGTGGTCTAGAGCCGCCAAACGTTGGCAAGAAACGGATGGAGATTTCGTTGTGTCTACCGCAAGGACTGCCGCACACAATCCCGCAGATTTCTCCATAGATTGCTCTAGCATCATTCTCGCAAACGTGTCCGAAGTTTGTGTCTAGACCGGTATGCGACAGATCAAAGTGTTCTTCAGTAGACCGGGGAGATCTGTTTAACCA
Source organism: Penium margaritaceum (assembly GCA_023375785.1). Classification (NCBI taxonomy): domain Eukaryota; kingdom Viridiplantae; phylum Streptophyta; class Zygnematophyceae; order Desmidiales; family Peniaceae; genus Penium; species Penium margaritaceum. The sequence goes on from SZWC01000718.1 coordinate 138,303, forward strand.
CGGCGGCAAGAATTGAACCCAGTCTCGACGGTTCCAATAGGTCTTGCGTGTCGTGGCGCAACATTTACCTTGCCTTTGAGCGGCAACAACGAGTAGCACTACTCGCCAGGTGCGGTTTGTCGCCGCCATCGCCTACAAAAAGCAACAGGCAAAAGACTTCCCACTACCACCACTAATTTGAACGCCACAATGGACGAAGAGCAAGCCGTCCAGGACGCCATATTCAACCATGTTTTTCAGCTTCATTGTGTACTTCATGCAATCCTCATGTTGGTACTCATTTAAATTACACGACGCATACACCACCGCGTGGATAGAAGTTGTATAATGAATGGGGCGCTGAGCGGACAACAATGGCTATAAGAAGTGGAGATGGGCCACCCTATATGCCTGTACAACATGGTGAGGGTCAAATTAGACACATGGAACGGGAGTGTTGATAGAATCTGTGTGGGAGGTCAATTTTGTGACTTATGGCGCCTCACCATTGACAAGAAGGTGTTCATGTCATTTCAATGCACATATTTTGGACTTAAAATCTGTGAGCTAAGTGAATTATTTGTTTGTGGCCATGCCACAGTTCTACGTTCACTTTGTGAGGTGGTCCGTGCCCTTTGTTGCCCGGTAGATGATGTCATCCGCATGTTGGATGCAGATGTATCACTGCCTACCATTTAAAATGGTCATTGCTACTACATACAATGGTTCACCGAGTGCATTGGAGTAATCGAAAGAACTCACATGCCACCAACTATCTCACATCAGAGCCACCTTGCCTTCTTTGACCGCCACCGTGAGTCTTCCCTAAACAAATTGGCATGTTATAACTCCAACTTGTTCTTCACCTTTGAGTCTATTGGTTGGGAAGGCTCGACCCATGACTCTCGCATGTTCACGGATTCTCTACAACATGGCCTTGTCATTCCACCTAAAAAATCCTACTTACGGATTCAGGGTTCCCAGAGGGCTACGAGCTCATGGCACCCTATCATGGCTGGAGTTATCACTTACAAGAGTTTGGCAACCAACACCTTCAACCACAAGACATGCAAGAGATTTTCAAGCACTGTCATGCTTCAACGCAAAGCATGATAGAGTGGGCTTTTCAGATGTTGAAAAGACGGTTCCATATTTTGCATTGCATGTCGTCGTACAATGTGGAATTCCAAGGACTCCTCATTTGCTCCTGTTTTGTCATGCACAAAATCATCTACCGGATTCAATCCTACAAAGCTATGGGGCGTAATACAATGGAATCAATTCAATGCATGGGACAACGGAGCCCGCTGAGGGACTACATGCGCACTTGATGCACCAATGAGACTAGAAGTGATATTATTGCTCAAGATATGTAGGTAAATAACATGGATTGGCTCAATAAGGGTGGGCATGATGATTACACTAATTTCAGTGAAGGATGAAGTCGATTCTTATTCAACAAATCAAACCAATGGCTCAGTACTCTTGTTTTTACAAAGGGTTGCACTACTTTTTCGTAATCCCAGTGTCTCTTCCTCTTTCCTCCCTTGCTTGAAAGCTCAACAACATCATGATCGGTGTCTACATCATGGCTTTAGTTATTTCTGTCTTGCACCATCTTAAGCACTAAAGGATTGTCCATGCCCAAAACAGAGTGCATGTCTCCTCACGCAACGTTCCCTTAGCAAACACGTACATAGAGTAGTCAAGAGGGTTTGCAACGAGCTTCACTCAACAGGGTTTGCAACGAGCTTCGAACCCTCAAAGAGAGATTTGCATGCACATACACGTAGTCCTGTGCTTATAGCACAACCTGGCAAAATGTAGAGCGTGGGCCTGCCGACTCTCCTACTTGGCAATTGATGGATGACGGGATCTTTGCAATGTGCTCCATTGCTGCCAACTGCTTTTCAATCCCTTCACAACGATTCACAACAGAATCACCACCTCAACTAGACATTGCACCAACACCTCCCTCTTCCCCCGTTCCCGCACCTTCATTTGTGTTACACATACTTGGCATTGTGAGAGCATTCTCACCCATGGCCTGGTCATAACGGAAGAGCTTCATAGCAAAGTCATACCATGGTATGCACTTCCTTTCAAGATGATGGATGATGCGAGGCTGAAGGGTGCGTAGCTACCGCCAACGCTTTGCTTCGAGATCGAAACGTCACGTAGTGCGGTTTTCCCGTCGAGGCGGTGAATCCAAATGCAATTTTTGAAACCCGCATCAAGATTTCAATGCGGTTGTAGACTTGCACTGCTGTGACGATGGTCTTGATGTTGAGCACCTTGCTCACTTTTAGCAGAATCGCATTCGAGAGTTTGCTCATTTACCCATGAAGCGGGCAAAACTCCGCCACATAGTCGAGCGTAAGGCCGAGGAGGGCCATGTTTCTCTCATGAATCCCGAAGTCGAGCGGCAGTCGGCTCCCACCCACTTTGCCGCCATCGCTTGTTGCCTCTAAGTTAGAGTCCTCCACTGGTGTAGACGACATGTTCACGGTTGTCGCAACTACGCTCAACGATGGAACAACGACTTGCATCTCGATGGGCGAAGACGTGCCCGCTCTTGATCCACCTTGCTCTTCATCTCGGGCAGTAGGTGCAAACACCATGGGGGTCGAAGATTGCGACTTGTGGGCAGTTGGAGCTATGGAAGCAGGCATGGCGAAGAAAGGGTTGGGATTAACATATCGTTAGAGCATGAAGTCGGAATTGGCACGTCAAAGCATGCGTTATGAAGTTTGGTGGATAAGGGGGTTAAAGGGTGTGGTGTGTTTTTGGGGTTGTACATAGCTGGGCCCCACCATTGGCTACGGTTGTATTCACTGACGACTCCTAACTCGAATGGAGTGGGTGGAGGAAGCATGTCACGACCTGCGCCTCGGTTGCCAATGCGGCCTCCGGCTCTTGCTCTCATAGGCTACCGAAACCTTGCACGGCCTCAAATTGTAGGTACAATAGGCATTGAGGGGGGTCAGAGGCGGCAAAGTCATGGAATGCTGTACAGGAACTACAAGTGATGTCATCATGTTGAGGTGGACAAGGTGATTCACATGCCCTAGAGTCAAAGTGCGACAATCGCCGCTGGAAGGAGCGCTTTGGGGTAGCGACATAGACACCCAGATGAGGCTCGTCCATTATTTGGGTTTTCGAAGGTTTGAGTGTTCAAAGTTTGACGTTTTGAGACAGTTTCGACCTACCAGGATCCTTTACATCGGGCCATTAATGAATATTAAACAAAGATTCCCTTTGATTTTGAATTTTCCGTCGGATAAGAGTGCCGGATGTTGCAAATTTAGCTCTCATTTCAAGCTCAACAACTGTGGCAGGCACAAAGATGAAGCCGGAAAACTCTCAACAAGTTACAAGTCATTTTGATATTGATGCCGTGAAACCACTGTAACATGTGGAGCTCGCCAAGGGCGACTCCCGAGACACGCTAACTCGCATGACCTTCGCAGTTCCACATCAGCTCGACAACCTCCTTTACCGCCTTTGCCGAATCTACGGTGCCGGAGCCCGGGGTCTTTGGTCCACGCTCATGAACTCTTGACATGCCTCATCTTTACCAGTCCACGGATTTTCTTATGCCTTCCCTAGTGCTCAGTTTCACAGACATCACCAACACAGCGAAGACATCAATGGTGCGAGCTAGTACGGATACTCCGAAAACGGTGCGAGCTAAACATTCGCAGCGTAAATGGTGCGAGCTGATCTTCGCGTCAACTCGGATGGGAGCGAATTTGACTGAGTATAAGCTTGCACCATCTATGCTTTGCTGAGAGAAACGTTGCAGAACGATGATGCCAAAAAGCAACATGAAACGGACAGCAAAAACCGTGACAACAAGATTGAGTTCGCTCAAGATCCCAACGTTCATGGGACGCCCGCATTCCAGGAAAGAAGTGAAACAATCATTCACCACCAACAATCGCAACAATGCAAGGGAAAAAGGAGGGAAACGACCACGCGTACCCGCGTACGGACATGAAGGTCACCCATACGACATTCACTGAACATCTTCTACCGCATCACACCATTTACTTGGGATATTTCATATATACCACAGAACAAAGAAAAAAATTCGAAAGCATGAAATGCAAAGAAAAAGATACATTTTCAGTAAAACAAATATTTTGGGTCATAATTATGTACTGATTTCCAGCAACATAAATCAAGCATTATTTTTTCACTTTTATCAAAATCGAAATGTATGTTCAACATGTGTATCAACATGAATATTTATCTCCAAGTATGTAATTATATCAATATCTATGGTTGTACATATTCATCTACATATGCATCTAAATATCTGTCTATATCTATATCTAAATCTAAATCGAAATCTAAATCTATATCTATATCTATATCTATATCTATATCTATATCTATATCTATATCTATATCTATATCTATATCTATATCTATATCTATATCTATATCTATATCTATATCCATATCTATATCTATATGTATATCTATATCTATAATTATATCTATATTTAGTCTATGTTTATATCTATTCCTATATGTATATCTATATTTATATCT
>SZWC01000718.1:143049-158049 GCA_023375785.1 Penium margaritaceum
ATATATCTATATCTATATCTATATCTATATCTATATCCATATCTATATCTATATTTATATCTATATCTATATCTATATCTATATCCATATCTATATCTATATGTATATCTATATCTATAATTATATCTATATTTAGTCTATGTTTATATCTATTCCTATATGTATATCTATATTTATATCTATATATCTATATCTTTACTATATCTTTATGCATATATATATGTATATATATATATCGATATTGATATACACTTATATTTTTGGTAACATATGAATCAATTCACATTTTGTTTCCAAATTTTCATTTATCCACAGTAATTTTTTAATATGAATGTTGTTCTTAGTATTGTTTGTCTTTGCTAAGGTTTATGAATTAAATTTGAAACTTAAAGTGCATTTTCATGGCTTCTTCATAACTTCAGCAAAGTTGGAATGAGTTCTGAAAAACATCTTTTATTCACAAAGTCATTAAAATTACATTCTTATTAATGGAATAAAAATTAAAGGTTATTTAAGAATATTTAATCAAATTATGGTTCCGAATTGCAGATTGTTTATCTTTGTAGATAATTGTGAAGTTTTTCACGCTTAATGAGTGTTTTGCGTGTCCCTTTGGTCGTTTTTCTCTTTTTTGTGTCCCAGTTCGTCATTGGGGTTGTATGTGGTATTTGCGGAGCGTTTTCCGTTGTTCCCGTTCAGTCGCTTTTAATGTATGCTCGTTGAGGAGGTCGAATCTTGACCCGTCCTTGCGGCACGTGATGCACAATGAGTCCTGCAGGTTTTCGATGTCGTTTTGTGCGAACTTTCCTCCCTTTGAGACCGATCAATAGTTTCCCTCTGAAAGTATGTAATGGTGCGTTGTTAGGAGCCTCGACGCGGCGAAGGTTAAGATCGCACCATCTACGTTGTCAAAGCTTAGCTCACACCTTTGTCGTTATTTTCCTAGAAGCTCGCACCATCTATGTCTTCGCTGTCACCAACACGACAATGAAAGTGCGGGTATCCGAGCGGGACTGTCCATTCCGGACTTCAACACTAAAGTACACTTCACGCGAAGGGAGTGCTTACCTTCTGACATGCGAATCAATGGGATGTTGACACTGAAAATGATGCCCTTGTCCTGTGATAATTACGACAACGTTACGAGGTACCCCGTTCCGGATTTTCGAAAACGCTATCCACCCCGTTCGAAGGATTTTGATCTCCGTTCGCCCCTTCTTTCGATATTTGATCTCCATAAGCCCCGATTTCAAAACCTTGATTTCAGGACGCCCCGCAGCCAGAGTGTCGGTGATAAGGTACCCCGTCGGGTACGTGGTCATTGTCCAGACATTTCCATTTTGCGACTTCAGTGTAATCTCTCAATATAAAAATGTTATTGTTATCAAACATTTTTGTTAAGCAGATGAGACCTTCCAAAAAGGGGGGTGGGGGTGGGCGGATACATTGGACAACGTCATTTGAGGAGGGGGGGGTTGAAAAACAAACACGCGAGCAATTCAAAGACGACAACTGACGATAAGAGGCTTTTCCATCTGTTTCCTAGGACGTGTTCCGAGAAATAGGAAAAACGCTAAAAAATACCTTAGACGACTCAATACGGAAACGGTGTATATTGTGACGTCAAGATATACCCCTCACGTCGGGGTATATTCTAACAAAACAATCTACCCCGCGGGCCATCGTGGAATTTATTGTGACCGAAAAGTGAAGACGAGGCTTTTGAGAATCCAAAATTGAAAGGCGGGGCGACCTGTGTGCAATGTTTCTGCGACGGGGGGTTTGGTAAGTTTGGTTTCTGAAGCCGGTGTATCTAGATATTTTCTTCGTGATAATTATTTATGTCCCGGCCTCCACGGGTCTTGGCTCAATCTACCTTCGAGTTTAGTTGCAGCCAGGATTTACCGACCGCCGCTTTTCGCAGATCGTACCTTCAACCCAGATTACCGTACTGACGGTGTGCTGTTGGCATGTGCAATGAAGGGGAGCGTTCCAATTATATGTTTTCAAACATATTTGTCCGACTTTGGAAGCTTCTTTGCCTCATCCTTTCGTTCTTGAATCCGTTGTATTATAACGACTCGATTGCCTGCAAACACTCGAGTTGCTAAGCGAACAATTCTCTGATGTCTACGGCGGCAGCGAAGTCCTAATCCGCGTCAGCGAACAGCGACCAAGCGTAGATGCACGTCTTTTAACTTTCAGGACTTAAAGCGCGTCAGCAATCCGCCGCACCGCCGGTCCGTGCACAGAGCCAGCGGCTAAGTCCGAGCGAACGTAGATGCGGACTTTTCACTCAAAAGATGAAGCGCTAAACGACACTCGAACGTTCAGAAAAGGATACACCTGCCAACTAATGTTGACACGGACCAAAAGTAACCGTCGCCGAGAATCGTCCACGAAAGGACTTACGCAATAATAACGAATCATGACGAGTTCGCATGCGTTAGGGGAAAAGAAAAACGCTGTAAAGGACTTCATAAGTTTCGAATTCGGGTATTTCATTAGTGAGTCGACACCTACCTACTACGCCATGAATCACACAAAAGACATGTAAGACAAAACTTATTTAACCACACAAAGTACGGGCAACGGGCGAGGGCTATCATATGACCGCCACTGTTTTTTTTTTTTCCTCTTTCTCTTTCTCCTCACAGAAGTTTTGTCCAACAATTGAACGAACCAGGTGCGAACATGTGCTACATAACTATGAAAATTACAGTTATGTGAATGTTAAAAATTATTTCAAAGTTTTAAGTACGAAAAACATGATGTTTCCCACACAATAGTGATTGTTATTTCATTCTACTCTTTAAACATTAGTTTCTACTTTCCTTCTCATATGAAATTATACGATTAGGCATGTAGATTTATTTTTTATACTAGTTTTGTTGTGAGTTTCCTAGTAGAGGATATGGAGCAATGTCATAAGAATGTCAATGTTGTATGTGTTTATGACAAAGGTAAAATGGACAACACTTTTTCATTCATTCTCCATTTAATATTCGTTATATAACATATGAATAGTTCAAAANACCAGGTGATTTCCTTCCTGAAGTGACCGCTCCCTTCGTTTCCCACCTTAGAAACGTGCAACCAGTGGTTAACAAAAAGAAAACCGGATCAAGTCGTTCTCAGTTCCGGCTGTGTGAATTGTTGCACTCATTTGGTGTTTTGTCCTTGAGCGCTGATTCTTTCTCCTGAAGAAAAACGCCTATTCGGACAAAAAGGACAACTGTACAGACAGGAAAGGCTTGTCCTCTCTCGCTAGCGCACGTTTGTTCTATCCTCAACAGTCCTCGGTCAAGAGTCCACTTGAGTTTCCCTTCTGAAGTACCCTAATACGTCACCTGGTTCGCGAGACTGCGGTGCGGCGGATTGCTGACGCGCTTTAAGTCCTGAAAGTTAAAAGACGTGCATCTACGCTTGGTCGCTGTTCGCTGACGCGGATTAGGACTTCACTGCTACGGCGGACAAGCCTCAACCTCCTACTTTGGAGAACGACTTACCGGATCGCAAAAGGTTGAGGCTGGTTGGCCGTAGACATGAGAAAATATTAAAGACTACCAGATCCGTAGAAAGGCCACACCTTCGTCTCTATATACGGTTGCGATCCCACAGTGGAGGAGTGCAACTGAAATTATCATTTTTTATATGTTCGACAACCTGACGTCATAATCAAGGAAACTTGAAGAAAACAGTCGCAATCCCTAGGTCTAGCTCAACGCTATTAACGTGCCAAACGCCAGTTATGATGGAAAGGGAAGTTGACCGAAAACTCATGTGGGTTGCTTGCGAGTGGACAGCTTGCGCAAACCATCGATAGGCAGGAGGGTCCAGGACATTTCTCGACTTCATGACGAGAGTCTATTGCAGCTTTTCATGTTGTCGCTTATCAGGACAAAAGGAAACAAAACGGCAACATTCGGAATCTTCCAACTGGTGCAATCAAAGTAGGGGAAAGGAAAAAAGGTTCTGGGAGGCCAAAAAAGCGATCCGCTTCAGTTAAGGCCCAAATATCGGGATCTATTCATCCGACGAGGTGCAGAAATGAGCTTCGCTGTCTAGCCTCGTGTTGATGAACTAGAGTAATCATATGTAAGATAAGGAGCGCGAAACAAAACATCAAATGCTCACGTTCAAAAACAGATAACAGATGTACCAACAGAAAAATATCCAACACTAAAAACACTAGACCCCTCTCCCTCAGCATCCTCAACCTGCGACACATCACATCTTCAACAAATTTTAGATGTTCAAGTAAAAATACCAATTTTGATTCCATCTCCCTTGTAATATCTTGATGCAAAATCTCGTTTTTACATAAAACCACAAACTTTTAATAGAATACTTGATATTTGTGAAGAAAAAAGCGTTTAAAAAGAACTGCAATCATAAGAAGGGTTTTCTGCATAAAATTTTTTGAATATTCAAAATATTAATTTCTCAATCGTGATCAAGCTCCAAGTTTTATATTGTGATTGCATCAAAATGTCTTACAAATAGCATTTTTTTCTTCCGTCCGTTGCGATGTTGATTGAAAGAAAGATGTACTCTATATGCCATAACAATTCTACATGTTGTGGATATCATAGCTTGATCAATACATTTTTGTATGGTTTTCAACCTGTATGGATTGAATTTCTAGAATATAGAATAAAGCAGGTACAAAATACGTTTTTTTTACACTCGAAGTTGAATCAAAACATGGACCAAAACACCATACATATTCGTGTCAGCCATAAAACAAGGCACCAAATTCTACACATTTTTGCACTTCATCATATGGCATGTATTCTCAAAGCGAATTAACTGGTGTAGCTAAATAGTACAACAATTTTGTTATTATGGTAGATTAACCTTTGGGTATGATTCACCATGACAATCCTCAACATCAAACTTATTCTAGTACTAATTTGCATCTTCACATAAGAGTATTGTTAAAATATTTTGGAAAGGGTAATTGGATAATATAACAATTGAATTGAATTCGAAAACGTTTCATCTAATATGCATTCCAACTGTTTTAAAAATGAAAATCTACTCTGGATTGAGAATTCATTCTCACAACTGGTTTTAATAACTCATGTGATGGGACCCTTGTGAGAGAAAATAATTCACCTTTTTCACAAAAAGTATAATAAATAATTTTTGTTTCCTAGAGCCATGCAATGGTGATATCTTGAAATGTCTTGGAAGTTACAATATATTAATCTTCAACACAATGCTAGAAGTGAAAAAACAAGTACGCTAAGGAAACGTTTTTGCATGAAAGATTTCCAAAAACAACATCATAGATATTCACAATAATTATTATCCTAATGTTTTTATATGAATCCAAAAATTTCTTCTGAGACCATAATACAATTAAACAATTAGCATTTTACCTGCAAACGATTCTCATAATGTTTTGTAATTGAATTCCCAAGTGAAAAAGCCATTCAAACAAAGGAATACGAAGAGTTTTTTTGTCTTTCATACTTTAAAGTGCATCAAACCGTGTTATAATGAAACTATTAACTCTTAATCTCTTGCTCTAGATATTCCAGAAATGATAATCATTGTTAAGACTATTGTTAATGCTTCAATTAAGAACATTTCATAATGTTTTCACTCAATATGGAACCATGTGGTATCATTTTTTAACATTTGAAGGAGATTAATGTGATACAAAAATAACTATAAATATAGGCTTCTTCAAAAACTTAGAACAATTAAATTTATCTATTTAGAAAATTATAGACATTTTCCAAATCCTTGCATGAAGTAATAGATTTTGCATGATCATGATATAAATCAGTACCACTTGATGTTTTGGAAATACCGTAAAGGTCCAAGACTACTTTACATATAGTACAAAAGAAAATACGTAACAGGTTTAAAGAGCGCATACACTGTCCTTTGTGATCGCTGAATGGTTTCAAGAGCTTGGTAGAGGGTGTTTCTCCTCTTTAACACCTCTGGTGAAATAATCAACAAACCGTTCAGAAATACATCAAAAAAAAATTGAATTCTTCAAAAGCCTAATTCCACTTTTTCATGCCCTCTTGTTCTAGCTATGAATTAATGAGGTCATTACCATGAAATCGTCTTTTGCACAATGTTTTTGTTTCAAAACTCGTGGAACGAACTAAAAATGCATGTGTTGTTTAAGAGAAATCAGTGGGAAATTAGTATGTGCAAGGCATGATTGGAAATTATGCACTGAATTCTTGTGTCCACTCCTTACACTCACTCTTGCTCAATCCCTCGTCCTCGCTTGCTCTGTTAAGCTAGGGGAGCAAGTAAGGATGAGGGCATAAGGCCACATGCCTCAGCCCTTGAGGCCACGCAGTATCTTGGCCGCGGTTCAAGACACTAACCCAATCGGCGGCGGGTGGCCAACCAATAACTTGGCCAGCCGACAACCGCCCACCCGGCCTAGTCGATGGGTATTTGGTGCCTGGCCACCAGCCAACCCTCGCAAAAGTGAGGAGTGGATCCTAGCCATCTCCTTGCTATAATGACGTTAAAGGGTAAGGCCGGCCCTCCCTTTACATTCCTCTCCACTTCATCTTGGTTAATGACCAAGAAATTAGGGTTTCATATAGTGAGTTGTCAATATTTTGAAAGATAACTAATAATAATTGTCACCAGCTAAACATGAACACATGCATGGACCTTGGACCTAAGCCACAACTTTTCATTCAACATAACTAGCGACCTCCCCTATTTATTTAGATGATTTTCACGACAACCATGTTGGGCGTCTCCAACCTCCTATGGTCACTTTACATGTCTACGACCTTACAAGAATTTTATGAATATTTTTTTCTATTGAGGTATTGCCCCTTGCCATGTGTCAGTATGTGCAAGATTCAAGCTTGCTTTAGTACTCGTTAACCACCCTTATGTGCAACAAATATTCCAACTTCCATGAGTTATGTTAACATCCACAACCGGCCTTATAAATGAGGAAACTAGAGTGTATACTCTCGTACCTCGAGCGGCTTAAGGACTTAATATTGGCCGCTGGAAGCAAGGAGTGCTAGCGCTTGTTGAACTGTTATGTGTTTCATGTATAAATCTACGAGGTTCACATCAAACACGTCACCTATCTTCATTTCTAATTGAAAAATCAATTGGTATGCCACAGGCTTGATGCACGATGGGAAACAACTGCATCCACATTCGTAGATGTTTTTTTTATTCTGGTGACTCTAGTAAAAGGTTCTTAAAGCTATAACGCACTTTTTTACCAATTTCAAACGAGTTCTCACGGTGACTTCTTGTAGTATATGCCATTTTTCATTGCCGAGGATCTTGACAATGACCCTTCAATTCCTTTTAAAAAGCTTTTATGCGCTCAGCAAAGACTTGTCCACAAGGACTATATCCTCTTGTACTCCCAAAATTCACCAAGGAAGAGGGCACCACTCTATACAAACCACTCTTCTACATGAATGGTGTGAACTATGTGGACTTATTCACTGAATTTTCCATCCTCTCCTAGTGCAAGGACCTCGTCCCATTCATTGGTAGAAGGGTCCATGTACATGCGAAGCATGTATTTAAGATTGAGATTCATGCGCTATGATTTTCCGTCAGTATAAGTGTGAAACATTGCTGATATTTTTGGCTTGCTGTTGAAGTACTCATGTGTATATTCAAAGAAATTAGTAGAAACGTTTCAATCTCAATCTGAATATATGTGCAATAGCAGGTCGTCTTACTTTACATCACCCTCATATAAGTGAAATACATTCTCTTCTATGTTCACATTAGTGCTTATATGAGTGAAGGGTGTTATCTTTGTGTGACGATTCACAATTTCTAGTGTAACATCATAGCCACGGTTGGTGTCTTCAAGTCCAGTGATAAATTCCATGATGGCACATTGCCAAGCAGCCTGAAGGATCAGAAGATGTTGTAGGAGTCCACTTGGCTTCTTCAAACTAGATTTATTTTTAAAATAGGGGTCGCATGTCATGTAATATTTTTAGAGTGCAACACTTCAACCTGGCCATCAATAGTGGTTTGAGAGTGCTTGGCCGGTCCTACGAGGTCAAACATGACTAGTAATTAGTGGGGCATGAAGCTAAGATATAATCTTCACTCGAAGGCCTCCCGAGTCGAGCACAAAAAAATGTTTTTTTCCTTGATAGATTCGTGCAACGTCCACCAATCAGTACTTGTCACCATTCAAAGAGTCCTGATAACAATAATCCACATAATATCACGTTTGAATCATGTTAACAAAGCTGTTGGAGTGGAAAATCCATCAAGGTGGTGGCTTTAGGGTTACTTGGGATCTGATGTTTGCATTGTAGCTATTGCAATGGCCATTAAATAGTCATGATCCTCTGTGGTCACTTTAATGTCCACAAACTATCATCCCAGTGGATTGGCCATGTTCATGCGTAAGTGTTTGAATTTCTACCTAAACAAAAATTGCCTTAGGAAGTCGATCCTGCGTGCTTGTGGTCTCATAAGTTTGGTTGCATTTAGAAAAAATCCAATGGGTTGTAGTTGGAAATGATCATCACATCCTCTTCATCCCCTGGAGGCAACAATGCCATCTCTCGAAAGCGCGACTATTTTGAGAAGATCTAGATCCCTTGTTGTGTATAGTATCCTTGTAGGGATGGGCTCTCAAACACAACTGAGTGATCATCGGACATACGGACTCCTTCAAGTGCTACTTGTGACGCATCACATAAAAACGCCATCGCTTCCAATGGATTTAGAAAGAAGATGTTCTTGCAATAGCATTTCTTTTCCTGACATGTTTTTTTATTTTTCCTGCTTTGCAGCACTACCAAGGTTGAACACCCATGCATCAACCATCCAAAGTATGTTTTTAGATCTGCCTAAAATGTTTTCGGTGAGGTCAATTCACGTCGGCTTGGACCTTTTGTTTCTCGATACGTACATAGTCCTTGTCGTCAACATGCCTAGGATTCTCGAGACAACTTATGAAAACACACTCTTGCTCCATGTTTCATAAGAATTCGCTTCCGAAATGATCAAATGTTCTATGTTCTCTTTTATTTATGTGGAGAAAAAGAGGATATCATGCATGCAATTGATGGAAAATGAATGGGTTGCTTTGTGTACTGTTGGTATATTTTCCCTAAAAAGATACTAGAGCATTTGTTAGCTCAAAGCAAAAATCTCACAAACAACAGTATTCCATGTGTTTTTTTTCACATAATTGTGCGCAAATCATCTCTAGTGATGTATATTTGAGATTTCCCTTGAGACAAATCAAGGAAAATATAGTCTTTGCCCTTGGATTATGTCAAACATGCCCTCTCTCCATGGTAAGGGGAATAAATGTTTCACCATCAGCTTGCTCAACACCAAAAATTCCATGCACATGTGTCAACCTTTCTCCTTTTAAAAAAAAAACAATATCAATGCACTACACAACAAGTTAGTTGGCTTGATCCAACCTTTAACAAGGCCCTCTTTGATTTAAAATTCAACCTCTTGATAACCCCTTGCTAGGTTAAGGTGACACATCGGTTTGAATAGAAGGGTGGACTCCTGTTGAAGTGGAATCTTGTGGCACATGTGTTGTTCTGGTGGGTGCGTACCCGTGGGGTCTTAGATTACATTTGAGAAATCTTCCAATGGAAGTTCATATTTTGGTGATTCTTTCTTCACATTGTCTTCCACTTTATGCAGTTAAGCCAAGAAGCATAAAAAAACCCGGTATAAATAGTCTTTTCATTTGCTTCATAAATAAGCTAGCTTTGAATTTTACTTGATTTGCTGACAATTATTCACCAAAAATCATCACAACGAGATGTAGTTACTTTCAAAACATTAAGTGATTTGATTCAAAGCACATCAGTTGCTCGTTCTCATGGAGCCAATGATCGTCTAGAAACAGGTTTTTAAAGTGACATGACTCTTTGTATAATTGTGAATGCAAAGGAATAATTAACAATCTTCCTTTACAAGTAGCAATCACAAGTATAGTAAGGTTTTCACCGATAAACATTACACCATTTCATGGTTGGAACTTTAGGCTTATGTGCCAAGTAAAGCTAAGGTAAAAAATGGAGTCATACATTTTTTTCACTAGAGCACATGCTAAGTGTCCTTTGAGGTGCATCGTCATGTTACCCCATCTCTTCCAAGTGAAAAGGCTGGATGATTACAAGTGGAGTTTGTGAAAAACACAGAATATGTGTGGTGGGCACTGTAACTTCTATGATTCACCCACTCAAGTCCACATATTTGGGGCATGTGTGAATTTGCATTGCACATTTGAATTCTTAAATTTAGCTAGGTATTTATCAACTAGCGAAGGTACCTCAACAGTGATTGACCTAAATGCTTTGACGGCATTTTTTTGAAACACTACATCACAAAAGCATTTCACACTTTTCAATGTTACCACCACAAAGCATATTCAATCATACATATCATTTGAGGATGCAAGGATTACAGGCCAATGTCGGTCGGCAAGTGTAAAATGAGGTTCAACAAGAGGGGACGAAAAAACTAGGAAGTTTCTTCTCAACAAAACTCATATTGTTAACATCCTCCTTTCAAAGCATGAAACCAAACTCAAGATTAAGTGTTTTCTCTTGGCGTTCCCCACTACTTTCGCTCAAGGGTTGGGAAAAATTTGCACCACGGCCTTGTCCGTCACTATGGCTGCATCCATTCTAGGTACAACGACGTTATCCAGAACCCTTGACATCGCCTCTTGCCACAAAATCCTCGTGAAATGGGTAGTGGGGGAAAACACAGCTAGGAAAAATGCGGCAACCCTTGCCTACAAGGATCCTAAGGGCAAGAAGCCCTCGATTGCATTTCTGGCAAGTTTGTTGGGGGAGGCTGTGTTGTGATGCTCAAGCACCGCTAAGAGCTCGTCATTGTCCTAACTGCGCTTATTGTTGGGCATCTTTTGCCAACTACTCTTCTTAGTTGTAGGGATTGCGAGCTTCTTCCCCTGAACCTTTCTCTATTATCAATTTGACTCACCAGCTTGTACCGTCCATGGGCATGTCATAGCCTTCCCGTGTCGATATATCTGTTTGTGGATCAAAGTAGTGCTTTGTTTTTGCCAAATACAATTCAATTATGTACTGAAATCACGCCATCCAAAATATCCATGTTTTCCTCCAATTTCCAACTGACTAGGCCATCTTCTATGTTCTACAATAGGAAGCATTCTAAATACTTCAAGGTCTTGAGGTCGTCACCCTCGATGAAATTTTTGGCATCCTCTATAAGTGCGGTAAACGTGGTCAAGTAGGCCTCTATAAAGCTATCTAGATACCTGTTATCCTTCAATTTGTGAAAGGCATAATATTCCTTCTCACACTAGGTGCACTTCTTATGCATGATGGTGAAGAAGGCCTCCCATGGCATGGGCTTCCATTTAAGGTGTGGTTGTTCTGCATCCCACTCTTATACCACATACTTGGAGAGATTTTCCTCATGTTGCTTTGTAGTGAGGTCGCCCCACTAGCCGAGTGCTGCATAATAGCCACAGGAAACGTGCTCCATGGAATTCAACCAATCTAACACATTTGCCCACTTTTGAAAACTCTTCACATTGTGTAGGAAGATCGTCTTTGTAAGCACTCCTAAATGCGTTTAGGTGGGCAAGTCATCGTTACCATTTATGCTGGCATCATCATCTTTGGCCTGTTTCAATCACTGCAATCTCCGCACCTGGGTCACACTTTGCAATGCCTTGTTGAGGACAAGGCAGGGACACATAGCCTCATGAGTGGCAACGTGTCTAAGTGGATATTCATGGTTGCGGTCTATGATGCTCTGCATAATATGAGCCATTACGATGGCGAAGAAAAATTTCAGACTTGATATTGTAAAAGTAGCACCAAGAGTGTATAAGGCTTTGGACTTTCCTTCATACTTGACCCATTACCGGAGGGTACGGTTCACATACACGCCTTTGGGAGTCCCACCTTCTAGGGGAGGCTCTCATCAATGACGACTCTTGAGTGGGCATTGATCTACCACAAGCTCGTCACATCGTAGGAAGGAAGGTCTGTCCAAACTATTCTAGGTAGTGTAATAGTGCCATCAATGATGGTGATCATGAGAAAGCTTGCTACCTTGGCTCGGAACTTGCAAGCCTTTGGTCGTGGTTACACATTGCCGATGCGGTTATGTCGTATGGCTCTTTTTTCTAGAAAATTAAGGTGTTTCTAATTTTGGAGCCTCTTCTTGAATTGACAAGCGCGATTGTGTTAACATCTTTTGGCGATCTTGCAATCATTTGTTTCCTTGAGCGATCAGCTTAAATTTGCTACACGTTCATGACCATGATCACAATCCTTGTTGCCTTCACATTATAGAAATCATGCTTGTTGTCAAGTTCCACAGAAGGGGTGGTCCACCATGAGCACATCAACCATAGCATGGAGATTATCTACGTTTACATCAACATGCTCATCCAACACTTTTTTTCAATATTGCACACTTTTTATGTGTTGCAGAGTGTGGTGTTAATTTCCCCATGGCTGCATTCTTGTCGTTACTTTGGCAATGGTGATTTAAATTGTGACTCAAAAACTTTAAATTTTGCCAAGGGCGTGATGTTAGGCTGTCACCACCTTCTTGGTCTTAAAATGTCTAGCACTTGTAAATGAGCCACCATGCAACTATCATGTGTATGCTGTAGTGGGGATCCTCCAAAAAACGTAATGGAGGTGTTGCCTGATGAAGCCCTTTTTCTATCTTTATTGGTGGGGTATTCAAGGATGTTTTTTTTTTTTCTTTTTCAACCAAGGTGATTAGAATAACGTGGTGAAAAGACATTATTTTCATGTGTTGCCATTGCGAGCACAAACAGGTGGAATCTAGGCAAAAAATGTTTTGACACACTATACTAGGAAAAAGAGATATTTAAGGAAAAGCAAACAAAAAAAAGAGAACAAAGAGGCTACTCAGTCTTGAGCACCACCAATATGGTAGGGGGGAGAGGAAAGGGATGAACTCTTCCTTATAGTATCCACCATTCACGCTCCTCCCTCTTTCCTCTTGTCTTCATTCTTCTGTTTAAGGATCCCTTATTATCCTCTTCAATTTTCTTGGGATATATTTTGCCTCTTTAGAGATCGTTTTGTTGTGCCGCACAGCGATACGTAGGCCTAAAAAAAGTCACCACGCATCATCTTCTGCATGTTTCTTATCCTCAAGCTATGAGAGTCTATGCTCTAAGGGAAGACCAGCTTCCTAAGTATTTATTCAGGGATGGAGGAGGGAGCCTTGAGTAGAGGGTGAAAGAGGTGGTTTTTAAGGTGGACACTCCCAACCTTGTCCAACGGAAATATCACTAGTCCCCTAGAGAGAAGAGGATGTGTGGAGGGAGGAGGAGGATGAAGTAACGCTCATAAACATCTTTTTAACAACTTTACCATTTTTTAGTTGCTACATCTGAACATGGTGTTTTATTGCTTTTGTTTCATATCTTCCGTTATGGTTACACACTTGGTTGCAAGGGTCTTCCTGCTTAAAGAACCACAAAAATATGTCTTGTCACGAGCTCCTTCACTTAGGTCATCCTCAGAAGTGGAAAAATGGCATGGTCAACTAGATCGTAGGGTTTTCCTCTTTGCATCACTCTTTATGGAAATCATCATCAATTCCCCATGTAGGGAGTTTTATGTATTTCGAATCTTTACAAGACCAGCTTTGTTTTAACCTTGCCCCCTCATTCTAGGTCTGATTTGTGTGGGGATTCATCTTAAACACGTGATTTTTTACAGTTGTTTAAGTTATTAAACTCGTCATTCATAGGCACATTTTCTTTCTCATGCATGGGCACAAAATTATCATGTGCGAAGCACAATCGAAGATCTCTTGATGACCTCTCGTACAGTCCTTCCTCCCTATCTTTCAAACCCTTGTCTTCCCTTGATCTTGTGAGGATGGATGGCAAGAGAGGGTACGGAAATACGGCCACATGCCTTGAATCTTAATCTTTTGTGGCTTCTTGGCTTGTGATGAAGCTAACAACTATATAAACAGGGGCTCTTCAGCGGGTGGTGTTAAAGTAGCAAACATTTAATGCTACTTGGGTCAGCCAGCCTAGTTTAGTCCTCGACTTCTTCCCAGTTTTTTGCCTTGCGAGACGTACGTCTCCTTACAGTCCGCTCTTGTGGGACACGCTGGACTTTCACTCGAGCTGTGTCAAGTGTGTCTCGCGTGGCTGACCACACGATGTGGCGAGCCACACGAGACCTGTGGTGTGAACCGATATGGGTCAGGCATTCAGGCTTCTCACTCTCATTTTCATTACAAACATTCGTAATTTCGCCTCGATCTGTCTCTCTCTCAACTCTGGATCCTCCCCTCTCAGATCTCGAGAGGCCCGCCCCTTACAACTCTCAAGAGCCCCGCCCCTCACAGCTCTCGAGAGCTTGCAAACACCCCGCGACTAAGTTTCGCACTCTCTCCCCCTAAAC
This sequence comes from Penium margaritaceum, assembly GCA_023375785.1. Classification (NCBI taxonomy): domain Eukaryota; kingdom Viridiplantae; phylum Streptophyta; class Zygnematophyceae; order Desmidiales; family Peniaceae; genus Penium; species Penium margaritaceum. Next base: position 157,488 of record SZWC01000718.1, read on the forward strand.
CCAAGAGACCTCGCTCTCGGGTCATTCCCTCCCCCCTCATCCACCTCCCTCTCTCCCTCTCCCTTGCACGGGCCGGTGTGGCCCTGTTCAACATGGCATCAAGCCATTCAGGGCCTCTGGGCCCAGCTTCCCCCGCTTCCGCTTTTGCCACCGACCTCCGTTGCCGCCGTATGCGGTTGCCCCATCGGTCGTTCCCGTTACCCTCTTCACCGCCGCCGTTGCTTCTGCCGCTACCCCACCGCCCCATCGTGGTCTTTGCTGGCTTCCTCCGTCGTCTAAAGGGCGCCATCCACTGTCCGGGCGGTAACGGCCCGGCTTTCTCCTCTCCCTACAAGATATGCCCCTGTCGGGGCCTCCTTGTCATTACACCCCCCTTCCAGTTCCTGTTCCCCGCTCTTGCCTCTCACTTCCCCATTTTTTACTTCCTTTCTTCCTTCTACCTCTCTTACTCACCACGTTTTTTTTCTTTTCTTGCAGGTTTGTTTCCCCCTCCACCTTCTCTGCCTCCGGCTCAGCCTCGTCTCCCTCGCTCTGCTCTTTGATGCGGCTGCAGCCTCTGGCA